>JARBWK010000003.1:105925718-106450912 GCA_030556195.1 Anolis apletophallus
AGTGAGAAGAAATACTCCTGATATATGTAGAAAATGAACTGCATTCATTTGTTACAGTAAATCAAGATACATTGACTATGCATTTAGAAAAAGATTTCCACATCAATGCATGAATATTGTTCACCATATGCTGCGCCTCACCCTCTCTGTAAATTTTGCTTATGGCTAAGGGAAACTATTTTTATATAGTCATAATGGAAGGCCTAACAAAATCTAAATCTATGTTTGCTTGCTTCATATATTTATTGTAATATTTGAAAATATTCCCTGCGGGGATGAAATAGATCATCATATTTTAAGCTTTGCGGATTGCCTCATCCCATCTGCTCTGACTATTTTCCGTTTGTTCATGCAGAGCAGAATACATCAGCAGTCAACAGGGTGCTGGTCTCGCCTTTGTAAATCATGACAGAGAATGTCTGCAGCTCCAAGACAGGATTGTGCAGACAAGGTAATCCCTAAGGAAGCATGAGTAGATTTCCAAAAATCTACTCATGGTCAGACAGAACAGTCTATAAGGAAGAACAGATAACATAACAACATAATAGGATATGTTGCCTGACCAAATATTTATTACTAAACTAGCTGACCCGTGCACGCGTTGCTGTGCCAGTATTCTCTATTGCTCAAGTTTAGTTCAATTGTATTGCTGTTGGGAGTTCAAAATGCTATAAATCCCAGGAGCTATAACTCCCAAATGACAAAAGCAATCCCCTACAATTCCACCAGTGTTCAACTGTGGATATATTGAGTATTTGTGCCAAATGTGGTCCAGATTCAGGGTTGTTTGGGTTTAGAGTGCTTACCAAATGTAGGTGAACTACAGTACGTCTCTCCTAAATAACTGTCAATTCCTCCAAAACCCCTCCAGTATTTTCTGTTGGTCATGGGGGTTCTGTGTGCCAAGTTTGGTCCAGGTCTGTCATTCATGGGGTGTCGGCTGTGGAAGTCAGAGCTAAATTGGCCGAAGGTACTGCAAATCCCATCATCCGTTGTCCATAATCCCCAAAAGATATTGTTTATGTGATTTATCACTATGTTTTAAATATGGAAAATATGGTTGGGGGTCACCACAACATGAGGAACCTTATTTAGGGGTCACGGCATTAGAAAGGTTGAGAACTACTGTATTAGGACATATATTTTTCTGTGTTATTGGTATTAATATTTTAGAAATGAATTTAAAGGGGGGCGGTGAGTCAATATTTTTTCTGGAATGGGGGTGGTACATCCCAAAATGACACAAAATGACACTCTGAGGCAGAGAGTTCCACTGCTGAACAGCTCTCATAGTCAGGAAGTTCTTCCTAATGTTCACCCTCCTGCACAGACATGCTTCCCTGTGCACTGTTGAGCTCTCTCTCTCTCTCTCTCTCTCTCTCTTTCTCTCTCTCTCTCTCTCTCTCTCTCTTTCTCTCTCTCTCTCTCTCTCTTTCTCTCTCTCTCTCTGTCTCTCTCTGTCTCTTTCCTCCTCTCCTTCCTTCTTTCTCTCTTTCTGTCTGTCTTTCTCTCTCTCTTTGTGTGTGTCTCTCTCTCTCTTTCTCTCTCTCTATTTCTTTGTGTCTCTCTCTCTTTCTGTCTCTCTCTCTCTTTATGTGTGTGTGTCTCTCTCTTTCTCTCTGTCTTTCTCTGTCTCTCTCTCTCTTTATGTGTGTGTGTGTCTCTTTGTCTCTCTCTGTCTCTCTCTTTGTGTGTCTCTCTCTCTGTCTCTCTCTGTCTCTTTCCTCCTCTCCTTCCTTCTCTCCCCTTCCTTTCTTCCTCCCCATTCATCCTTTCCTTTTCTCCTTCCCTTTCCCTACCTGTTATTTCCTTGTTCTTTCTGCCCTTTTTCCTTCTCCGTGGACAGCCCCCTCCCTTGCTTCGGCTGCCGCCGCCTCCGCTCGTCCTGAGGCGAGCGGCGAGGGGAAGGAGGGCCTTGGAGAGGGAAGGGAGGGGCCTCCCCTCCCGCTCCTTAGGCCCGTCCTTTCCCCCCCTCGCCGTTGCCGGCGATCGCGGTGCCGGGGCGGGGAAGGGGCGGAATGGGGAGGGAGGGCCTTGGAGGGGGAAGGGAGGGGCCTCCCCTCCCACTCCTTAGGCCCACCCCTTCCCCCCTCGCCATTGCCGGTGATCGCGGTGCCGGGGCGGGGAAGGGGCGGAACGGGGAAGGAGGGCCTTGGAGGGGGAAGGGAGGGTGACTTCTCCTCCCTGCCCGGCTCCCTCCTCCCCCCGAGCCGCCACCACTGCTGTTCCTGATCGCAGCGGCAAGGGGGATGCAGAAGGAGGAGGCGAGGGTGAGTGTTGGCTGGCATGAGCGCGAACGTTCTAAACGTTCGCGCTGGCTGCGAAGAGGCAGGGATGCCCGGTTCCGTTGCCCCATTTTAGGGGGTTGTGTTTGGGGGTGTTTTGAGGTACCTAGGTCGGGTTTTTTTGGCCGTCTAGGTACCTCGTGGTATGTTCGCATCTGTTGCCGAGTTTCGTGTTTCTGGGGCTTATAGTTTCTTTGTCTATTTGCCCCGTTCCACGACGGGTCTCTTTTTATATATATAGATGCAAAATTCTATTCTTTGTTCTACACATTCAGTTGAGAACACTGTTCTTACTCCAGCTTCTCGATGAGAGCTACAGTAATCATAATGAGGTGACCAGAGAGCCAAAGGTGTAATTTCAGTAGTGTGGTATTTAACAATATTTTGAACTCTACAATGCTAGCATTCTAAATCTCTATATATAATAAAGCGGAATGTTTGTATGTTTGTATGTATGTATGTATGTGGGCAGCATTCTGATTGACTCCCGGCCTCTACATTCTGACAACATGATTGGTTGCCAGTGAGGGAGTATTTGCATAACGCCTCTAATTGGCCAGCCAACACGAACATTCCGACACTCTAAAGTGGCAGAGGGGGTAAGGAAAAGGCCTGAGGCAGTCAGCCATGGTGGGAGTTTAAGGCCAAAACACTTTGCGACCCCTTTGCGGCCCCAAACAATGAGAGAACAAGACCAAACTTGGCACACAGAACCCTCAAGTCCCACTCTACATCCTGGTGCAGTTTGAGGGAGGATGGACCATGGATGACGGGACTTGCGGTACTTTAACTCACTTGCTTAGAGCACTGTGGCCCACACCATAGAAGGATCAGGACCACACTTGGCACACAGATGCCCACTGGCCCACTTTACAACCTGGTGCAGTTTAGAGCAGGATGGGCCACAAATGATGGGATTTGTAGTACCTTCACCCGATTCATTTCCCACAGAACATTGAAGCCCCTACAAATCATAGACCAGGCCCAAACTTGGCACACAGAGTACCCATGACCCACTTTACATCCTGCCGCAGTTTGGAGGAGGGCAGACCATGGATGATGGGACTTGAAGTACCTCCAATCACTTCCTGAGACCGCTGCAACCCCCATCCACTGACTGATCAAGACCAAACTTGGCACACAGAGTCCCCATGACCCACACCACATCCTACTTCAGTTTGGAAGACATTGGACCACAGATGATGGGACTTGAATTACCTTCACTCACTTCCTGAAACCACTGCGAGCCAAATAAACAACTGATAAGGACCAACCTTGGCACACAATGCCTTTCTCAATTAACCCGGGCAGGGCCGGGTCCCCAAGCTAGTTTTAAATATTTATGATCTATGTTCTAACCCAGTGGTTCTCAACCTGTGGGTCCCCAGGTGTTTTGGCCTACAACTCCCAGAAATCCTAGCCAGTTTACCAGCTGTTAGGATTTCTTGGAGTTGAAGACTAAAGCATCTGGGGACCCACAGGTTGAAAACCACTGCTCTAACCTAAGGTGTCTGTCTGTTGCCATACTTTACATTCCTGATCACAGAATCACTTAAGATGGGCCAAAATTCAGTTAGGGACAAGTGTCCCTTATGGACAGACATGGCCTTTTTGCAGAGCTCTGGGAACTGGTAGACCCTTCTTTCTCTGCATAGCACCCAAGGCATCCCCCCATCTGTTGTATAATAGCAAACATTACTTACCAGTTGCATTATAGTCAAGTATCGTTTCCACCAAAGGTACTTGTGGAATTTTGGGCCACAGGCAGCTAGTCCATAGTACATGTACATAACAACGTGAATAAAAGAATTAATTTGGGCTCCGAAAAAAGCTGTAAAAAGAAAGAAAAAAGTATTTGTAAGTTATGAAAATGGTACCAACACTTTCTTGGCCTCTTTATTTATATCTTAAAATAGCATTTTAAAAATATGGTTAGTAGATTACCCTTTTGCAATCCTGTATTTTTAGTGGAAAAATATTTTAGTTCCAAACATGTACTATGAGAATGGTTAACACATATAACACTTTCTCATGTTTGTTGCTTCTGGCAGGTTGAAGTGTATAGGCTACGTATAAAAAACCACAACAGCGATTGCCATTTTTTAGAGGACAGATTAATTGATTGCTTCAGAGAAAGTACACTTGTATACCATGTTTTCTCATGAATTCATGTAATCTTTATTTTTTGCTGACAACTATACCTAGTGAATGTTAGTATGCTTCAGTAGACGTAATTACATCTTGTGCTAATGTCATACTCTGTATGAATAAGTACTTCATTTAATCTATCCTGAATCTTCTACGATTCAGCTTTCCTACTTGAGCTTAGTTTCTAGTATTATGACAGAAGTAGAAAAAGTTCCCACTCCTGTTTCTATATACGAGCCATAATTTTACACATGTTCCATTACTTGCTACTCTACTAAACTGGAAATGTTGTAATCCTTAACCACAGGATTGCTGATCCAGCTACTTTTGGCAGCTTTTATAACTCTAAACGATCCTCTTTGGAAGACAAACAGTTTAAAGTGCACTCTGCTTTCTCCAGACTTCTCTATTTATAGAGGTGCATGGATAAAATGAGTAACCTCCATCTTTGCCATTAGCCTGAAGGCTGACAATGCAAAGGAAGGTCAGAACCATTGTATTATAGGAAATGAATAGACAAAACAGAATGGGAAAACATGGCAGAGGAGTATCACCCCTCCATGGCAGCTACCAGCTAGGGATGCTCTAATTGGAAGTCCTGCACTGAGCAGGGGGTTGGACTTGAGACACCTTCCCACTCTAGGTTTCTATCCATTCCCTGGTGAAGCACAAGATAGAACATCTAGCTTTACTTTTCCACTCCTTTTTCACATATAATAATAATTTATTTCTAGACCACCCTCTCTCTCCAGAGGGACTCAGGATGGTTTACACACAAAAAGGCAAACATTCAATGCCTTAAAATGGGTACAACCATACCAAAATAATACAGGATAATGGATAGTAACAACAATAAACTTACAACTAAAGAATTGAGAATCGAAATGAAAATAAACGAGAACAATCCACTAAGATATAAAAAACTAAAATATGAGTAAATATTACAATATACACCCTAAAAGCAAATTAAGAAACATTTCATTTAAAATGGCTGACACATGGATGGAATGGAAAGGAGTTCTATGGGCAACATTGATTCATCATCAACTACTTCTGGTGATTATTTCCAGAGAGGCCCAAATCCCAACAGGAACTGGGAATTTAAATTGCAGTTCATCTCAGAATTGAGGGCCCACAGCAGCCCCAAACCCCAGGATTTTGCTGGGGCAATAGCTACATGCCCTCTCCGGTTAACCCAGGGGAGCATCTAGCCAGCCCCCTCCCCTCTCCAAAGCTTCCAACGAATCATTTTGATGTGTCAGGATCTTTGTCTGAGGGGCCCGAGGATGCAGTTAGCCCGCTCTGGTAAATTTAGAGGGGAAACAGGCTGGGAGGAGAGGGTCGAAGAACCAGGATGGCAATGAGGATTGATTACCAGTATCGGAGAAGACAGTCCCAAGAGTCAATCTCCACAGGCCCAATACCTCAACTAATCCGGAACTTGCAGTAAGGTCCTGATCTGCTGAGGTGTTTTATAAATCACAGTTTACTCCGGATTAAACCAGATTAACCTGAGGCGTCGTTTGGATGCCTCAGGTTAATCCACAACCCATCACGGGTTATGGGCCTGTGTGGAAGGGCCCAGAGTGAGATGATTTCATACTTTAAGCTAATCCTTCTTCTCACTGAATAAGAAAGAAAATCTTTGTGGGAACCCTAAGCACATTGAACTAAGTGCCACTGGAACTAAGAGTTCAATGGGCATGCTGTGGTAAATCCTTTAATCACCATGGAAGTGTTGCTGATGAAGCAGCATACAATTAGAACATTTTTATCTTTTTTCCATGGTTGCAGAACCTTCTGTGTTGCTTCATACTGCAAGTAGTCTTAAAATGCCAAAAGGAGACTTTGCATGCAAAATCTGCACCACAGTTATACCTTTATGCCCAAGAGAAGACAGTTTCATAATCTCTAGGGCTTCTGTCATATATTCCTTTCCTCCCCCACATTTCCCAGACAAGGAAGGCTATATCTTCACCCTGCTCAGGTGTTAGTGAATGGCACTAGCCTGACAGGCAGGGAGGAGGGGGCTGCACTCAGTAGCTCTGCCCTGCCTTCATGTCTTGTGCATCTGCACACAAACTGAAAACGGGTAATACGAAACATGAGGGATGACTTTGCTTGTGACTTGAACTTCCCATGTTCCAGCCCATGGGGAAATCTTTGTGTGTACAGATGCAGATGCATATCCCCAACTCAATGTGTAGATGGTAGGAGATGTGCTAGTTAGTTTGGCCTCACCTATTAACAAATCAGCCCTCAACTCTCCCTAGAGGGCAATGTGAATAAACCGAGGCTGTCATACTTTGGTCATATCATGAGAAGGCACGAATCACTAGAAAAGACAACATTGCTTGGTAAGGTACAGGGCAGTAAGAAAAGAGAAAGGCCACATTAAAGATGGATAAACTTAATCAGAGAAGGGATGATGCTAAGTCTGCAAGTCTTAAGGACAGGGGTGGCCTGCATGTCTTTCATTCATAGGGTTGTCATAAGTCGAAGTTGAATTGAAGGCAGGGACAAAAATGCAAACGTTCTTTATCATATTTCATTGTGCATCTTAAAACTTCAGCACTACTGAACTAAACACACATCTACCCTGTTACAATAATATGAAAAATATATACACAAGTGTGAAATTATTTTCAGTGTCAATTTTACTTTCTGTACCTTACAAGGCTACTCACCTTGTCCTCCTGCAACCCATTTTATGCCGATCCACCATAAAGTAAACATGGTGTAATGATGGTAGACATGTAGAAAACTGATTTGGTTAAATTTCTTTCTTAAGATGAAAAATACTGTATCCAGGTACTCAATTCCTTTTGATACGAAATACCACCATAGAGCCCCAGCTATCTGTAAAATGGAAAAACAAATATAAGAGTCAGACTGAGATAAGACAGGGTCCAGCATCTAGTCACCATAATGATTCAAGGTACTGATCTTCTCTTACTCTGAAATCCTTGCTTATCTTTCCATGTTTCAATGATAGAGAAGTATATAATGAATGGCATCACAATCTTCAATGTTTAGTCATGGCTTTGTCTCAAAGAGGTGAATAAAATACTCAAACACAACAACAGCAGCAGCAGCAGCAAGTGCCCCCACTTTATGCTATATGTCAGGGCTGTCCAACTGCCGGCCCTGCAGGAGTTTTGGACTTCAACTCCCAGAAATCCTAGCCAGTTTACCAGCTGTTAGGATTTCTGGGATTTGAAGTCCAAAACACCTGCAGGGCCGGCAGTTGGACAGCCCTGCTATATGTCAAATGAATCGCCTGAAGGCTAAGAAGGGCGGTATACAAATACAGTAAATAAAATAAATAAACAAATGATCGCTTTATAATATAGTGAATGCTGACCGTTATTCACTGTGATCAGCCCTGATGGGAGAAGTATTGTTAACCAGCACTCTTATTGCAATATATGGTGATAAGAAGTATGGAATTATCTACTTTGCAGCCCAACTTACTGTGATAGTCCATGAGGCATTTGCAGAGTGAGATGCAGAAGCAATACAGGCACCAACTAGCTAATCTTCCTTCAGTAGCAATACATATCACCAGCCTCATGCCCCAAGTCGTTCCCCCCACCCTCGGATTCGTGTTCCTTTTTCCAGCTATTTTTTAAATAAAATGTCAAAATAACAAAATGTTTTAAAATATTAAAATAAAACAAGCTTCCTTGTAGCAAGGCTACCTTCCTTACCCATGGGAAACTGCAAACGCTAAACTGTGGGTGAAACTCTCTGATTATCTAAACAACCTGAGTCATTATCTTTTGCTTTGAAGATAAAACACTTTTATTAGTTTCAAGTTTATTTAATTACATCCCAGTTCAAATTGTTATTTTATACATATTTCCATTCCACTGATAATTACTTTTACTGGTAAAACTGCTTGTTCTTAGCTACTATGTTTCTTTTCCCCTGTTAATGTATATTGTCTAAATCTCTTATTGAATTATGATTTGCAATTTACATCTGTAACTTGCCCGGATATTTATTTATCGTGTCAGAAGCAAGTTGAGGACACAGTCAAAACACATTTAAAAACACAAAGCCTTAAAAACTTGGCATTATGCTAAATGTCCTTTGACCGGAAGCTGGGCCCTTGGAGTGCCTCTTGTGTTGCTGTGAGAAGGTCCTCCATTGTGCATGTGGCAGGGCTCAGGCTGCATTGTAGTAGTAGTAGTTCAGGCTGCATTCTAACGTAGTAGTGAGTAATAAACAACACATTACAATAAAATAAAATAAAACCAAGGCATAAAACAACAACACAATAGAAAACATAAAACATGAGAATACAGTAAACAATATAAAATACAATAAAAGTAATTCACAATTTCAATGACAATAGTAGGTGGTCTTGCCTGAATAAAATCAGCGTAATCCAGAAATCTAGCTAACTAAATGGAGAAAACCAACCAGCCAGCCTTCCTTCCTTTCCTCATGTGCATGGGTGGCTTAATCATGAGTAGTCCAATCACCCAAAAATGATCAACACATTTCTTTATTTAATAAAATAAAATAAAACCAAGGCCATTGAAAACAACAAGCACATTAATGTCTATCAAACATAAAACATGAGAATACAGTAAACAATATAAAATTATTATTATTATGTGTGCATTGATTGATGTTTTCAGGCATTGAACGTTTGCCTTTTTATGACTGGAATCTGCCCTAAGTGCCTTTGGGGAGATAGAACAGAATTTAAATAAAGTTTTTTATTATTATTATTTATTGCATAGTAAAATAATGTCTCTTAAATAAAATGGGAAAATCAAAGTTTGTTTTTTGGATTTTGTTTTAATATTTTCAAGCCATGGATGGTTGAATCCAAAACAAGTATATAAAGATTCATATTTTAATTCACTACACCAAGCTGTAAACAGATCCTCCATCTTTATTCATATATTTTAAGAGACTCCAAGAAGCAAGAAGACCAACAATGGAAAAGTGTCAACATACACAAAATGTTAAACAGTCCATTTACTCAAGATATTGCACTTTCTTTGGGATTATGCAAGGTGGAGAATAAGGCAGCATTGGGGTGTGAATGCTGTTGGCTCAGAGATGCCTGTTTCCTAATGTGTGACTAGTTGGGTGTGAAGAACAGATCTCAGAGCCAAGGTGATCTGGGAGGGGTATAATTGTCAATTGTCTGTGCCACAGGTCACACAGCACTTTGCCTCCAAGGAACTGGACTCCCAAGATAGGCATTAGAAAAAAGGCTATCTTCAAGGCAAGATCCTTCTCCTGTCTAGACACTTCCCTCCATGCCTCACCATTGCCGTGCCCGTGGCCATTTGTTTCTTGCAATCCCTTGTCAAGAACTTGTCAAAAAAGCATGATAATGACCCCTGGAAATTCAGCATTAAAGATTAGCCTGAAAACTGCATCGCGGTTTTTGTTAGAACATACCAAACTCTTGCCTAGATACTTTTAGGATCAATGTTTTTGAAGCTAGCTATCAACAAAACTGCTTATAGCCACTTGTGGCCTTCGTGGCATTGAAGTTGAGAGTGTTAGATTCAAACTGTGGGAAACAATCAAGCAATCCCAGTTCAACCATGAAGTTCATGGGATATCCTTGGGCTTGTTACCATCTGTATTTCCCTAATCCGCTCAGATAGTTTTGGTGAGGATAAGTATGAGAAGAACCATGAATATGACTCTGACTTCCTGGAAATTGGAACATAAATAAGGTGGTTTGACACCTTCCCTGACCACAGTATCCTCTTTTAAAAAAATATTGCTTATTTCCATTCTTGTCAGTGAACACCACCCTGAATATTAATTTGGAGGAAATAGGTGCATCTGAAATGTAGAATGAATGCCGCTTGACATTACTTTAACTGCCATAGCTTAATGCTATGAAATTATTGAAATTGTAGTTTTAGCTTTCACTGCCAAAGAGTGCTGATGTATCACCAAACCACAACACACTGAGTCATGGCAGCTAAAGTGGTGTCAAACAGCATTAATTCTACAGTGTAGATGCACCTCTGGTCTTACATCTGGTCTGAATGCCATAAGATGGACATTTTGATGTGTGTATGACCTACATACAACTGATAATTCCAACAAGAGTACACCAATTAAATCAGTAGGGTCGTGCTATGTCAACACATAATGTAAGATTCAATGGAGATATTCTAATCAAAACTAGTAATTGGATTTAGGTCTGTATGTAGCATCTTTGACATCTGCAAAAGGAAGATGAAGGAAGATGACACATCTCAAAGCTAGGAGTTCCCAGATATAAAGAGTGTCCAGAACTGGCATTATGTTGCTCAACATGTAGCGCTATTTGCCCCTGGGGCCAGATAGGCACATTTTTAAACTTCTACATCAAGGCTCACACCCACTAATGAAAGTTATGATGCAGTAGATACTCTGGAAACACTGCACCAATCAAAACTCCACCTTTTGGGATAAGATAAAAAGCAGGTGTCTTCATCACTCAGAAAATGTAGCAAAATAATTAAAATGTATATCTGTATTGCAACCAAAGCAAAAGACAATTACATTTTAACATACAGAATCTTGTAAGCAGCACCTACAAGGTTAATATGTTCAGAATTATTGACAAAGTTCAGTCTCTTGTCTTTTCTGGGGAGAACTGTGGAACTTTTAGATTAAATTTGTCACTGGAAATAATTAGTAACATCAACTATAAAAGGTGCTGTTGTGCGCATGTTTGTTGGGATTTTCAGAGTAGTTATTACTTTCCCTCTCTTGTTGGTTCAATCAGGTATCTTGCTGCATTCAGGTACCTATGGCTCCAATCTTATGCATACATATATAGGTACTAAACCTGATAAACTTCATCACTTGTTATGGCAGAGAAAACAATTTTTTGGAAAGAAATGGCCAGGGAATATTTTGATTAAGAAATCTGAAACTCACAAATGCTATATCCAGTTTGGAAAAAATAATAATGTTTACATTTCAGTTTTTTTCTATCAAGAATATAAGTGTGTGTCAAGAATGACGAGCGCAACCAGTAGGTTTGTTAAGTCCCACAACTGCACATATTACAGGCTGAGTGTGAATAGGATTTCACCTTTAGTGTCTTATATCCATCATCCAGAGAAAATAATATGTGCCCAAGCTGGCACTTTGGAATCAAGTCATATTGAAAATACTGGAAATGATTCCTAGGCAATGATACATAAGATCGGACTGCATTTCACATGCAAACATTGTGACTCAAAAACCCATGGTTAACTGCTTTCATCATGTAAATCTGAAGACTGTGCATTGATTTCTGAATTGTGCTTTGGACCATTGTGTTACACACTGAAGACTTCCCTTATCTTTCTAAAAAAAAGATAGAAGAATGAAACCAAATTTCTAAACTAAGGGCAGTTCCACACAAACCTTTCACTTGGGAGCAACCGTGTTTTAAAAATGTAATTGTTCCCGGGTTCTAGTCCACTTCCCCCTAGACAGGGTGTGCTTTCTGGGGACAGGGTGTCCACATGCCTTCTCAGGAGTGCTCCTGCCTTCTACCAATGACACACCAAGAGAAGCGTGGACCAGGAGTCATTGGTACCAGTCAGGAGAACTCCGGAGAAGGGGAAATGGCAGCTGGGTGAGTTATATTCCTTTCAAAAGGCCTTTAAAGTGGTTTTCGGAAGGGGTTGGGGGCTGTCTTGGGTTGCTTGGGCTTCCGGAACCCAAGAAACCTGAGATAGATGTGTAGATGGGCACCAGAAGTCATGTGGCACAATCCCCAGTCCCATCTACACAGCCCCTGCACCTGGAAAAACACAGGTCTTCTAAAAGGCCCGGGTCTTTCCAGCAGACAAATTACTTTGGCACACGGCAGGGTTTTCTTGCTTTTTGCCGAAAGCATTTGTTTTTTCCTGAAATGTCATCCCTCACCAAAGGCTCCTAAATAAGCTCTTCAGCCATGGAATCAGAGGACAGGTCTTGTCCTGGATTGGAACCTGGCTAAACTGTAGGAAACAAAGGGTGGTAATAAACGGACATTTCTCTGGGTGGAAAGAGGTGAGAAGTGGCGTACCCCAAGGTTCAGTTTTGGGTCCGTTACTTTTTAATTTATTCATTAATGACCTGGACGTAGGAGTAAATTCTGAGGTAGCAAAGTTTGCAGACGACACTAAATTGTTCAGGGTAGTTAAAAATGAAACTGATTGTAAAGAGCTCCAGAAAGATCTCTCGAAATTGAGTGAATGGGCAACAAAGTGGCAAATGCATTTTAACCTAAACAAGTGTAAAGTCATGCACATCGGGGCAAAGAACCCCAACTACACCTACCAATTGATGGGGTCAAAGCTTTCTGAGACAAACCAGGAAAGGGATCTTGGGGTTTTGGTGGACAGCTCAATGAAGATGTCAACCCAGTGCACAGCAGCAGTAAAAAAAGCAAATTCTATGCTTGGCATGATCAGGAAGGGAATCGAAAATAGGTCGTCAAATGTTGTATTGCCTCTCTACAAATCTATGGTGAGGCCACATCTGGAGTACTGTGTACAATTCTGGTCACCGCACCTCAAGAAGGATATAACGGAACTGGAAAAGGTACAGAAAAGGGCAACATGGATGATCCAAGGGATGGAGCAGCTCCCTTACAAAATCAGGTTGCAACGCCTTGGTCTTTTCAGCCTTGAAAGATGGCGTTTAAGAGGTGACTTGATCGAAGTGTATAAAATCATGCATGGGATAGAAAAGTGAATAGAGAAAAATATTTTCTCTGTCACACAACACTAGGACTAGGGGCACTCCCTAAAGCTCCAAGGTAGGAAAGTTAGGACAAATAAAGGAAATATTTCTTCACCCAGAGGGTCATTGGGTTATGGAACTCACTTCCAGAGGAGGTTGTGACAGCTGTCAGCCTGGACAGCTTCAAGGCAGGATTAGACAGATTCATGGATACCAAGGAAATCAGTAGCTACTGAAATGGACATCCAAGTGCCACCTCTGTGTTGATGGAGGCAGGCATGATTTCCCCGGGTACTGGTTGTGGGGGGTCAGGAGCAGGTGAGGGTTTTGCCCTCCTTTCTGCTAGAGATCCCTGTGTACAACTAGTGGGCCACTGTGTGACACAGAATGCTGGACTAGATGGGCTGAGGCCCGATTCAGCATGGCTCTTCTTATGTTCTTATGTTCTTATCTGGACGCCCCAGGGAAAAATGCAGGAGGGCACACACTATAGGTGCTGTCTAGATACACCCTAAATCTGCTATAGTCATCAGCTAATGTTTATGCTGTGATCACTGTGTTCGTGCTCAAGGTGTTAGAAAATATGATATTATTTTCCAGTTAGCCCAAAGTGTTTTTTCCTTACTACATCTAATGATCTTCTTCAGGGACTGATAATAAAATTAAACATTCATATTACAGCGTAGATGAACCCATTGATATACCCTAAAACTATTGTTATGGCATGTGTGAATTCCTCACAAGACCACTTAAAACTAATTTATCTGAAGAATGTAGAATTCAAGCATTTAAAATGATTTATGGCCAAGTTTCCCAGGCTCTGAAAATACACTGAATACCTTTTCTATTTAGGTGCACTAGAAATGAAAATTGTATTTCAAAACTCTTTATCCCCCAGTAAAAGTATATTTTTCTATTCATTTATGAATGCTCAATTTTACTGTTACATATAGAAGAAGAAAAACCATTGAAACACACACAATAATTCAGCTGGCTGCATTTATCCCGAGGACAACCAGACATATTTAACTTGAAGATACATTTAACTTAATGTCCCAGCTTTCATTTAAGAAAAAAATATTAATTAAAATACACATTTGTCCAAAGCCTGGAAGATAATAAGGGACAACAATGAGAACAGAAAGGATGGTGCTATGCTCAGATGAAAAGCTGATAAGAGAAGACTTGAACAAAACTTTGAACTGTGCTTTAAGAATAAAGTTACTTGAAGTTATCTCAACAAATACACCAAAACTGCTGAATGAACACAAAAAAGACAACAACAAGCGTTGACTACAATGTCTTGTTACTTCTATATTATAGCAGTCAGTCAGTATTGATAGAACAGAATCTGAAATACTTGCAATATTCTAAATATAATTAGGATCAGAGGTATGTCTTGCTATTTCTTTTCAGCAAAGCTTTCATACATGTAACATCTAAATCTGTTTAGACAGATGGTATAGAAAGATTACATTAACAGTATGATTAAAGGGTCAATGAGAGGTCCCTGATCTTGGTACCTTCTATTTTAGAGCCAACTTTACATTTGTTTTAACTATTTAAAATTTCTTAGTGTGTTACTGTTTCCCTTGATCCATGCCAGGGTAGTCCTTTATTTTACATGGATGCCTCTTGGGTGGCTTTAGTTACCATGTGGGAAATGTGTTGATGATCTGTTTGTGAGGGTTAACCACTGAAATGGAAAATTGGAAAACCTTTCTCAGGAAGAATATCTTTTCTAAAGAAAACTATCCCTTCTGCATACTGAAACTTCTGAACATTGAGGACATTATTGGATCCTGGCAATGGATTGCAATACCACATGCAACAAATATTCACTATACACTGTTCAACAGTAAGAAGATCTCATCTCTTTGGCTGTGCATGAACATTTATTTTATAGGGATTGGGTTCAAAAATGTATTTTTTGAAGATACGGGCAACTCAATATTAATGTGTATGCTTAGTTCATTATCTTGAGTTTCAAAACCAGTATTTACAGCTGGATGTTGTACTTAAATCTCGAACTTTTATGGGGTCAGGCAGACATACTGGGGGTATGAGAGAAAGGGATGGTAGTATTGCAGATTATGCTTCCAGTTACCAAATTTAGATAGTCATAACAAATCTCCATGTTTCCATGTGGCTCAAATGTACGTATGCAGTATCTGTAGTCCTAAATCCAAAACTGAATCACAATATCTGTAGTCCTCAATCCAAAACTAATGAAGAGGAAGATTTTTTTGGATCAAACTGTTTTCTGCCCTTGGACATGTCACATCACAAGTTGAGCAGTACAGTATGATTTCATGGGACCCCTCTGCATTTCCACTCTAGAAATTGCTCAAAATACCTTGGATACTGATCGGTTTTAAACATCGCAGAGAGTGGACAAGAGGAAGGAAGTCCCAGTTATTGCTATTGTTGCATACAGAAGTACTACATGGTTAGAGAAATTAGCCTTTAAGTCTCAAAGGTGCTGTCACATTTCTTTTTTCCTTTTCTCCCCCTTCTGTCTTTCTTTTATAGAAGGTAATTGTTAGAGCTTGGACACAACGTGACAAAAGTTTTGCAAGTACCTCTGGATTTCTCAACCCAAAGCTTCTACAGAAGTTTCTGCTACTGAAGACAAGTATCGGTCTCCCATAGTCCACTCCCTAATATCATATATAATTTCTTTTGCATATGAGTAATTTCCATTGAAGACTATGCAATGCTACACAGTTACTATTCTTTGTAATGCTTAATGAATTGACAATGTCTAGGTGGATGATTGCTTGTGCTGATTGCCTTTCTTAAAGATAAGAATCTACTTGAATGTAGATGTTTTTTTCTGGTATGAGCAAAATGGAAATGAAGTCTTCTGATAAGACAGATGGAAGAGGAATCCTCTAGGGCTCTTACACACAATCATATAACCCAGAATATCAAGGCATTTGTATTTATCCAGTATTCAATGTCCTTCTCATTGCTATTTAATTCCTCTTTCCATATCTCAATCAGTATGTGTTTCAAGTTGTATTGCTTTCCTACTATTTTCTTATATATAAATCCCACAATTCCTTTCTCCTTTTCTATTTTCTTTTTAAAAATTTGACCTAGATCTGCTTGTTTGGAAGCAGCGAGGCCCCGAAATTTCCTCCATTTCCCCAGGTCTCCCTCACAAGTGGAGGGAGAGCCTGGGGAACAGGCCCTGCCTGGGAGCCGGGTTTGGCCGGCTCGCGTCTTCCACCGGGCTCGGCGGAAGACGTGAGCCAGACAAACTCGGCTACCAAGCAGGGCCTGGGCCCTGAAGGGAGCGGTTCTCCCAGTTTGCGACTCCACCACGTTTGGCGGAGCTGCGAACCAGGAGAAAGGCTCCCCGCAAAGAACAGGCCCTGCCTGGGAGCTGGGTTTGGCCAGCTCCCGTCTTCCGCTGGGCTCGGCAGAGCCGTGAAATGGGAGAAAGGCTCCCTGAGGTGCCCAGGTTCCCGCCTCCTCCTTCTCCGTAAGTGAGCCCACAGGATAGACTGTATCCTGTGGGCTCACTTACGGAGGAGGAGAGCATCGCCCGGCCCCTCCCTTCCTGAGCCTCCCCTGCCTCTCTAGGTCCTAGAGAGGGTCGTGTTTCCCAACTGCTGTTCCGCAATCAGCTGGTGTGCCACGGGAAAACCTCGGAGGGGGAAGAAAGGGGGAGAAAGAGAGGTTTTCTCGCGGCACACCAGATGATCGCTCACGGAACACTAGTGTGCAGCGGAACAGCATTTGGGAAACACTGTCCTACAGCCTGTTGTTCAAATTTTTAAAGGGTTATCATGTATATAAATAAGCTTTCGGGCGTTATACTTTTTCAATAATCTCTCTTTTTCTCTCTTATTTTTGTTCTTTAAATCCTGATACATGTTGGAACACTATAGCACTATATGCACATACAATCTGCTTTCTCACCACAGCAGTTTAAACCTTGCTTTCAAAATGCTGGTGTTAACCTTCAAGGCCTTGATTGGTCTGGGGCCAGTGTATCTAAGGGACCGCCTCTCCCTATATTGCCCCTCCAGACCACTGCGTTCAGAAACACATAACCTCCTAGAAATTCCGGGCTGCAAGAGATTCCACCTGACTTCAACAAGGAGGAGAGCTTTCCTTATTATTGCGCCAACACTGTGGAACTCCCTCCCTCCAGAAGTCCATGCTTTCCCTAGTCTACTGGCCTTCCGTAAAGCCTGTAAGACCCTGCTATTCAAACAAGCATTTAGCCTTTAACTTGCAGGCACCATTTCGCGGATAAAGAAGGCCGTGTGATTCCGCTTCTTGTGTTTAGGGTCGATATGTTATTTTATGATTTTACTCTGTTCACATATGCTGTTTTTAACTCTGTTTTTAACTTTGTAAGTCGCCCCGAGCCATACAGGAGTGGCGACAGATAAATCCAAACAAACAAACAAATAAATAGAACTTGCAATGGGATGGTGAAAACTACCTAAAGTATTAGCATTTGCTGTTGGGAGTGAAGTAATTTTTGCATCTGTTGACTACGTGATTGTTGTGCCTTCTGGAATGAGATGTGTGAAAAATGCTGCAGTATTTATAGATCAAAGCCATTATTCTGTAGTGAAGGAGCCTCATGGTTGACAGTGTGTAGTAGGTGGTTTGTAGATTACACAATGCACATACGCTGTTGTTTAAAACTAAGGAGAAGGAATATGATGGCATATCTTTAGCATCAGGGAATTCCAATCCCCTCCAGGATCACTGTAAACTTAGATGTATGTGTTTATCAATGTTCCTACTAGCTATCTTCCAGGTTTTACACTAACTTGAATTTTATATTTGATGTTTTATAGTTAATTAGCATAATGCTTGAAATATTGTATTGATGTGAATGAGCAAAATGTGACTTTTATGATTTATTCATTTATTTACTATATTTCTACCCTTCTCTATCCTACCCTGAGGGGGACTCAGAGCAGCTTCTAATTTTGGCAATTATTCAATGCCACAATTACACAAAAACAATACACAACACAATTAAAGCGTTAAAATCAGATAAGATATAAATACAATTAAAACAATTAAAACATGTTAAGACATGATGCTTACATATGACATTAAACACACCCTTTTTACAAATAGGAGAAAGGAGAAAGAGGAGGAGGAAGCAGAATAAGCAAGACACTTATAGTCTGAAGCAGAAGACACATATACTACTGCCATCATTACCGACAGAATCAAGGTTCCCACACCTGTTTCCCACTGGAAAAAAAACTCTCCTGGAGGCACTGAGGGTAGCTGGGAGATACAGGGTGACCACATGTTCATGTTTTCAGAGAACAGTACTCTGACTGAAGTGTTGTCTCACTGCACTTGCAGCTCGAATGTGTTATTTATTTCAAAGTTTGCCCAGCCTATGTTTGGTTTCAAGATATTTTTTTTTAAAAAAAGAAGGAAATACAAAAAAGGACTGCAGTAGCCCTGAACTTGTGTTAGCTCGAGGAGAGCAGATTGAGCATACTCTGGATCAACCTTCCAAATGAAATATATATCAATTTTAGAGGGAAATATATGGAAATTATTTTAAATAAAAAAATACTATAGGTTGACTTTAGAGAAATTATTTATAACTGTATACCACAACAGATCAATCTATGCCATTTTGGGGCAAACCTGTTTCATTTTTATTGCTGGTGCTTTTGTGTTCCTCACAGAGATTTTTTTTTTGCTGAGTGATGTAGCTGTCTAACCCAGATGACACACACGCATGTACATACATGTTGCTAATTGCTTCATTATGGATTCATTTGGTATTCCAAATAATACAACAGTAATAGAACTGGTATCGGAAAACTCACAGTTTTAATTATATATTAAATTAAGTCTATGCAATTAATGTACATTAGAAGTTACTACTCACCCTGACTTCATATTCATTATCTGAGTAATCCACACTCTGGCAGATGTAGCTGTATCCCCGAGCTCTTGATGCTAGAAATAGCTGAAAAAGTTACATTTATCAATGTGTTATTTTGGGGAAGTAAAAGTAAGCACCAATCTGAAAGAACTCACTGAAAGCAGCATTAGTTTTTAAAAAGTACATTTGCAGAAAGAGAGAGAGGCAGTCCCTTTTGTAACTCCTAAGAGGTTATGTGCCAGCACTGCCAGCTGAAACCATATCTCAAAAAGCCTGACTGGCCACGATGGTCCATGCCTTAGTTGCATCTAGATTGGATTATTGCAATGAACTCTGCGTGGGGCTGCCTTTGAAGATGGCTCGGAAACTGCAATTGGTGCAAAGATCAGCAGCCAGGCTACTAACTGGAGCTAGCTATAGGGAGCACACAGCGCCCCTACTAAAGCAGCTCCATTGGCTGCTGATAAGTTTCCGGTTACAATTCAAAGTGCAGGTTATAAAGCCCTAAATAGTTCGGGTCCTGCCTATCTTCGCGATCCCCATGAACCGATGCGGGCTCTAAGATCTGCCTGGTGGGCCCTCCTTGCTGTTCGCCACAGTCACAAGCACAGTTGATGGGATGAAGGAGAGCCTTCTTGATGGTAGCGCCCCTGGCTCTGCAACACCCTCCTGGAACTGTCCTCCTTCCATAGGGACCTGAAGACCTGGCTGTCCAAACAAACTTTTGAGAATGCCTAGTCCTTAGTTATCTATGCAACTGTCATACAGCCTTGCACTTTATCCCATGGCCTCTTCCCATGGCTATAGTTTTGCACTTATCCTATTCCCAGTTCTATTGTTTACTACCTGGCCACTTTGGCTGATGAATGCTGTTTTTAATTGTTAATTGTTCTTTTATATATTCATTTGCTTTGTTTAATTGTATTTTAAAATTATTTTCATTTTATGTTCTGTTTTTAGGCACCTTGTGACCCTTGTACAAAACCACTCAGTTCAAAGTGAGGCTCTTAAATGTTATTTTTGCTGTTGTACTTTCAAGTCATTTCTCTGAGGCTGAGTGTGACTTGCCCAAGGAGGCTCCTATATCTCTTTCCTTAAATTCTCCAACAGCCTGCTCCTTCCTTATGATCTCAATTTCCCAGTTCTTCAGTGTGAGTGGGTTTGGGTTTACCATAGTTTGCAATGTTGCATTGAACTTAATGGCTTGGAAGTTGCCTATCATAACAGCAAAACACATGAAAAGCTACAGGTGCCTCAAGGTGCAGGTGTATTTGAAGCCCAATAACAAGTCATTTCACATCATCGTCACATGGGTGGAGTGCAGAGAAGTAGCTTTCATGTGTAAATCAAATAGGTCATCTTAACAAGAGCAGTGTCATTTCCCAGCACTCTTCCTCCACAGAGCAAGGTACAGTTATGTACATTCATGCAAATAAAATCTCAAGAGACAACTTCTGAAGGCACCTGGCACATTAGTGACTGGCTGTTTCACATTCAAATTTTGTCAAAGCAAACAAATCTTTCACAATTAGCTTATGTGCTGCATACAATTTAGAACTGTCCCATCCAGAACTAAGGGGAGGAGTTGGGAGTCCAAAGAATTGGGATGGCTGTGTGGATTGACCTACAGCACTGTGGAAGCTTAAAGTCTGGATCTTTCCAGGTGTCGAATTAATGTGGAGCAAACTGGGAAATCCCAGTTTTCTCTGCAATAATTCACTTTTGGGCACCTCAGGTAAAAGCGAGACAGGTCCTACATTTTGGACCTGTCTGGAAGGGCCTTGCCTGTCGCCTCCAGTGCCACTTCCCATGATAACCCAGAGGGCTAACAAATTCTCTGGAGGAGCATGAGAACGGGAGTGACACTAAGAGCAGCACAGCAAAGGAGGAAATAATAAAACAAAATTGCACCCTGTCTCCTACTTCCAGTAATTTCATTGAGTTAGAATTTTGTATCCAACTGATTTAAATGTTACAATGTTTTAGGAATGCCCTGAGAAGTAAACAGTGAAAGTGTGATACGCAGTTCTCTTCTGTGGGAAGACACGCATTTAAATTGTCTAGTTCAATTGGAACACAATTTATATTTGCAAATGCAAATAAATTACACAGTCAGCATCTCATATCGCAGGTGAATAGTGCTGGCACTTAAGTAAGTTAGGCAGAAACCAAGAAAGCCTAGCTCTCTCCTTAGACCTCCCTGTGCCTACAGAGGGGCAAGAGTCTGAGTTGCAGCTCACCACTCTCCAGATCCAGAGAAATACCCTTATCACCGCATCTAAAAAATATCATATTTTTCTCAGCACTTTTTCCAAAACATACTGGTGGAGAAAAGAACAATAAGCACTAGAAAAAAGCAGGAACAACTACCACAATATCCAATTAATTAATTTCTATTCCTTTTATTGGATTAGTTCAGTTAAGAACCATTATTTCTGTTAGTGTAATGCCATGATTCCCAAACTCTAGTCCTCCATGAGGCTCAGCTGCTTCTGGGAGTTGGAAGTCCAAAACATCTGGAAAAACAGAGTTTGGGAAACACTGTTGTAGTAGTTTGAGTGTTGGACTAGGAGACTGGGCTTCAAATCCCTGCTCTGCGATAGACTGGTTGACCTTGGGCAAGTCATACTTTCTCTAAGATAGGCAAAACAAATTTTACTGTGATGGGTTTGGCTTAGGGTCACCATAATTTGGAAATTATTGGAAGCTCACAACATAAGGAAAATGTATGATTCAAAAAGTAAACAGGTTTACCTACAAAGTTAACACAGTTTCAGCATTTGAAGGTGGCTGCTCTATTTGTATGTCATAAAAGACAATCTCTCAGATAATTTTACTGGCTAGTCTTTGTACCATGAATTAGGGGCTAATTCTGGAGTTCCCCCTAGTCTACCCTGATTTTATTTTCTTAATGTTCTGAGTCAGTAATCCGAGATACAGATCTGCTTGAGGGCTCAGGAGATAAAATATACAGTGCTGGGACTACCATAAACTTTCAAATAGTTGGTTGGCCTAAAAAACTTGTTCGATTGCATTCTAGAATTCAAGGAAAGTAGAGTTAAAATTCTTATTAGTTCTCCATATGCTGAAAATGCAGATTAGAAAACAGTCCATATCTCATAGTAAAATCTATTGCTATTGCTGACTTCAAAGTACTTTTCTGCAATTCAAGCATGGACTATTCAGTACATCACAATTACTGCCCTTTTGCATCCAAAATTGTTCTCCAAACAACACCGCAAATGGAACAGCTGACAGTAGCAATATCTTACCCTCCAACATTTCACTGCTGAAAACTGGGACCCCTGTGGTCTAGTAAACTGTGGTCAAAACATTCTGCTAACATTTTGAAAGATGCTGAGCCATCTATTTCTACTGATGATAAAGAGTTTTGCAAATATTCTTTACATCTCTCTGAAGCATATTTACAAAAGCAAAGTGGACTGTAGGGAGAATTGGTAGAAATTTTCTTACATTCCACCCCTATGGAAAACTAATTTGTTGGAATTCTACTTTGCACAGTCTTGGAGATAACGGAATAACATCAATGAAATACATATGGAAACATCAATTCACTTCTTAAAACATAAACAAAACCAATATAACACTTTAAATCCTTAAGAGGGAATTTGAAATCATTTTTCCCTTGTGTCAGGAGCGACTTGAGAAATTGCAAGTCGCTTCTGGTGTGAAAGAATTGGCTGTCTGCAAGGACGTTGCCCAGGGGACGCTCAATGTTTTGATGTTTTATCATCCTTGTGAGAGGCTTCTCTCATGTCTCCACATGGGGAGCTGGAGCTGACAGAGGGAGCTCATTCATGCTCTCGTCAGATTCGAAACTCCAACCTGTCAGTCTTCAGTCCTGCTGGCAAAAGGGTTTAACCCATTGTGCCACAGGGGCAAATCATATGTAGTTATCATTTGAGCTTCAATTCTTCATATACTTGATTGGGTGGAGCTTCCCAAATTGGACATACTTCAGAGTTTGCATAAATTGTGCCAACATATAGAGAGAGGTTATAGTGAAGAAAGGGTGGAAGAGTGTAAGAAAGTAATATATAGAGGAAAGTAATAGAGGTACCTCTTTGAAAATATAGAAGTTAAGTATAACCATGCCGAAGTTGTAAGAAACCAACAAGGAGCGCAACTGGAAGGGCTCTCTATTCTTCATCCATTTGGGTCCCAGCCAAACAATAAGAAGGTACACAGTGCTGATAGCGATTGTGGGAAACGGAGACTCCATTAAGGGCCAGTTGTCGACACGTTTATCTAGGAAAAAGAAGATAGGAAATGTCTAAAAACATGCTTGAGCATTACACTTAAAATAACTTCATTTGAAATCAAGTAGGCTTTGCAGTCAAGTGTATTCAGTGCTGCCTGTTTCAACCATAGTAGTGACCAAACACTTCTATTCTATTCTCTCTCACTTCCCCCTCCTCCCTTTTTGACTAGCCCAAACAATTTACTCATTATTCCATTACCAGTGAGCATGCTCAGTTCTCATTCATCTGTGGGGATTTTTGGACCCTTCCACCTATTGATTTTATGTTTGAACATTTCTGCAAACTACAGGATTCCCCATCTCAGGGCGCATCCAGATAATGTCAAAATTCAGATCAAATAAATGGGTTTAAAAATTGTGTGACTAGACAGCAAGTCCATACACACATCTGACAGTCCCAGGAAATAGTCTCCCACTCTCCTGACACCTTCCTTTGTAGAGAATTTTACAAATTCGCAAGATGGATGGGGGGCATCTGGCAGAAGTTTGGTTTTAATTGGGTTTTACGCACGCCTTTTAAACACGTGCTTTTCAGCTGTTACCTGAATTCAGTCTGCACTTTCACAAAGTGTCACTTAGTCGTCGTCCCCCCAAGTTCTCATGATATATACAATAGTCTCAGTTTAGCAATCTGTCAGCTCCAGCTCCCCATGCAAGGACATGAGAGAAATCTCCCACAAGGATGGTAAAACATCAAAACATCTAGGTGTCCCCTGGGCAACGTCCTTGCAGACAGCCAATTCTCTCACACCAGAAGTGACTTTTAGTTTTCAAGTCACTCCTGACACAGAAAAAAGTTACATATGAACTTAAAAGAGTAACTGTGGGGTCTTTTCAGGGTAAACTCAGCCACAGAGCTTCACCTTTTCTGAAGGACTGGTATTAAGACATTTAATGGTGACAGCTCTTTGGAAATCAGAAATGGACCGAATAGCTGCTCTCATTTCCTCTTCCTTGCTTTTCAGATGTTGCCCCCTTTGAAGAAAGGAAGGGGGAAAGAAAACTTTAGGAGACTCCTAATTAACTGAAACCCAAGCAAAAGGAAGTCTCAAGCAACCAGCCAAAAAATCCAAGGAAACAATACTACATTCACAAAGCTGTTTTGATAATACAGTGCAACGATGTTACATTAGGATAAGTTTATTTCTATTGGTCTTTATTTGCTTTTAGTTACTGTTATTTCAATATTAATATTGTCAATACAGAATGTATGGCACAGAATAGTATCGAGTATAGTATTAGGCCTATTTTAATAGTAGCTCTCAACAGGGCCGTAGCCAGGATTTTGATTGGGGGGGGCTGAGACTGGGTGGAAGAGAGTCTACCCTAGCAAACCTTTTGTATTGTTATCCCAATAACCCCATGAATGTGGGATATAATGAGCATGGTGATCAGATCATGATATGAATAAACAAAACAGTTTAAATAATGTACCAGTAAGGCCTTCTCGCGGACCACCCTGAGAATTTCGGGGGGGGAGGGCTGAAGCCCCCTAAGCCCCCCCCCCCCGGCTACATGCCTGGCTCTCAAGCAAACAGAAACTACATTGATCTGGCAGTCTATATGAGTTCTAAAAGCTGTTTTTACTCATGAGATAATATATTAGTACTGGTAGCTGTTGCAGGAACAACATTTCAGAGTGATAGACATATCAAAAACTAGCATGAAGTCTGACACACCGTGAAGATACATGGCTAAGCCATTATGGCTCAAAGGTTAGTTCCCCAGTTATAAGACAAAAGGATGGAAAAAGAAACTAGTAAATCTTATGAATTAATATATATTGCTCAACATCATAAAGATGAAAGTCTACAAAAATCCCATTTAATCCATGAGTGAAAGTTTACAGCAATTACTGTCTTAGATGCTGGTGTGCTATCTCAATAAGAATGGATATAATTTCTCCGCCGCCACCACCTCCACCACAGAGTAGGCCAAACGCTTTTGGGATCAGTTAGTCAACACAGATAATTACAACAAGATTCAGAGTTCAGCCCAGGAGAACTGCCTTAAGGTATCAAAACATACTCTTGAAATATATATATATATATATATATATATATATATATATATACACACACACACACATACACACACACACACACACACGTCGGAGCATCAAAGTGGCTTGTTAAGTTCTAATGACAGAATCAAAGTCATAAGTGAAAACTAAAAACATGTACTTATCACTAATTTCAGAATTGACAGCATGAATTTGCACTTGGAAATAATACAGTCAGTGGAGTTCACTCTTTGATAAGTGGCCAGAGGGTTGCAGTCTTAGAACAGTTGGTATAATTAATTATCTTATTTAAAACAAACACCTATAAATAGTTGAGTGGAACATTGAAACAATATGATACAATGAGCAATTCTAGAACAGAGAAAACAGACATGTCTTTCCCACTGGTAAATGACTCACATTCTGCATCTTATGCCAAGGTATAAGAATTCGATAGGAAAATAAAGGACAAAACGGTGGAATTATTAGGGCAAAAAATGTGGTTGAACAAGAAACAGTTTTACCCTGAAACAGGAAGGGGGAAATGGCAATAAAGATTGGGTCAAAATGACAAAATATATGTAGGTTGTGTCACAAGCTATGGACTCCCTGGGATGGAAAAAGCATTAAAAATGAGACACACAAACATGGTATGAATATTTAGCAGACTTTATGCTTCACAATTATATTTTGGACAGGAAATATAAATATATCAGTGAATAGGCAAAGGTAAAGGCTTCCCCTGACATTAATTCTTACATGTCCGACCCTGGGGGTTGGTGCTCATCTCAATTTCTAAGCCAAAGAGCCAGCGTTGTCTGTAGACACCTCCAAGGTCATGTGTCTGGCATGACTGCATGGAGATCTGTTACCTTCCCATAGAAGTGGTACCCATTGATCTCCTCACATTTGCATGTTTTCAAAATGCTAGGTTGGCAGAAGCTGGGCCTAGCAGCGGGAGCTCACCCGCTCCCTGGACTTGAATCGCCAACATTGTGGTCAGCAAGTTCAGCAGCTCAGCAGTTTAACCCACTGCACCACCAGGGGCTCCAGTGAATCAGTGAATACCCCAGGGGAAAATGGGAAAGAAAATGGGAAGAATTGATAGCCAAGGTAAAGGGTAACATAAAATATGTGGGATTGAACCAGACTATCCTTACGATCCAGTAAACAGAATGAACAATAAAGGAAATGTACTATTGTTCCTGGAGGAAGGGGGTGAAAGGAATGGATACAAGTAGGGGACGAAAACGATACTAATAAGGTATAAATAACAGGCAATACCAGAAGAGAGAGAATATATATGAAAGTTTTTCTTTCTTTCTTATGTAGCTAAATTGGATATATATTTATTATTTTATTTATTTATTTATTTATTTATTCGTATTTGTCTGCCGCCCTTCCCAATGGCTCGGGACGACTCACAACATATTATAAAAACAGCTAATACAGCAAAAGTTAAAACCACAATAAAACCACAGATAAAAAGGCACACTAGGTTTCACATTAAGCACTGCGACAACAGAAGATAATACAAGATGGCGGTATAAAGTGGGAGACTGCATTTCATCCAACCCCAAAAGCCTGCTGAAACAACAGAGTCTTGCAGGCTTTCCTAAATGGGAGGATGTTCGAAATGGCATGAACATTGGCGGGCAATGAGTTCCAAAGTGTTGGAGCCACGATCGAAAAAGCCCGGCGACGGTTCGCAGTCAGGTGAAAAGTCTTTGGACTAGGAACAACCAGAAGGTTATGTTCTTCAGAACGCAGAGATCTGGTGGGATAATACGGGATGAGGCCGTCCCGCAGGTACACTGGCCCCAGACCATGTAAGGCCTTAAAAGTCAAGACTAACACTTTGAAGGTGATCCGGCATTCTACGGGTAGCCAGTGCAGTTTGCGCAGGATTGGCCTGATGTGACAGCTCACCGAGGTCCCCGCAAGGAGTCAGGCTGCAGCGTTCTGCACCAGCTTGAGTTTCCAGATCATCGACAGAGGAAGGCCAATGTACAGAGCGTTACAGTAGTCTAGCCTCAAGATGACCGTGGCTTGGACCACTGTGGCCAGGTCGCGATGGGACAAGTAGGGGGCCAGCTTCCTTGCCTGGCGAAGGTGGAAAAACGCCACTCTGATGATGGTGGAGACATGGGCCTCCATCAACAGCAGAGGGTCCAGGGTTACCCCAAGGCTCTTAACGGATGACGACGGACGAAGTGTCACGCCGTCCAGGGTTGGAAGCTGAACATCCCCACCGCCCGGGCGACCAAGCCACAGGATCTCCATCTTAGCCGGATTCACCCTCAACCTACTGGCTCGCAGCCATCCAGTAACAGCCTCAAGGCAGCGATGGAAATTATCGGGTAATTATCCTATATTATATATATATATATATATTATTTGTTGTTTTAAAAATTCTCTTGTGAGGAAATAGGATTATGTTAAACCCTACTTGTATAATCCAAATTTAAAAAATTAGAAAGAAATAAACCAACATTCTACATTTAAGGGCCTTTCTATACAGCCATATAACCCATAATATCAAGGCAGAAAATCCCACAATATCTGCTTTGAATTGGGTTATCTGAGTCCACCCAGCCATATAGTCCAGTTCAAAGTAGATAATATAGGATTTTATTAAGCTGTGTGGAAGGGGTCTAAATGCATTTTCAATCTCGGTAGCCATCCCACCTAAGCACTTGCTTTTTTCAGTAGAATTTGCTTTGTGCTTAAGACAGACATTTAAATTACGTGCTGTTCTGATGTCTTCCTGGCTTAGCTTTAGAAAGTAAATTTTTGTTGTAATGCTGCTGGTCCTTTATTGCGACATTTATCACAAATCTTCTCCAGGTGCCAGCATATCATACAAAAGATAATGAGGGCAGATTGGCCCATGTTGTCGGCATGAGCACATTCACATTCTGCTCACAATCTTCTTTTTTCCTCAGGTGAGCCTTCTTCTCAGGCACTTTTGACACTATTATCACCACTGCTCTCTAATTTTGTGAATTCTCAAAATGAGACTAAATCATACCCCTTTCTATGCCATTGTGTCTCTCTTCTTCTCCCCTGAGTCAAATACTGATCGGCTACAAATCAATTGTACAAAAGCTCCTCTGTTTCTTGGTCATTCTCACTCGTAAGGTTAAAGAAAATTCCACAATGGAGGAAAAATATGACAAAAATGTAATACACAGATGTTAGATACAACTATTTTGAACCTGGTTTACACCTTCCGGTCACTATACCCACTAATGCCATGACTCAGAGCAGACAGCTCTTTGGGGAACTGAGTGGTCAAGGAAGATGGCAGTCACTTTATAATACAATTCCATAAATTCAGTAAGCCCCATTATTTTCCATGAGAGTTTGGGCATTGGACAATGATTCTGGAGAATGGAGTTTGAATCCCTGCCCTACTGGATGATCTTAGATGAGCCACCCAAAAGAAAGCAAGAATAACCCACTCTGAACCAAGAAAACCCCTATGATACAACCACAGTTTATCGACTTAAGGTGATATTTATTGCTTTGAGGGAAATGAACTCTCTCAGGAACCCATAAAGCTTCATAAAGAAGAGAGGAAGAAACACCTTCTATTTGCTGAATAGAACTCAAGACGGGCAAATGAAAGACTGCTCATTGTTTCCTACTGAAGGTGCCCGACTCTTTTCCAGCCTGGTGTGTTGAATTACAACAACAATAAGCTTTAAGGTTTACTGAACTATGGTCAAACACATCTGAAGGGATCCAGGCGGGAAAAGGCTATTTTCCTCCTCCTCTCCTACACTATTATTCCAACTCAACTTTGTGACCATAATAACAAAATCCCTTAATTTTTTTAAAGAAATCAAACAATCTAATTTGCACTATGATTCCCATTACAATTGCTCATTTACTACAAAATTTCAGAATTCCTTATTTTTTGCTTTTTTTATTTAAAAAGATTTTATTGTTAATATATACAATATACATTCATGTATATAGATATTTTTGTCCTACATACCAAAACTTACAAGACTTACAAAACAAATACATCAATTAGGATTGTACGGGAATGATGGGGGAAGGGGTGGTGGGGAAGGTGGGTAGACACCATGAAACCAAAAACGACATTTAAAAACAGTTAGACTTTCCACAGTGCTATAAGTGATCAATAAGTAAGTTATTTCTACACTTGAGGACTTCTGAAGACTAAATTCACACTCCCTTTAAGTTGATATTTTTCTTATTTTTTATGTAAGACACAAACGGTTTCCATGTTTCATCAAACTGTTTTGATGTATTATTTCTTAGTAGGATTGTTAATCTGTCCATTTCAGCAATCTCCAGAATTTTATAGAGCCATTCTTCTTCCCCTGATATTTCTTGCATTTTCCAGTACCTAGCCAGTGTTATTCTTTGCTTTCTTTGGGTGCTGAAATGGTAGACTAGAAGTAGATTTTTTTTAATGAGAAGGAAAATATTTGCTAACATGCGATAACTGATTCAAGAACCGGTTTTTAATTTAAGACACAATTCATTTGAGATCTCTTCTGGTAGGCCTACCCAGCCAAGTTGAAGTTGTGAATTTTAATCTGTGTTTCATCAGTGGATTTTAATTTATGTTTTAACTCTGTGTATCTTGTTATATGTATTTCAATAGTGTTTTATCTCTTGTTTTAATGATGTTATATCCTGCCTCGAGCTGCAGGGAGATGTGGGGAGATGATGATGATGATTATTATTATTATTACTATTATTGGTGCACTGTGCAAACATTATAAGTATAATTATAATTATAAGTATATTTTGGCACTACTTAAAAGTGCTATTTTTTAAAAACCTAGTCAACCCCCCATGCTGCAACCAAAAATATATGCACTTCATCACACTAGAGAAAAAATTCACACAAAAACCGGCTTCTGCCTCCTGCGGCATTCTGGGGTTTGTAGTTTAGTGAGGCTGTTAAGGGCTTCTCCCTAAACGACAAACCCCAGAATTCTTCAAGAGGCAGAAACTGGACTTTAAGTGGATTTTTTCTCTAGTGTGATGAGGCCTATAGTAGTGAAAGGTGGCAATTGGTTCACCAGCTGAAAACAGCACTAAGCAGAACAGAACTAACTTCTTGGAAGAGAAAGAAGAATGAATCAACCAACCAACTACATCTGAACATTATTTTTAAAGTTATTTTAAGATGATGAAAACAATGAAGTTTCTACAATCTTTACATCTATATATAGTGGCTTCCTCCAAATGGCCTTATGCTATTCTCTTTCATAACTATGGCATTATGAGAAAAAATTGTAGCACAAAATAACCAGACACTGTTTGGGATGTCTCAATGAAATGAATGAAGCTACACTAGAATAAAAAGAAATCTAGTGTGATTCTTTCTGTCCAGCAACAACCTTCTCCTGAAATACAGGATGGCATAAGAATGGCTTGCTCATTTCTAAGAGCCAGACACAGCTTCTACAACAGTGGTTCTCAACCAGTGAGTCCCAGGTATTTTGGCTTACAATTCCCAGAAATCCCAGCCAGTTTACCAACTGTTAGGATTTCTGGGAGTTGAAGGCCAAAACATCTGGAAACCCACAGACTGAGAACTACAGTTCTATAATGTCATATAGTTGGGATTTGTGTGTATATGTGGGTATACAAAGATAGTAGCCAGGATTTTGATTTCGAGGGGGGGGGGGCTGAGTCTGAGTGAGAGAAGGTCTACCCTAGCAAACCTTTTGTATCATTATCCCAATACCCTTTGTATATGGGATATATTGAGCATGGTGATCAGATCATGATATGAATAAACATAACAGTTTAAATAATGTACCAGTAAGGCCTCAAATAGGATAATGGGGGGGGGGGGGTGTGCCCTCAAGCCCCCCCCCCCCCGGCTACATGCCTGCCCCCCACCCTGACTATCCCATTTGAGCACAACATTGCCTTCAGAAATACACATTGGCTTGGATTCAACAGAGCCCATCCTCCAATGGAATGCCATCTGTCAAATGTGGAATCAATGTCTCCTCCCCATGACGCCTAAAAAATTGCATCTGAGGTCAGAGACAAGGAAATTGTGTTGTAGGGGTAGATTTCAGAGGAGCCACTATCCCATAATATTTTTCACAGTTGTTTATAAATTGATATTTACACAGATACAACTGGAAAATTCAACTGACATGCAAGATGTATACAATACATTTCATTATCATTTATGAGCTTAAACCCATATATCCAAAGTTTGAAAACAGACATTCCACTTTTCTCAATGTCTCTCTAAAAGGAAATTACTCCAATATTTATTAATCCAACTAGTCTTTATTTTGTTGCTTTTATTTTAACTAAAATCAATAATATGCTCCATGTCCTAACTCTATGGTGTTGCTGTGAACCTCTCAAACTGTGTCTAACCTTTTAAACCCATTTCCTTATTTATGGATTCTTTCACACAGCCATACAACCCAGAACAACATGACATAAAATCACACAATATCTGCTTTGAACTGGGTCATCTGAGTCCACACTGCTATATATTCCAGTTCAAAACAGATGATGTGGGATTTTATTCAGCTGTGTGGAAGGGGCCTATGTGATTTCCAAGTAGTTAAAATTAACTTTATTTACACCATATCATTCAACCCAAAACAGTGCCATATAGCTAAAACATACAAAACATTAATTATAACAGAATTAAATTATTAACAATATTAAAACAATTTAAAACATACTATGAGACATGTGAGTTTTGTCATCATGGCATCAGTATTACTTTTAAAATGCCCCATTGCCTGAAGGCACTAAAACTTTACAAAACACTTCATGGAGCAGTTACAGACTTTCTTAAATGACACAGCTGGACTAGATCCCTACCAGTCCAGTTTCCATATGGGGCATGGGACGGAGACGGTTTTGGTCTCTATCACAGACCAGCTACATTGCCAGCTTGACCAAGGCGGATCGGTGATTGCTTGTGTTATTGGATCTCACAGCAGTGTTTGATACAGTCGATTATGATCTTTTGACGCACCGTCTTGCCGTGGCTGGAGTGAGGGGGATGGCTCTGAACTGGCTGTCCTCCTTCCTCCACAATCGAAAGCAGTGAGTGCAAAGGGGAGGGCTGGCTTCAGGGGGATCCCCCTTACTCTGTGGGGTCCCCCAGGAAGCCATCCTCTCCCCCTTGTTATTTAACATCTATATGCAACCACTCACTCAACTGGTACGTAGCTTTGGGCTTGAGTGTCATCAGTATGCTGATGACACTCATCTCATTCTGAAGATGGAGGGCCGGCCAGACTCCGTACCCAATAATTTCTATCTATGCCTTGAAGCCATTACTGGATGGCTGTGAGCCAGCAGGTTGAAGGTGAATCCGGCGAAGACGGAGATCCTTTGGCTGGGTCGTCTGGGTGATAGGGAAATCCAACTGCCGACCCTGGATGGCGAAGCACTATGCCCATCATCATCAGTAAAAAGCCTGGGTGTCCATTTGGACCCTCTTCTGTCAATGGAGACCCAAATCTCCACTGTCAGTAGAACCGCATTCTTTTACCTGCGACAGGCGAAGCGTCTGGCTCCTTATCTGTCCCGGAATGACCTAGCCACGGTAATCCAGGCCATGGCCATCTCAAGATTGGACTACTGTAACGCTCTACATTGTAACGTGGACTACATTGGCCTACCCTTGACCGTGATCCGGAAACTTAAAGCTAGTGCAGAATGCTGCAGCCCGGCTGCTCGCGGGAGAGCCAGCAAGCTGCCGTATAACACCAATTCTGCAGGATCTGCACTGGCTGCCAATTGAACACCAGATCGCCTTCAAAGTGCTAGTTCTTACTTTCAAGGCCTTATATGGTCTGGGGCCAGTGTACTTACGGGAGTGCCTGATTCCATACAACCCCCCGAGATCACTTCGTTCAGATCGGAATCTGCTAAACATCCCCACTGTAAAATCTTTCCACTTGACAGCAACTAGGCGAAGAGCCTTCTCCATCATCGCTCCAGTACTGTGAAACACCCTGCCACCAGAGACACGGGCTCTGCGAGATCTCTACACCTTTCGCAGAGCCTGCAAGACGTATTTATTCAGGCAGGCTTTTGAATGCTTGTGACTTCCATTTGTGCCTATTGTGCTTTACTGTGTTTTTATTATGTTTTTACCATTTTTTTGTATCTGTATCACTATGCTCTAAACCGCCCCGAGCCCATGGGAGGGGCGGTCTACAAATCCAATAAATAAATAAATAAATAAATAAATGTTTGTGGTACTACTTAATTTTGGAAGCACACACAAGGCACAGATTTTCACAAGTGGAGAATGAAATCACCTGAAAATTGAGCTCAGTGTAATGTATTAAAATGTAATATTTAATTTGCACAACACTTCATATGTAGTATCCAAGTACTGTCGTATCTTTCCCTTGAAGGAATATTACTTGTCAGCAGAATGGATTTTTCTCCTTCAAAATAGATCAGGGGAAGCTGCAGTTGGAAGGAGAAGAAGGGAATGTTGTGCATGGACAGAATGCCATTCACACAACATTAGAAACAACTCTCAGCTTTCAGTATAGCTAAAGAATTTTTTTTAAAAAAAAACCAGTGCATAAACTTTACATTTCCATTCATTTCAATGAGAAGGATGCATGCATGGAAAGTTTCCCTAATAAAACTGGTAAGATTTTAATGGGCTACATGAAATCTTCAGTTGGATCATAACTATGAATTGTATCCTGAGTATCCTTCTAATTGATAACTGTACTTTCTTCAGACTAACTTCAAGAAACATTATTAAAATGTTGTAGCTCTTTATAATGCTCATGTGATCATATATCCTGTTGGATAGGTATTTCCTTGGTTACATTTCCATACAAAAAACAAATTAATTCCTTAGCTATAAACCGCTACTCACTAATTCATCTGGGGAGCCTTACCAAGTATTAATAGCGGTGACTGCTATTTTCAGCGCAAAGGCACTTACAGGGACAAACTAGCACATCCTTCTGTCCAATCAGCATTACTTCTTTTGATGTCTGCAATTGCATTACTAAGAGGGAAACATTTGCTGGGAGAGAAAAAATCTTTACAGCCATTTCAGGGAATGCTTTTCTCTGGACTCGCTTTCCAAGCCTTAAGTACATTTCAGAAAATTTTAAATGGACGTTTCAACTTAGTGTCCTCTGACTGATATTATTTATGGCATCACATGACAAGAAATACACATTTTTTTTCTCATTCTCCATTACTTTTGTTGCTTTACTGAGAGCATTTTGGCAATTAGGAAGAAATTATTGTTTCTTACACTAATTAACAAGCTTTGGAATTATGAATGACAAAAAAAGATTATGAGGAATCCCAAAGGATTCCTGATGAATTAGCACATGGACATATTCACAAATCCAGACGTACACATATGTAATCTCGGTATCTACAAAATATTTTATGAGGCTTCAGCTAGCCTATTTAAAATAACCTTAGGTATGTTTATAGTAATTTATATAATTAAACTTCAGAAATAACAAGAGGCAAAGATTCACATTTTTTGTTGTAGGCTCATCCTTTGCTGAGTAACTCACATTAATGGGTATATCATTCATTCAGGGGGGGAAATTACAAAACCAACTTACAATTTTTATACTAGAGCCAACAAATGTGAGACAAATACTAAGGGTCTTCTTCTGATAAGAACACCAGTTTAGTCTTGGCAACTCCAACATAAAATGTGTAGAATACTTAGACTATTTAGGATGACTAGACATGATTGCCCCCGTAAATGTGACCTTTCACCTATAGATGAGCCTGCCTATTTTTAAAGCTCCTATAACCTGCTTTTTCAATTTAAAATACTTTAAAACAACATTGAAGCATCTTAAACACTAATAGATGAATTATGGGATATGCCCACTTTATCAGACACGTCATTCTCAGTTGGCTTATGCAGATAGATAGATAGATAGATAGATAAGAAAGACAAACACATAATAGAATCTGTATAAAGTTACGAGGCATTTATATTTTTGAGATTAACCAGACATGACAGAGACTGTGTCTACATTTACTTGAGTAATCCAGGGTAAACCTCTCCAAAGCATCCCCAGAGCCCATCTACATTATCAGTTGGGGTTGAGGATGCATTGGAGCCATAGCAGCTGTGTCAAAAAGTGATCCCTCCCATGTCACATTGTGTTCACATGGCTATATGCCCTGGTGTGACATCACTAGAAACAAAACTGGCAGCAAAGCTCTCTAAGGCAGCTGGCCAGTGATGCAATGTTGGATCCATTAGGGTTGCAGATAGTGGGTCAGGCTGTTCACATGGCACTGTCCATACTTTCAAAACTCTAGGATCACCTTAGAGCAATGTTTTTCAACCTTTTTTGAGCCGCAGCACATTTTTTACATTTGCAAAATCCTGGGGCACAACACCAACCAAAATGACACAAAATGACACTCTAACACAGTAATACATATAGTCAATATGTTTTTTAATGTATTTATATACTCAGTGTGAAACCTGGGCCTGTTTCGATGAACACAACATAGATATCCTGGCAGGAATGGCAGAAAGACACACACGAAGGTTTGTCAGTCATGGGAAAACTTCGGCACTCTGGGTGCTTTGGACTTCAACTCCCACCATTCCTAATAGCCTGAGGCCCTTTCCTGCTTAAGTGGCTGGGGGGGGAGGGAGGAAAAGGGCCTGAGGCTGCTACGAATGGTGGGAATTGGTCCAAAACACCTGGAAGGTCCAAGTTTGCCCATGCCAGCTTTCAATTCCATTACATCTATCTTCAGCCTCTGGCGGTTTGAATATATGTGATTATCTATGTGATTTTCTACCTTGTCGCTATGATTATGGTGCTGCTTCTTTAAATTGTCCGCAAACTGACTGTGTTATTGTGCGGATCCCGGAACTTACATTGGATAACATCATGAGGATACACTTTGTTTTTTGCACTCACTTCTATGATTTCATCAAATATCACGAGTTTTCCATAGAGGAGCGCTCCGTGAACTCGATACTTCCTGGTTCGCAACTCCTCCGCTCTCTGTGAGGACCACGCCGAACTACCTTATGTAACACTTTTGATTTTCTCCAGCAGGATTGGGTACTTTGAATGTGGGGTTTTTTTTGCGTATGATTATGTATGATTAATTGTGCATTTTGTACTGTGACATAGCGGCACTCCTTTAATAAGTAAGGGTATTGGAGGTTCCAATTTCCTACGGCACACCTGATGATCACTCACGGCACACTAGTGTGCCGCGGCACACTGGTTGGGAAACACTGCCTTAGAGCTTTCACTTTATTTTGGTTGTGTAGACACAGCCAGAGTCATACTGATTTGTGCCTCCATTCTTCTTCTTTGATATGGTTTTAAGTATGGAAGCTTCCACTTCTGAATGTCTACTGTGGAATGAACTGCCAGAATCCTGAGTTGTGATCAGTTTTGATTGTGATTAGTAAAAACAAACCAGCTTTATAAAGTATAATTTTGAGTTGTCAGTCAGTCAGTAGCCTTTATATCGGTCAACAAACCATCGGCTAAGTCAGGTGAAAGTAGAACAATGGAATACAACATTGGGTTATGATTAATAAAAACAAGTATCACCATTCGCTATCGGTTGAAATTTTAAGTTGTCATATTTCCACTAATCAGATATGAAAACACAAGTTTCTGAATTACTCCTCATGGCCACACCAGAGGAATGAGATGAGGACTGCTCAAAAACCAAGGGGCGTTGCATTTATAAAAATATAAACAATGAGTCCAAAGACTTTGAAACTTAAGAACTAGTGATAATTGAAAGCAGCATCTTCTTACTTGATGTGATAATTAACATCAACATTGTGATGACAGGGAGAGAGAGAGAGAGAGAGAGAGAGAGAGAGAGAGAGAGAGAAAGCTTATAAGTTGGACCCAATGTAGTGGAGATGGCCTTCCCGTAGAATAGCTTCAAAATGGTTGAGATGGGATACTATAGTGAGGAGAAGGAATCCATCCAGTTGGGTTTTTTCCCATGCACTGGATGTAACCCCACATATTCCCAATCAATTCCCAATGACATATAATCAAAACTGCCATAGCTAAAATTGGTATCAGGAAGATGAATGCAAACATTGCCTATTGCAGTGGTTCTCAACCTGTGGGTCCCCAGGTGTTTTGGCCTACAACTCCCAGAAATCTCAACCAGTTTACCAGCTCTTAGGATTTCTGGGAGTTGAAGGCCAAAACACCTGGGGACCCACAGGTTGAGAACCACTGGCTTATTGGATTATGGCAACATTCTGGAAAGATTTCCAGCTTGAATATGCGGTTTATTAGAGATATGTTTCAATATCTTCTAATGCCAGCTGATAAGCCTGCTGTGAAGCAAGCTCTAGTATGAGAAAACTGATAGCAGAAATGAGTCTGCTCATCTTGAAGATTAAGCCTCATTGTACGTTTCGTTCAAATGAGCCATTTCAAAGGAAAGATGAAGAGAACTATTATTATGAATATGTCTGGTTCTGCAAAATTAACAAGAAATCACTGCAAGCCAAAATTCTGAAATTAATCCAGTACCTGAATATCTGTTGGTGGAATAATGGAAAATGCAAAATAAAGAGAAAGAGTGTAGAGTTTCAAATTTCATAGCGTTGGAAGAGACCACAGAAGCTATCCAACCACCTAATTTGTCCAAGACATGGAGAAACATGTTGGATGGTACAGTTAGGTTTTAATGTGTAGCAGAGTTCTAGGACAGGAACATCACCGGTCTTGAGATTTCAGTCTCCAAATCTGAGATAGAAGGGTGGTGCCTGGTGATGACATGAGTCCCAACTGATATTATAAGGTTTTGACCATAATAAATCTTGTATGTTTTTTTATATTATAAGTTGGTCTCTAATGATGTCATTAATCAAGAACCATCAAGCATCCATCACAGCTCAGCTTTCAAAACACCATGCGCAGAAATATTTCTCTAGCTGGAAATTAAGATTTCCAAATACTGTATTAAACAAGATAACAAGCCTTAACCAGTTCTGTTTTTAACATTTTGCAGACACTGCTTTTACCAATACACCGTATTTTTAGTCTAAGAAAAACTAAAAATATTTAAATTCTTTCAATCATTTTTTAATTTTTCCTTCCCTACTCCCATTGCTCAGGTGTAGAATTTGCACTTATTCCTCATATATTTCACTTTCTCCCAGGTTGTGGAATCCTCCCTTGCTCCCCATCTTAATAATAATGCAAGCAGACCTCAAGTTAGTAAGAAGGCAGGTTTTGTAGGTTTGTAAGTTGAATTTGTATGTAAGTCAGAACAGGTCTATTTTTAAGTGTAACTCCAGCATACATCTGTCTGTCTGTCTGTCTTTCTGTCTATCTGTGTTTGGATAGCATAGAAAAGGGTTAACACCCCTATGGTATTTCTTTTGCTGTCTATGCCCCTGTTCAGAATATTTCATTTCACTTTCTGTCCCTGTGAAAATTAGAGTATGAAAAATGTGGCTTGTTGTGGAAACTAAGATTGGTGATAAAGCTTCAATGGAAACCCTCTTTCCCCATGATAACTCTTCCATGAGGGAATTTCCCTTCCTAGGGATAGATTTCTCTCACTTCCTGTTGTCTCGCCCCCATTTGTAACTATGAGTCATATGTAAGTCAGATGTTTATAACTTGGGGACTGCCTGTAAAACTAAAAATAATCACAAATTCCTTTGGAGGACAGGAGCGGATGAGTACGAAGATGATGATAATACATCAAGAAGACAATGCAATTTGGGCTTGGCTAGTCAGGAATAGGTAGCTTCTAGTTTAATGGGGACTGAAATGCAGTGTCGTTACCAAATAGAAATCTGCCTTGTGCTATTTGATAAAAATGAGGGCTCAGAATACAATTCAACCTCCATGTCTCCAGGGAATACATTCCAATGTAACAATCCTCATGGTTACCTGAAACTATGGATAATAGCAAACACTATATTTTGACTATACTTGGTCCAGAAGACTGGAGGAGGCAGACTTAAGAGGTTCACAAACACTTTTGGGGGATGGATGAGGAAGAGAAACATTTAGGAGTACGGGTAAATAACTTTTTGGTTATTGAAACTGTGGATATTGAGGTTGTACTGCATAGTGAAACTGAATACATAGGAGCTACCATTTTTGAGTGGTACTACCACTTCATGCAATATGATTCCAGTTTCTGTAGGGCAAGGCTGATCACAAGATCTAAAGGAGATCAATCGCAGCCGAATGGGGTGCTTCTGCCCTGCGCGTGGGGCACCTTGCACGCACGCGCGCCCCTTGCGTTTGGTGCTCCTTCTGCGGGGCATTGCAGGAACGAGGGAGCGCAAGGTGGGGCCTCTGGAGGCCCCACCTCAATCTCCCTCGTTCCCGCTGCTGGCGAGAGAGAGGCAGGGCGGAGTGCGAGGTGGGGCCTCCAGAGGCCCCGCCTCGCGCTCCCTTGTTCCCGCAATGCCTTGCAGGAGTCAGCAACAGGAATGAGGGAGCGCGAGGTGGGGCCTCCGGAGGCTCCGCCTTGCGCTCCCTCGTTCCCACAATGCCCAGCAGGAGGAGCGGTGTGCGAGAGGAGCAGCGCGAGAGAGAGGAGCGGCGCGCGCGCAAGGTGTGCGCACGTGGAAAGTGCACCGCGCGTGGAAAGTGCACAGCGCAGAAGGTAGTTAGATCTTTTTGACTTGGTTTTTTTTAAAAGTAGCTCGCATGCTGAAAAAGCGTGGGCACCCCTGCTGTAGGGGATACAGTCCTGTCTGGATTGTGATTACCTGAAACTATAATTATGACTAAAGTCCATTAAATTAGCTTTCTTCTGGTCTCAGCATACCTTTCTGGGAATTCGGTAGGTCCTCCAATGCAACTATATGGCAAATTCTGGGAGAATATCATAAAATCACGTAGCAAAATCCTAAGTGTAACTGTAGATTTAGATTTCAGTTATGCAGGTCGTACTGCATGTTCCTGTTATGGGAAAGGGAGACATGTTTTTTTAATGTTATTTCACTCCCTGTAACTGTTTGGGTCTTTCGAATATCTGGTACAGAGGACTGAGGGATCCTTCTAAGCAAATTGGGGGTGGGGGGGGGATGTGACTGGAAAGGAATCAGCAAATCAACAAATGTTGCTTGCACATTAGATCTCCCTAATGGATTAGACACCTTCAATTCACAAAATGCCTAGCTTGATCCAAGTCAATCAGCACTTTACAAAGTACTGGTTGACTGGGGATGCCACTCGAACATGCAGCATATAGAACATAGTAGGCCATGTTTGACCTTATTGTCATATTCTATCTTCTTGCCATCACTACTGTTGAAATAAATATATAATTTTGGCAACAGGTTATTCCCATACAATAGTCTAGGATACTAAAGGAAGGTTCTGTAAGTAAAACATCATCTTTATTTTACACATATACAGTGTTTTTGAAACAATGCGTGTGAAAGCCCAGTGAATAGTTCAGCAATTATTTGTATTTTCAGTACCATACAAAAGGAATTATACCAATGAAAATTTCATCTATCCACTTTCTTTGCCAAATAGTTACGTGTAATTACCAGCTATATAAATACTCACTTATTTCATTACTGCATGGATGAAGAATTTTTCAGAAGTTTGCTCTATGCTAAGGAAGAGGTTTGTGCAATTTCTAATTATTTTTTTGGGATCTTTTAGGAGAAAAAATTATTTGACTGAGGAAAATGTTTCTTAAGCAAATACACAACGTTTTAGTGCTGAAAATTATATGTTGTGCAAAATGCAGTTTTCTGTGCAAAGGAATTTTGCATGTTTCCCCCCAGGGAAAGTCCCCAAATGCAATGCAATGCAATGCAATCAATTAAACTATATAACAAAATTTGAAAAACGTTCTGTTCCCAATTTGAAAGTGTCATTTCCTGTTTAACTGTGCGGTACTTACTTTGAAAGTAGTTGTTATATTCCAGAAACTTTGTTTTCGTGGCTGCCACAAACTCTGTTGAACTGGTTGAGACTCTATAACGGGGTGGGCAATTACCGGCCCTCCAGGTGTTTTGGACTTCAACTCCCAAAACTCCTAACAGCTGGTAAACTGGCTATGATTTCTGGGAGTTGAAGTCCAAAACACCCGGAGGGCCGGTAATTGCCCACCCCTGCTCTATAAAATATTCATTGAAAAGCAATAGCAAAATGTGCTGTATGATGTCCCACGAATACAAAGGTTTTGCAGTTTAATAAACTTTCCCCATGGTTTTGTGATACAACCAATTAGGAAATGACATTTATAACCCAGGAACAAAAATTGTGTGACATAGTGTAAGACCACTCTTGTAATTTCTTTCCCATTGAGGTACTGACATGCCATTTGTCATTGAAAATGAGTCGTTTTGTGAGTACTTTTTAATCCCTAGAAATTTCCCATGGGTATAAAGCTGTGTTATGGTGAAAGTCTTAATATATGGTACAGAGAGACAATACAGTGATTATTAGCAAAGCAAGAGAGGACATGCTTATCTGATTGTGTAGGCAACAGTGAAATATTCCCACTAATCAAAATTGGAAACAATGGCAGTACTTGATTTTCCTTTGTTAAGACATAGCCAAATTTGACTAGCTAGACAGGATCTTCTTGCCATCATGGCTGGGACTGTATACTTTTAAGTTTCAAGAAATGATGGAGTTGTTGGAGCTTTTTGGAGAAACAATGACTGTGGAAATTAACAAATTGGTAGATGCTAATATTGTGTTATGGGCCCATCAACATGCTACAGTGGTACTATAAAAGGTGACAACCAATTTTTTCTACAACATATTTTGGATCAACCTTCTCCTTCTCCCTGCTCACACAAGCACTTCTGATGATGGCAGCATAATCTCTCATGGAGCCCTGTGGCTATTTGGTAGCAGCTATGGTAGCAATATGGCTCTGATCCATTCCCCTTTCCTGCATTAGTGCACAGAAAAGAGAATTGTGGCTGTGGCCCAAGTGGACAGGTAACCTTTCTGCTGTAGACCTAGTCTTGCTGTTCACTCTGTGCCAAAACCATGGGATTCTACAGAGTTTGGGACAAACTCTGGAGCACGCCTAACTTATCTTAACACAAGATGAAACTCGGTTAAATTTGTTACTCTGTAATGAACAACTGAAACAAAAGAACACTGTGGGGACAGCCAAGAATGACTGCATGTTGAGAGCAGTCCATGTTGTAGACAAACCTGAAGACAAAGGAGGAAGGGGAAGTGGAAAGCAACTGAAAGCCTGGCTTCTAGAGTATCACATTCATGCAGCCTCTTCACTATCATTTGCCATTTCCTTACCAGTGTAAGTGAACAAACTTCAGAAACCCAGCGCTTATCACATCATCAGAATTGGGGCTTCTTGCTCTCAAAAAACCCCAGTAATGACTCAAGAACACACCCAGGTTTGTTGTGCTTGTAAAAAGCAAAATTAGTTGGGAACTCTGCTTTGGGCAGCATCAAAAGCTTTGCATTCTTTGTAAATTTAACTTCCCTTCCTGATAAGAGGAAGCAAGTGAAGAGAGTGTGTGACCAGCACACCACTGATTCCTAGTAAGTTGGAATTGTTGGGTTGTTGTAGGTTTTTCAGGCTCTATGGCCATGTTCTAGAAGCATTCTCTCCTGACGTTTCACCTGCATCTATGGCAGACATCCCCAGAGGTTTTTCAGCTATAAGTTGGAATTCCTCAGTATCTTACTTTACTATTCTGTGTGAATGCTGCCACTGGTGTTCTGGTTTTGAACTTCCATAGCTTCCTATTACTTTTCAAAAAAATGTTCCACACATGGAGGCCAACTTACTGAAACAGACATGCATGCACCTTGTTAGATTAAGGCAACCAAGAAAGGATGCAAGTCATATGAAAATAAATTTATGTCATCTGGATAAAGAAAAGTTGCTGGAGGCCTAATTAATTCATGGTTTATACATTAGGAGCCAGAAGTATGTTGGCATTTGGAAGGCACCATTGAAGCTATTCTTTCTCTCCTTAACAAATTTTATGTTATAAAAAGAGGAGCTTACTTCTTTTCTTTGATAGGTGTCTGTGTGCATTCATGGAAATGGTTTCTGCTGCTCATCTTCTAGTTTTTGATTTGATTACTCTGCTCTAAAGAACCAGTGAGATTTCTCACATTTTTCAGCATGGAGAATAATAAATGTAGATTAGGCAGATTCTCTTGGATGAGAAGAGCATTCTATAACGGGACATCACAACATTTGCTTGCAGTGTTTCTGCTTTGCCACTGTAATGCTGGCTGTATCTTATGCCCATCCTATCATAAGGTATATAATATACTTGGCAAGATTTATTCAGAAGAGATTTGTAATTACCTTCCTTTAAGGTTGGAAGAGTATGTGATTTCCATGAGTCTTCAAGAGTCCTGCCATACTATTTCTGTGATATGTAAATATAAATGAAAATCTAAAATACAACGGTACTTCTGCAACTGTGGAACCAATATCCACAGTTTCACTTACCTTTGCACAAGGAAAAATTGTCTTTCTAGAAATTTGCTAGGTCCTCTCAGCGATTCTATGGTGTTTTCCCTGGAAGTTACCACAGCGTTTCCCTGCAGGACATAGCAAGTTTCCAGAGTGGATCTCTCTTTAAGAATTTCTAGGTCCTTCAAAGAGATTCCATGGAATCCTGGCACTGGAAGTCAGGTAATTTAATTGCATTCAGTCAAATCTGTGGTTTCAGGTAAGTGCAGCTCAGTAGGGAATGTATGGCATGGATACAGGGATCTTATTGTTGAATAATATACAGATAACTTCTTGCATTTCTTCTGATGACCAGAAATCTTTAGTATCAAATGCATTTGCAACTAGATGTAGCTTGCCATCCTATATACTTTTTGATATCAGCCTAGCATTAAACATAATTCATATTAACTGTATGGCTAATACAGATGCAAAAATAGTAGTTGCTTTCTCACAAAACAGTAGCCACATTGGTGCATGTTCACAATCGCTCTGACAGCTCATGGAGTGGTGGTGTGACTGAACCATTCATAAATTTATTAGAGCACAAAAACCAAGTTATCACTGTCCCTGATCTCATAGCTTATATTTAATAAGCAAGACACAAATATAAATGAATGTCAAAAAAGGGAACCAGACTGGGAAGTACCAAAAAGTTTTTCTATCTTGGTAAGACTAGCCTCTCCTATGTGTAAGAGGAGTTGAGTGGGAGTCTTTCGGAAACACATACCAACACGCATGCATGCAAATGATAAACCAGGATTAAGAGGAATTCTGGCTTAGATTTTCACTTTAGTATCAGGACCCAGTTCTTTAGACCAGTGTTTCCCAACCTTTTTTGAGCCGCGGCACACTTTTAACATTTAAAAAATCTGGGGGCACACCACCAACCAAAATGACACAAAATGACACTCTAACACAGTAAAGAACGGCTGGGGGATGGTGGCCTGCTGGGAACAGCTGCTAGGAGTGCCGAAGCCGGGGAGGGGGCGGAGCCAGGCTGCGCCATTCCGCCCCCTACCCCTGGCTTCACCTCTCCCAGCAGCTGCTCCAGCCTTGAGGGGGCAGTGCCAAGCCAGCGGTGCCAGAGCCAGCACAATGCTGGCTTGGCATTGTCCCCTCAAGGCTGGAGCAGCTGCTGGGAGTGCTGAAGCGGGGGAGGGGGCAGAGCCAGGCCGCGCCATGCCCCTCCCCTTCCCCCCAGCTTCAGCTCTCCTACAGAGGAGGAGCATGAGCGGTGGACGGGCTTCAGTGGGTGGGGCTCCTCCACGTGGCTTCAGCGAGCGAGGGGCAAGAGTCATGGTGGGAGTCATGGCGGATTGGAGGCTGGCTGGGGAAATGGCCGAAGGAGGCGGCGCCCCGTTCCCTTCTTCTTCGCCACTGCCCGGCCCTTCCTCCTCCCCCAAGCAGCAGGAGTTCGGCAGGGGGGAGGAAGGGGGGCAGAGAGCTTTTCTCGTGGCACAGGAGGTCCATCACGGCACACTAGTGTGCCACGGCACACTGGTTGAGAAAGACTGCTTTAGACAACTTGCTGATGCTACAAAGCATCAGATAGCATCACCACTCCCGGTGATTCATGATGTATACTACCCAAGGAAATTCTTACTATTTAGGCTTCTGAGCCATAAAATTGCACAAGTAACTCTCCTTATCTTTGTTATTAATAATACTACAGCAACAACTGTTATTTCCCTTTTATAATACACGGTGCCTGGCATCTGAAGTTGCTGTCCCACTTTGCCTAATGGTAGGGTTACTCCTGTTTGCTGTAATAATAAAAGAACTTGTTTTTAATGTTTGGTGGTTTTCCTTGGCATCTCCAACTTTCTTAAGTAAAATAATAAGGAATGTTCTCTCTCTTGCATGCACACAACACATAAAACAGGCTTAGTTTATCATCTGAGATGCCACAGGACAACGTAAGATTTTGGAGGAAAAAATCAGTATGAGCTGTACCCCAAGACAAATATTGGAGGGCCCTTCCGAACAGCCATATAACCCAGATTATCAAGGTGGAAAATCCTATGCTATCTGCTTTGAACTGAGTTATCTGAGTTCAAAGCAGAAAATGTGGGATTTTATTTAGCTGTGTGGAAGGGACTCGAGTCGCAAAGGTATAATTATCAAAATGCAATTACCTGGACATAGGTGCTACTGCCTTCCATATAAATGTAGTTACCAGGGCGCTCTAATAGTTCCACCCTAAGAATTCTATCTCGGGAATCAGTTCAACTGAGAACAATGAGACATACAACTTGATTAGTTGTGTATAGAAACCCTGCCATATGAAAACAAACTAGTTCTGTATAATTGATGATTGGACATTGGCACAATATGGAATGTGATCTCAATTTGTCTAGGGATGCCCTGTCAAATTATACCTTTCTTCTGCAAAAAAAAAATCAACCCATGTCAGCTTTTCCATACATATTTTAATTTGTGATGCCCCCAGTGGCAAAGCAGGTTAAACCGCTGAGCTGATGAATGTGCTGACCAAAAGGTTGGCGGTTCAAATCCGGGGAGCTTTTGAAAACATGACGTTTGAAAACATGCAAATGTGCGTAGATAATAGGTACCATTCTGGCAGGAAGATAACGGTGCTTCATGCAGTCATGCAGCCACATGACCTTGGGGGCCCCTATAGACAATGCTGGCTTTTTGGCTTAGAAATGGAGATGAGCACAATCCCCAGTTGGACACGACTAGACTTAATGTCAAAAGGAAACCTTTACCTTTCCGTTTTTCATTTGCTGTGTGTTATCTGATAAGTAATATGTCTTAAACTCTCTGCCCCCTACGAGTGCAAGTGTACACTGACTCTTGTGGTGAGAAGCTTCAATCCTCCCACCCAACACAGCAAGCTAGAATGCAAGTTGAAATGCACTGAAAGGATATGTGAATATTATTCCTGCAACAGCTACTTTCAGTCAAAAGCCTAGAAAGCAAAGCACTGTCTACAACTTGTGTTTTCTGGCTTCTTGAGAAAATGTTCCTACAAAGCGAAAGGAAATGTGGAATAAAGGTAAATTTGAAATGAGTATATACAGCTTTACAAAATGTCTGGCCATACTATTACATTTTATGTTTTACTTCAGAAACTGTGATTAGCTAACACAAGAGGTGTTTCACAATATTACAGATTACATCAGAGAGCAGTGGACTCTCCATGTTTGGAAGTCATTAAATAGTAGTTAGATGGGTATCTTTAAGGAGATCTAGAATAGCATATTCCTGTATGTCAGGGACTTGGACTAGATGGGTCTTGTGGTGCTATCCAACTCTGTGCTTCTATGACTCTGGAAATTTGATGGCAAGTTGGAGTTGCAGATGATATTCACTGAATAGAAAGTCACTTGTCCCTGCAGAAGAGCCTTTTTCTTAAATCCAATTGAGAGTCTACACCAGTACATTAAATCAATGTGGTTTAGGTGTGGATCCACCACTCAGCAACAGATATGCCCTACATGAAAGTAGCATACTTTGTGGTAACAGAACCATACTCTCCTTAAGCAGTTCGATGTAGACTTCTTTGATCCCTGCTCAAGGAAAGTGTGCTTCTGTTGCTACAAGGTGTGCCAAATCTCTTGCACAAGAGTTTGCACAATGCCACAGAGCATTTCACAGAGCAACACTGCTGCCAGAATGTATTCAGCTAGCTCATCAAGGGATCAAGTGTGATGAGTTGTGGAAACAGGAGCTTTAACAGATAACATAATCATTGCCAGCACCACCAACAAAGACAGGTGAAAACAATATACTGATGAGCGATAACAAATAGGTAGCCAGGGTTCAATTAATTGTTCATCCGGGACAAAGTAGGAACCTGGCAGCATTTTCTCCACTTGCTGATTGTGAAATTACAAAGTGTTATAAACTGAGAACGTGGGGAGAATATAAAGGATGGGAAACACATTTGTAAAAAAAAATCTCCTAAGGAATCAATCGGCTGAAGTTGACACTTAAGCTGTTCTGGCAAACCTCCCAATTTGGACTCAGTTAGGCCACTGTAAGGATCAGAAGATTCATAAGACGTACTCCACACAAATATACAGACTTGTAAAGTGCAAATACAGTCCTTTCTTTATCCATCAACTGCTGCAGTCACACCAGATTTGGCACGAAACAAAACTCCATCCTTACCTACTGCATATTCACAGGGCTCTAGATGACTCTCTCACACTGCCAGTGAAATATGAGTGCCACTCTCACTGATGGGATTCAGGGACTCTTTGCCCCCAGATGTACACACTGATATCTCATCTGTATGTGCTGTCTAAGGCCCCTTCCACATAGCTGAATAAAATCCCTCATTATCTGGAATATATGGCAGTGTGGACTCAGATAACCCAGTTCAAAGCAGATATTGTGGGATTTTCTCCCTTGATAGTCTGGGTTATAGGGCTGTGTGAAAGGGCCCCAAGACACTGTAATGGGAAGGTGTGATCTATATGTACAAAACAGTAAATGTGTGGAATTTATAAGTTATTTAATTGAGAAGCTATGTTTAAAAGAACAGTTCCATGAGTGATGCATATTACAACCTAAACTAAGGGCACTTCCACACAGCCATATAACTCAGAATATCAAGGCAGAAAATCCCACAATATCTGCTTTGAACTCCGTTATCTGAGTCCACACTGCCATATATTCCAGTTCAAAGCAGATAATGTGGGATTTTATTCAGCTGTGGGAATGGGGCCTGACACTTCAATGTTCTCAGATGGTCCTCATACTGAAGGTGTAAAGGAAGTTTGGGAATATCTTGAAAATCCTGGTAGCCTTAACCAACATTGCCAGTGGTGAGTGTTACAATTAAACATCATATAGAATAATATGTAGCAAAATTGGGGGAGGGCCACAAAGTATCATTTAGCAAATGCTCAAGGCCCTTCCATATAGTCCTATATCCCACAATACTTGCTTTCAACTGGGTTATCTGAATCCACACTCAGATAATGTGGGATTTCCTGCCTTGATATTCTGGAATATAGGGCTGTGTGGAAGGGCCCTCAGTTTACCTAGAATAAGGACTCAGAAGACATGAAATCTTAAAAAATGACCCATGTAGTAGCATCTGCAATCTCAAATTTTAGAAACATAAAATGATGCAGTAGTCTTGACATGCCAGGGATTATGTGCTTTTCTTTTTCAGAAGGTGTACTGATGAGGATGTTTTCAAATGTTGTTATCTTACTTCAGTTGATAAACTTCTAACCCCTCTATATTTATGCCCAGAACCTCAAGTGTTTGTTGCAAAACATCTTATTAAACGTCTTGCAAATTTGTTGGATCAGTTTTACAAATTTAGGCATGTTCCTAATTTTCCCCTTATAATTATCATTCAGAAATGGTCATCTCTATTAACTTGAAAGCCCTTGAGCCATAACTACTAACTCCCTATAGTCTGCACCAAGTATGGGCAAACTTCACCCCTTCAGGTGTTTTGGACTTCAACTCCTAGAAGTCCCAGCCAGCTTCCAGGCTGTTGTGGGAGTTGTTGAAGTCCAAAAACATCAGGGTGCCTGGCAGGGCCGTAGCCAGGATTTTGATTCGGGGAGGGGGGGTGGGGGGGGGGGGGGCTGAGACTGGGTGGAAGAGGGTCTACCCTACCAAACCTTTTGTATTGTTATCCCAATAACCCCATTAATGTGGGATATAATGAGCATGGTGATCAGATCATGATATGAATAAACATAACAGTTTAAATAATGTACCACTAAGGCCTTTTCGCGGACCACCCTGAGAATTTCGGGGCTGAAGCCCCCTTAGCCCCCCCCCCTCTGGCTACATGCCTAGTGCCTGGTCTACATCCAATTATTAGTACTCAGATAAAGTAAATTCAATGAGTCAAATGCCAAATGGTAAGTCAACATGTATATATGTTATTCTGGTAACCTCTGTGCTTGAAGGCCAGGATATAAATAGCTTTAATAAATAAAAATAAAGAAATATGTAAATCCCACTAATTCATGAATCTACTTTAGTGTGTGCTAGTAATGGGATGTAAGCTTGTGCATCTATAAATGCACAACAAATATAAAATAGAAACCTTTAGATTGGGGTTTTTTTTTTTTTGCATCACTGCTGAATTATTCAGCTTCACATTAAAAAGGCCATGTTGAAAAGAAGTTAGAAAGTAAGAGTTGAGCCTTCAACAGTTCTGAATAGGAGATGCAGAACTGATATTGATCTTAAAGAAGAAAGTTATCATTTTAGACTTCAAAGTGGCTAAGGATCAACTCACACTTGTTGTTTTGCCATTAAATATTTTTGAGTATCAGTAGCTAACTTGCAATGATAATCCATACTGCAGTCATGATTGTGAAAGAGTTTCACAATACTACACTGCCCCCACTATGAGGACAAACACAAACAAAGCAAAATGTGACGCTTCATGGGAAAGGAGGAGGAGTAGAGATTGTAAGGAGGCTGCAGGATACAGGCGTATTCTGCTGCAATTCCTGTTAGAGAGCAACGGTTTGGAAATTTCACATCTTAACTGATAACATTGTTGTATGCCTTGGCCCGGAGGTATCTGAGTTGGGGAAGAACAACCAAAACGTAATTTGGGAATCTGATTTTAGAAATATGGGAGCACCAAACAATGAAGGGACACTGTGTAGGTGGCTCAGCGAGAATGACATGTCTTCATTCATTGTGCAACATTCCTATGCAGAGATGTTTTCAATATGGTGAAATGTCTCATTCATTGAGCAATAGGAACCCATGGCGAAGCCTTTATGATTGCTGGGCACGGCTGCAGCAGCGTGGTATAATTTCAAAATGAGATGGGTTGAGAAATGATGCTGCAGAGCAAAAGATGTTCTGATTCATCTGTTGGGGAGCATCACTGCTATTATCAGGTAGTTCCAAAATCAGATTCCAAAGCTATGGGTCCTGAAAGTATTTGCATAAATTACTTGACGTAGCTCACATTTTACTAGAATTGTAAGGGGTTTGGTTCATTTTGTCTGTTTTTGCTAGTTTTGGGATTCAGTTCGTACATTACAGTTGACATCTGGAAGTAGGGGCCCAGTAAGATATCTATCCAGATCAGTGGTTCCCAACCTGTGGATCCCCAAATGTTCTGGCCTTCAACTTCCAGAAATCCTAACAGCTGGTACTTTCCCAGTTTGGCTGGGATTTCTGGGAGTTGTAGGACAAAACTCCTGGGGACCCACAGGTTGAGAACCACAGATCCAGATGATATTCTTAATTCACAACCCTACAGGTTTCTCTATCTTCTCCGGGCCCTTCCACACAGTTCTGTATCCCAGAATATCAAGGCAGAAAATCCCACATTATCTCAGTGTGGACTCAGATAACCCAGTTCAAAGCAGATATTGTGGGATTTTCTGCCTTGATATTCTGGGACACAGAGCTGTGTGGAAGGGCCCTAAGTCACCACAAAAGCAAAAATGTTCAAATATTCTGAGCTTTTGCCTGAAAATAACTTATTTTGGACTGGATCCAAAGATCTATTTCATTGCTGAGCTTCCCCTGTGGGAATTAGGTGGGGGGGGGGGGGCTTTTGAATGATTGCTTCTCTCTTTCTTTCCACCAGACCACTACTCTTCCAGAGGCCTTTCAATTTCCCCTCATCACAATTCACCTCATTATCCTACTGTAATCAGCACTCCTGATCTTTGGAAAGCAAGCATGACATGACCAGGTTGATAATTGGATGGGGAACAACCAGAGAACAGCAGGGATCTCCAGATATGAATCTTGTTTGACACCTATGCTTCTTCTAGTCCATACTGATAGTGGTAGGATGGATTGCCATAAGGCAGCTTGCCATATTTCCAAGGATGGAAGAAGTCTAGGGGCCCTTCCACACAGCCATATAACCCAGGATATCAAGGCAGAAAATCCCACGATATCTGCTTTGAACTGGATTATCTGAGTCCACACTGCCATGTATTGCAATTCAAAGCTGAAAATGTGGGATTTTATTCAGCTGTGTGGAAGGGGTCTAGGATTTTGCTGCATCAAGAAGCATATTGGTCTGGGAGTCATGCGCACATAGGATTGCAACCAGAGTTAGATCCTCTCTCGCCTTCCTATAATCTCATACTGACATGAAAAGTTAAGACAACAAACACACTAACAAAATTTGATTTAACATTTTCAACTAAAATGTTTTGTTACTGTGGAATCCCAAGACGAGACCATACTTTTTACAACTATGAATGAAATAGATGGTATCCTAAGCAAAATAAATTTAGCATCAGAAATCAAATTGTCCTCAGAAAAAGCAAGAGCAAAGTGAAGTCTATGTCATGGCAATTTACAGCTGCCAATTTGCTCCATGTGTCTGGCATAGTTTACATTCCTCTATGAGAGTTGATCTTTTGGCTGGTTGCTTATTGCAGTGCCGTGCAGTACACTGTCATAATCAAAAGGCAAAGCTATTATTAATATGGTTCACAGACCACTTTTCTGAGGAGCCCCCGATGGTGCAATGGGTTAAACCCTTGTGTCAGAGGGACTACTGACCAAAAGGTCGGTGGTCCGAATCCGGGGAGTGGAGTGGGAAGAGCTCCTGTCAGTCAGCTTGAGCTTCCCATGCAGGGACATGAGAGAAGCCTCCCACAGGATGATAAAACATCTGGGCGTCCCCTGGGCAACGTCCTTGTGGGCAGCCAATTCTGTCACACCAGAAGTGACTTGCAGTATCTCAATTCATTCCTGACATGAAAAAACCCCACTTTTCTATTAAATCTAATCTTTATAAATGAATAATATGCCAGCTTGTTTTTTTCCTAAATCAAAATGGTGTAAAACGCAGACCATACAAGTGCCAAGACAACAGATAAATGTGCAGATGATGTATTTTACCTAAACTTATAGGTTTTGGGGAAATGTGGATTAATGTATTTGGGTATGTTGTAAGATGAGATCAAGTGCAATAATGCTGATCATGCAACAATGTGCTTTTGAAGCAGAAAAATGGGATTAATTTACTGCAATAGTATTTGAATTGGAAAGATAAGATTAATGGTTTAACTGATTTTAACTACTTATTTTTAATACTGCTATGTTTAATTCTATTTTAGTAGTAATACGTCTGAGGTTTTAAATTACACATTGTATTCTTTTTAGCATTAGGAGCTCCTTTGAGTCTTTTTAAGAGAGGAAAAGGTGGTATATAAATACATACATAAAACAACAATCTCACTGCTAGATGGAAGAAAAGTTTGGGAGCAAGAAGAAAAGTAGTTCAAAATTTGTGGCACCTATTATCCTAACCAGGAGTATCCAGTGATGCAGCGGGTTAAACTATTGAGCTCCTGAACTTGCTGACCAAATGGTTGGCAGTTCGAATCCAGGGAGCGGGGTGAGCTTCTGCTGTTAGCCCCAGCTTCTGCCAACCTAACAGTTTGAAAACATGCAAATGTGAGTAGATCAGTAAGTACCGCTTGGCAGGAAGGTAACGGCACTCCATGTAGTCATGCTGGCCACATGACCTTGGAGGCGTCTATGGGCAATGCTGGCTCTTCGGCTTAGAAGTGGAGATGAGCACCACTCCAAAGTCGGACACAACTAGACTTAATGTCAAGGGGAAAACGTTACCTTTACTTATTATCCTAACCACATGAATCCCATAATATAGCAGTGAAATCCATTACATGCTACACAAAAATCTTGGATTTTCAAAATAGCTGGTTTGCTGCCTTTACAATTGTGACACAGTGACGAGACACACATACAATTGTGCTTTGTACAGCTGCATTATCTTCCTGCATCTTTAACCTGCCTGGAACAGGGAACTGCTCCTGTTCTTGCCAATGGTAAATGACAGTCTTCTCAACAGTTTTATGATCAACCATGCTTAATGCTGACCTATTAACTAACTAAGGTGCCTCTGAGCTTTCATTCTGCATTATAAAGTTAATTATCCAAGGAAAGGCCCGAGTAACCACACCTTGAATTAGGGAAACTTGAGACTAGGCCCTGGACTAGATTTCAATGAAGGATAAAGAGCACATAACCATCTGATCTAACTATGCCATACCATTCATTTCCCAACATGAACCATACCAATAGATTTGAATGTGAAGCCCACTTTGAAAACTGGGGAAACTGGGATCCGTGGAGAGTTATCTTTTCCTTAGCTCTACCAAGCAAACACATGACTGCTTAGCACAATATGAAACTAGAGGCCCTTCACACAGCCCTATATCCCAGAATATCAAGGGAGAAAATCACACAATATCTGCTTTGAACTGGGTTATCTGAGTCCACACTCAGATAATGTGGGATGTCCTGCCTTGATATTCTGGGATATAGGGCTGGGTGGAAGGGCCCTTGGATGTTCTTAACATGTTCCCAAAGGGACTGTGGTGACATATCTGAATGTGTGTGAACTTAAGGTGGGCACCAATTCTGTGAGCCAAACGACACAATTGTGTGAACCACAACCAAATGATAGCTGGATATTAGTGCAAACATAACAAAATACTTGGGGAAAGCAGCAAGGGAGCACTGAACACAGATTGGAGTTAACATAGGTCCAATTTAGTAAAGGCTCTGTCTGATACTAATGCTTAGCAAGGGAGAAAGCAGCAGGAAAGAGCACATCCCAGATGGAGAGAATCAACCAAGACCTGAGGACAAGGGACTTGGGGCTCTCTCCTTTATGGGATCACCATGAGTTGAAGTGAACTTGGCACAGGTTAACAACAAAAACAACTACATTCCACCCCTCTACTTTACGGATGCTGAGTGAATGCAGTCCGACACCACTTTACCTGCCTTGGCTCAAGGCTATGTGATTCTGGAAGTTGGAGTTTGGTGAGGTACCAACACTCTTTGGAAGAGAAGTCTAAATGAGTACTTTGTAAAGGGACACCTTCTATGACTCCCTAGCATTGAGCCATGGCAGTTTAAAGTAGTGTCAAACTGCATTCATTCCACAATGTCGAAACGCATGGGAAAACTTTGCCCCTCCAGGTGCTTTGGACTTCAACTCCCACAATTCCTAACAGTAGGCTGTTAGAAATCGTGGGAGTTGCGGTCCAAAACACCTGGAGGGCCCAAGTTTGCCCATGCCTAGTGCAAAGGCACCTTACAATGTATAGATGAGGAGGAACAGTGACTGACAGACAATGCAATACAACAGATTTCCATCCCTCCCTCCGTCCCTCAGCTCCATAATTCTGGGTGTTCTGCACTTCCAGCACTTACATATGAAGATGGGAAGATGGGACATGCAAGAGGAGAGGCAATTTAAGTAATTAAGTATTACATAGGAAATAATATAAAGAAGGAAGGAGAAGGAGGAAAACCTCCCTCTTGCCTGCATGGGAAGGCGGAGAGGGAAATTAGGTTACAACTGGTCCAGGCTCAAGAGGCATTAGGGCCCGTTCCCTCCCTGAAGGGCCCTGGGCTCAGAGGCCGGCAGCCTGAGAGCGAACGGAGAGGCGGAGGAGCCATTTTGACCGCTGTGTGACAGTGACAGCAGGCCTGGCCCAGGAGGAGGAAGGGAGGGGGAGGAAGAAAGGAAGGAAAGAAGAAAGGAGCTGAAGGAGGGAGAGAGAAAGCGGCAAATGGGGTCTTTCTGGGGGGAGAGGAAAAAAGAACCACAGTTGCCACTAACTGAGGACAGATGTCCTACAGACTGGGTGCCGCTTAATGGGACACCAAGGAGGGAATAAAGAGGTGGAATATGGAAGGAAAGGAGGGAGGGAGGTGAAAGAAATAGAAGAAAGGGGGGAAGGGAAGGAGGAGAGGTAAGGATTATAAGGGAGGGAGGATGGAATGGATGGGAAGAAGAGAGAGGGAAGGAAGAAAGGCCTAGAAAGAAAGCAAAGAGAGGAGAAAGAGAGGTAAGGAAAAAGGAAGGAGGGAGAGGAAAGAAAGAGAAGAAAGGAAGGGAATGGAGAGAGGTAATTATCAGAAGGGAGGGAAGTGGGAATGGATGGGAAGAAGAGGTAGAATGGAAGGAAAGCAGAGAAAGAAGGAAGGATGGCCTAGAAAGGAAGCAATGGAGAAAGAAAGGTAAGGATTAGAAGGATGGGATGAAGGAAAGGGAAGGAAAAGAAGAAAGGAACAGAAAGATGTGTGAAACAGTGAGAGAGAAGGTAGGAAGAGAATGGATGGGAGGAATGAAAGGGAAGGAAATGGAGAGAGAGAGAGAAGGGAAAGACAGAAGAAGGGAAGGAGGATGGGATATAAGGAAAGAAGACAGGGAGGAAGGAAGGGAGGAAGGAAGGAAGGAAAGGGAGGGAAGAGAGAAAGGAATAGAAGGATGCATGAAAAGGTGAGAGAAAGGGATGGAACGAAGAAAAAGGAATGAAAGGCAAGAGAGAGAAGGGAAAGGGATAAAAAAGGGAAGGAGGTTGGGATATCAGGAGAGAAAAGGAGGGTGTTGGAAGGAGAGGGAGGAATGAAGGAAGGGAAAGGGATGAGAGAAAGCAATGGAAGGCTGTGTGATAAGGTGAGAGAGAAAGTAGGAAGCAAAGGGATGGGAGGAAGGAAGGAAATGAAAAGGTGGAAGAGAGAGAGAGAGAGAGGGAAAGGGATAAGAAGGGAAGGAGGTTGGGAGATAAGGAGCTAAGGGTGCTGGAAGGAAAGAGGAGAGGAAGGAAGGGAAGAGAGACAGGAATAGAAGGATGTGTGAAAGGGCGAGAGAGAAGGTAGGAAGAAACAGAAGGGAAGGAGGGAAGGAAGGAAGGAGGGAAGGAAGGAGAGAATGAGTGGAAGGGTGAGGGCGAGAGGGGATCAATGGAAGGAGGGATAGAGGGGATGGAGGGAGTGGGCAGGCGGCCAAGCGCAGAGGCCTCGGAGGAAGGAAGGAAGGGAGGGAGGGAGGATGAAGGCAGGCCTGCGTCTCGGGCGCCTTCCCCGTTGTCTCTCCCGAGAGGCACCTGCGTGCCGGCGGCCTCCTCGCCCGCGAAGGGCGCTCACCTCGGATGCTCCAGCTCCACCGGTAGAACTCCAGGGTGTCGTTGACGACGTTGGCGATGAGGCCCGGCTCTGCGGCGGCGGGGTGCGCCATGGCTGGGGCTGGCGGGCTGGCGGGCGGGCGGGCAGGCAGCGGGGTGCGCGCGTCTGCCTCTCTTCCTCTCCCTCCTTGTCTTGCGGCTCCTGCTCCTGCTGCTCCCCTCGCCCAGGTGGAGAATGGCCAACTCCACCCCAGCTCCCCGGGTATCTTTCTCCGCAAGCTCCGCCTCGCTCCCGGCGGCTCCCGTGCCCACGGGCAGGGAGAGAGAGAAAGGAGGGAAGGAAGGAAAAAAGGAAGGAAGGAGGGAAGGAGGCGGGAGGAGGGAGGCCGGCCCAGCGAGCGAGCGAGCGAGCGAGCGAGTAAAAGACGGCGGCGCCGGGCTGCGGCACCTGCGGATGGACAGCGGCGCTGAGCTCGGCCGGCGTCACGTGGTCCCGCTCCCTCCTGCCCACCCCTCCCACCTCTCTCCCGGTGGCATCTTTTCCAAGCAGCCCAGCCGCGCAGGCGCAGAAGGAAAGTGGGGCTCGTCCTTTGGAATGGCCTGGGTCTGATCTGCCAAGACCCCCCCCCCCCCTCCTCCTCCTCCCTCTGGGCTGCTTCTGCTTTCCTCTTTGCTTCCTTTATATCCCGCTTTCTCTCTCCATATGGCTCACAATCAAAAAATATTACAACTTCAAATATATACAATAATAAAACAGTATGTTTATTATCAGTAGTAATTACATTTAATATATTAGTATTACTATATTACAATATTATTATTCTATATCAGGTAGGGTTGCCATTTTTTGATATAAGAAATAAGGGACATTTACGGGATTTTCCACAAAAATAAGGGACACTTCATTAAAAACTTGAAACTCAAACATTAGGTAGAAATAGTTTTATTAACAGAATAAGATATTGATCGAAACTCACAAAAGAAACTGACTTACACCCTCTTAACAGGACACCCTCTTAAAGTGCGCTGTCTAAACATTAAAATAAAATAAAATAAATTTTATAAGACAGTACATCTTCATGATTATTATGTCAATAGTTAATGGTATAGTCAGGGGCGGTCTAAGGTAATTTTAAATGGTAGGCGAACATTATTTTGGTGCCCCCCCCAAAAAACATTATTTTGCCGCCCCATGTAAAACAAAAATACAATTATAATATCACAATACCATTAGTAGTATTATATTGTATCAATGTATATACAATATATTATACCATACTCATACTATATTATATGATAATTATATTATACTACATTGCAATATAATTATATTATAATATATTGACATTATAATATAATGTAACATTCTATATTATTATTATAAAATAATAAAATTATTTATTTAAATAAAATTATCCTCTACTAAATATTTTCATTACTCCTATAAAACTCAAATAACCCAAAATAAAGTAAAATAAAATATTATATACTACTATTTTGTACAATATCACTATACTGCAATATTGTTTGTAATACTACATGTAATATAAAATATATCATTATTCTATTGTTATATTGTATTTGTATTATATTGTATGGCAATATTAAGCAGAACTGTATAATAATCAGCAAGAAAAGCAATGTAAATGCATCAAAATCAGAATATATTACCTATCACCCGATAATTCATAGGAGTCTCCCATAAGTCCAAAATTAGGATCCCAATGTAAATGTAAATAGAAAAACAGCCAAAATGTTCAAATGAGGTCGAATACAGGCAGCGCGGCCTGGGCAACCTTGGGCCCGCCCTCCCTCCCTCTAGGTGTTTTGGACTCCAACTCCCACAACTCCTCATAGCCTCAGGCCCCTCAGGTCTAGACAGAAATAGAGCTGAAGAAAGGAAGGAGGGAGAGAAGAGGTCACAGAGGAGGAGGAGGAGGAAAGCCATTCATTCATTCCTTCACTTACACTTCCTTCACTGATTCTTTTCTCCTTCCCCGCAAACGCGCGCGTGGCGGAGACAAAGGGAGAGGGGAAGCACTCCCTGCCTGCCCGATAGGGAGTGCTTTGCTTACAGGCTTCTGCGCAAGGGAGCTACTGGGCATGCGCGGAGGTTTTTGTGCATGTGCAGTTGCTCCTGTGCTCAACTTCAGCTCCGGAGCAACTGCGCCTGCGTGAAAACCTCCGCACGTGCCCAGAAGCGGTGTCGGAGTGCACAAGGCAAAAAGCAGGCAGCTGCAGCACTGTCTGAGGAACATCGGCCAGGATGGCGCCCCCTTCCCAGATGGCGCCCTAGGCGGCCGCCTACTTGGCCTATCTTGTAGGACCGCCCCTGGGTATAGTATAGTATAGTATGGGATACACAGCATTGTATAGTATTGGGATTCACAGCTAGGCCTATTTTAAGAGTAACTCTCAAGCAAGCAGAAACTATCTTTATCCAACATGATCCAACAGCCCCCTTGGGTAACGGTTAATTAGTCTCCTGTACTTTGAAAAAGTCCTGTATTGCCTCTTCCTTCCAACGGGGACGCAGGCTGCCCTGCAAGTTGGAATCCCCGGGCAGGCATTGCCGTGGAAACCACAGCGCGCACCTTCCTCTGGTCAACCCCGCCCAGTCCTGTCCTGCTAGTCAAAAATAAGGGACAGGGCCTGAAAATAAGGGACACATATTTTAGGGCCAAAATAAGGGACGTCCCTTAGAATAAGGGACATATGGGAACCCTAATATCAGGGGTCCTCAAACGTTTTAAACAGAGAGCCAGGTCACAGTCCCTCAAACTGTTGGAGGGCCGGATTGCAATTTGAAAAAAGCCTGAATGAATTCCTATGCACACCACACATATCTTATTTGTAGTGCAGAAAACACTTTAAAACAATACAACAATTGAAATGAACAATTTTAGCAAACTTATTAGTATTTCAATGGGTAGTGTGGGCCTGCTTTTGGCTGATGAGATAGGATTGTTGTTGTGTGCTTTGGAGTCGTTTCAGGCTTAGGTTGACCCTGAGCAAGGGCCGGTAGTATTGTATTATACTATAATATCAATATTATATGTATATACAACACAGTCCCCCTGCGGGGGTGAACAGAGTGGGGTAGAAATAATGTTATTAAATAAATAAATAATATTATCAGCCCTCCAGTGGCGCAGCTGGTTAAAACACTGACCTACTGAACTTGCAGACCAAAAGGCTGGCAATTTGAATCCAGGGAGCAGGATGAGCTCCTGCTGTTAGTCCCAGCTTCTGCCAACGTAGCAGTTCAAAAACATGCAAATGTGGGTAGATCAATAGGTACTGCTCTGGCAGGAAGGTAACGACTACTGGGGGCTTTTAAACAGAGGCTGGATGGCCATCTGTCAGGGGTGCTTTGAAGACGATTTTCCTGCTTCTTGGCAGGGGGTTAGACTGGATGGCCCACAAGGTCTCTTCCAACTCTATGACTCTACTAAAATAACCCAATATAATAGAGAATATAATACAATACTACTAAAATAATACAATACAATATAGAACAGGGGTCCTCAAATGAAGGCTCGAGGGCCGGATACGGCCCTCCAAGGTCATTTTCCAAGCCCTCGCTCAGGGTCAACCTAAGGAGCAACTTTATCTTATCTTATTTATTTATTTATTTTCCAAATAAAATTGTGTTCATCTCATCAACCTTATCTATCTCATTAAAATGTTAAGTAGTTCTTTCATTAGTGTTATACATTTTAAAAATTCATACAAATGGTTACTCAAAAAGACAAAAACAATTAAGATATGTATGTATTTTATCTTACAAATCATATATTTCTTAAAATATGAAAGGTTTATATGAGATAAGATGTGTACCTATAGAGTTTATTATTACAATTTATTACAATTTAAGTATGTGTTCGTACATCTTATAAGGAGTTGGTTTAACCTTCGATTTGGTAGTAAAACCAAATTACTGTATCGTGAAATGATCCATGTCTAAAAAGTGTGTCACCAACATGAAATGTTTGGAAAGCTCTAATGTAAAATTAATGCAGTTTGACACTACTATGAGTTGTGGTTTTACAAGGTCTTCCACCGTCTTTGTCAGAGAGTGCTGGACCCTCACCAAACTACAGCTCCCATGATTCCATGGCAGGTCAAGTGGTGCCAAACTGCATTCATGCTACAGTGTAGATGCAACAATCAAAACACATGAATTTCGAAGAAATAAAGTAATTGTATTGGCAATATCCAAGCTGAGACAATCAATCAATGCAATGCAAAAGTAAATTGGTGTTAATTCACACTGGTAAAGATACAAAATGACGTCACAGGCCATGGACCGGAGGTCAGGCCCACCCCCCTGCCGGAGAGACCGACGGGACCGCGTCCCTGGAACTGACCCCCCTGTGGGTCCGACCACAGAAGGGCGATCAATCCCAAGATCAGTGATGACCCCAAAGACGTTCTCATCTAGGACGTTTTGGAGCTCTCGCTACAAGCGCTCGAGGCTCCATGGGTCTCACTGGTCTTCCACAACGGACAGGAAGGACACTGCGCTGACGGGACGGGCCTCTCAGCGCAGACCCCCAGCTGGAAGTTGGCGGTCCCCACCTCCCGCTGGCGTGGTGGCATCGATGTTCCTGTTGGGACATTCCTGCCTGCCCTCCTTTGATGGCAGAGTGGTGCCTTGATTGCCACCACTGTTGACACTTCCCCACCCCCTCCTTTCTCCCTACCCTTTTGTTCTTCTCTGTGTATTATGTATTATGTTGTCTTGATGTGCCGCTGGGCACTCAAACTGCTGTAAACCGCTCCGAGCCTTCGGGAAGTGGCGGTATACAAGTTTGAGGTAATAATAATAATAATAATAATAATGTGGTGAATATATCCATGAGGGTGGTGAAGAGTAAATGTTCACAATGATCAAATGAAAATTTGTATTCCACACGTCGTTACGTGTAATGAAATTATAATCCGCACGTCGTTACGTGAAAATGAAAGTAGTCCACACTGGATAAGGTGTCGGAGGTGTTCCGAAGTCGTCTAAAGCCGACGAGGACGCAGTTGCGTGGGCCCCTCTCACGTTTCAACCGAAATGGTCTTTCTCAAGGCTGAACGACAGGGTGGGGTGGGTGTCCAAAATAATGGTTGACCAATTATATCTATATAAAGACATATACAATGTAAATAGACGGAGGCCGAAATCCATAAAGCAACACACTAGCAAGTAAAGCATCATACATTCTTCATATATCATATAATAAACAGCATCAAATAGTCATAATATATAATATCATGGGGAACAGGTGAATATCCATACAATACAACAGGGTAAATAGACGTACCTAAAGCATAGAGCGAGAAGTGGGTCTCTCTATGTGGTCATGGCAAATGCAAATCATAATAACAATCAATAGGTTTAAATCTAGTATAGAGGAATGAGGTACAGGTGTGTAGCAACCCAGTTCCCTTTCGTGCCTGGGGGGCAGAGGCAGCACCGGGGGTCCCACTTGCATTAGGGCCAGCTGTAGTTGATGAGGACATGGAGGAAGGGGCTGATGAGTTAGCTGGGCCTTCCTCTCCCACAGAGAGCTTGGCCTGGGATGATGAATGGCCTGACGGCTATGCTAGCTGGGAAGTTCAGGCTGACCCTGAGAGTGATGATTCTGATCATTATGAGAAACCAGGTGGTTACGGGTCGCAGGAAAGGATCAGGGAAACAGTGGAGGATGAGCCCATGGAAGCTGAAAGGGAGTTCGGCTCTCATGAAGATAGCGACCCAGGTGCTGGGAGGCAAGGACGGAGCTTTGATAGGAGACGGAGCATTGAGTCCAGCAGGAGGGATTGGCACCATAGCCTAGAGCGCCAGAGAGGCGCTAGATCCCGTAGCACAGACTGGCGCAGAAGCCTAGAGCGTCGGGGGCCTCGTCAAGGGGATTAAGTATAGGATCCGTGGGAAAGGATCCTCAGTAGCTCGGCCAGTTCTATTCTAAGAGGAGTGAAGCGAGCAGAGTTCCACGGAGCCAAGTTGCCGGCTCAAGCCTTGCCAAGAAGTTCCTTGGAGTTGTTCATGAACTTTGCCTTGTTCTTTGCCACGGACCAAGTCCTTGATCCGCATAGTTTTGCAGAGCCTTTGCCACGTTTGCCTTTGGATTTTACCTACGGACTCTTTACCTTTTGGATTGAACTTTTTGATACTTTTTATGGACAATTTACCTTTTCACCTGTTTCTTATTATTCAATAAATAGTTAGCTGATTACCGTCTCTGTGTGTGTGATTAAGGGGCTGGGCCAAGACCCTGCATCGTGACAAAGTGTAAGGAGGGAGGGAAGGAAGCAATCAGAGATTTAAAGGATCAGATTTATTTATTTATTTATTTCGCGATTTTACCCCGCTCTTCTCAACCCCCAAGGGGGGGACACAGAGCGGCTTATAGTACGGCACAATTCGATGCCCACATAATAACAATATAAACCCCAAAACACTTCAACAATTAAAATACATTAATTCATTAAGATCGTGCAGGCGTAGTTTTTCATTTAACCCACTTCTCGCTCTATGCTTTAGGTACATCTATTTACCCTGTTGTATTGTATGGATATTCACCTGTTCGCCATGATATTATATATTATGACTATTTGATGCTGTTTATTATATGATATATGAAGAATGTATGATGCTTTATTTGCTAGTGTGTTGCTTTATGGATTTCGACCTCTGTCTATTTACATTGTATTTGTCTTTATATAGATATAATTGGTCAACCATTATTTTGGACACCCACCCCACCCTGTCGTTCAGCCTTGAGAAAGACCATTTCGGTCGAAACGTGAGAGGGGCCCACGCAACTGCGTCCTCGTCGGCTTTAGACGACTTCGGAACACCTCCAACACTTTATCCAGTGTGGACTACTTTCATTTTCACATAACAACGTGCGGATTATAATTTCATTACACGTAACGACATGTGGAATACAAATTTTCATTTGATCATTGTGAACATTTACTCTTCACCACCCTCATGGATATATTCACCACAACATTTTGTATCTTTACCAGTGTGAATTAACACCAATTTACTTTTGCATTGCATTGATTGATTGTCTCAACTTGGATATTGCCAATACAATTACTTTATTTCTTCGAAATTCATGTGTTTTGATTGTTGCACTGAGCAACCACACCCTGTTTGTTGTACAGTGTAGATGCACCCTCTGTGGAAGAGAGCGCTACTCACTCCTTATTTGTGGCTGACCCAAAATATAAGCCTATTTCCATGGCAAAAACACATTAACAAATGGAAACGACATAACAAGGGAACCACCAGTTGGTCCTTAGTATCTACTGCAGTTTGGTTCCAGGACCTATATGGATGCTCGTCCCATTGTATACCATGACATCGTAAAATAAGGTCCCTTATCAAATGGAACAATCAAGGTTTGCTTCTGCTTTGTTTCTGGAATGTTTTCATGGATGGTTCAGATTAATCAATTGAAATTCAATGTTTATCTATATAAATATTATAATTTGGAGTAGTGAACTCCTGTCCACCAATATCCAACAAGTAATTAGTTCAACACATAATAAATCAGTACATATTACATTCAACACATCAAAAGTTCTACACAAAGGCACAAATGGCGTTCTCTGGTGGCCCCCGCCTGTGGAATGCGCTCCCCACGGAGATAGGGAGTTCTCTGGGATCACTCACCAGCACTCTACTCATGGGCGTCTGAGTATAGTCCAGTATAGGCAGTCACTGTAAGTCCCAGTCAGCTCGTCCCAAGTGGAGGGAACTTTGAAAGAATACCAAGTATCGCTCCTCAAATGAGGCACTTGTAAGTGTTGCACCCCAGATTGCTGGCCTTTTCCCCTAATCACACACACCAGGCAAATGCAATAAAAGATAGTCCAAACTGGTAAAAATAAGTAATAAAAAGCAAGTCCAAAAATAGTCTAATAAAGTTCTTGAGCAGGAAGTCCAACTGGCTAATCCCAATGAACGTAAAGTACTTGAGCAAGGCAAAGTTCGTAGACAGGACAGACTGCTCCTTGCAGTCAACGTGAAACTTGAGACCAACCGCCCCTGTGATTCCGTGAACTTGGAGACATGAACAATAGTCCTTTCCTTAGCTAAACGTAGCTTCAGGTCTGACTAAGATCCCCCGGGCACAAGCTAATAAACCAACCTATTTCCTATGGGCCCAACACATTCCCTTTCTCAGGCCCCAATCTCTCCTCGAAGCCCGAACACAGGTCCTCCTGTTGAATTCCAGCTTATTAGCCGGCCCAGCTGCCTCGCTATTAGAGTGAGAAGTAGAAAACTCCCTTTCTCCGGAATGTCCATCTGGGAAGGGAGTGGAAACTCTCTCTTGGGAACCAAGGCCGCCTGTCCGTTCATAATCTGATTCAGCATCCGTTTCCATGTATTCTTCACTAAACTCATCTGCAGTCCCATATCCCTCCAGCCATTCATTATCCCATTGTAAACTCTCATTTGGAGACCCATATCCATCTGGCCATTCTTCATCATCTCCAGGATGACCCTGATCAGCTGGGACCCCCGGTGCTTGGCTCTAACCACTAGGCAGGAATACTAAGCTGGGCTGGGGCTGGGATACTACACTGGGCTGAGGCTGGGATACCACAGTAAGATCCAAAGGGGTGTGTTCTGCAAAGTTCAAAACCCGAGCACCCCGAGTGGTGAAAATATCTTGGTATGGGAGAGACCAGAGTCGTCCAAGCCGAAAAATCATGAGCATAAGGTGGACACCAGTTGGAAGTGGGGTTAGGAGTCACAGGGAGATAGCTAAGTACCACCTACGGGGAGGAGATGGATGGATCCAGTCCCGTTTCGTGTGGAAGCACTTCATCAGGGCGGTGATTTCCAAATGTAAACAAAGCTTCTCTTAGACGGTTCATACAATTATCTATAACATAACATGTATAATAAATCCACAGGCAAAAAACTAAGAGTAGCGACATAGGGGGGAGTAGGTAGCAACTTACCATGCGTGGTTCAACTCAGGGTATCGCTAATCATATTGACCATGAATACGGTATCTTAGTGTGTGAAGTAACTCAATTAAATAGTGTGTTAAATTAGTAAAAGCCTGGTTAATTAAGCGATAGTCACCTGTAGTGGTTAAACTAAGATGTTATTGATGCTTAAAGATTCATTTAACCCTAAAGGGTACTCACTAGCCAGTGACATGATCCATTTTAATTCACATCTTAACAGAGCATTGTGGAGACATCCGTGTGGCTTAACAAAGACTTTTTCTAGTCCCATAAACTTGAAGTCAGGAACAGAGTTATGTACACATTTAAATTGTTTATAGAGGGCTGAGTCCTCATTTCCCGTGGAGATCCGTGAGCAATGCTCCCCCATTCTCACCCTCAAACAACGTTTACTCCGGCCCACGTAATGTGTAGGGCACAAACATGTTATCAGATATGTGCACGTTTTGGTTCCGCATGTAAAAAAGTACCTAGGTTTGACTGTTTTAAGTTTATGTGGTACATATATGTTTTTATCAGAAGATACCAACCTGCAAACTGAGCACAATAGATCAATACATTGCAAACTATGATTTCCTTTCCTCTTTTTCTTCCATCCCAAGGCACTAGTATTCTATATGGAAGGGTGGTAGTGGAGGAGGAGGAAATCCTGCGATCCCCTCCAGGCATTTACTGCTCTTCTTTCTCCCCTACTTCACCCTCTTAATTGAAGGAAATTTTATAGGGGATATTTTGATGATTGCATCTTAATTTTCTGTAGAGTTTGGTTTGAAATAGTGTAGGCCCTCTGTATCCAATCCAATCAGCTATCCATAGACTGGCAGTATATTAAAAAAGCAAATCTGGGCTTGGCCATTTTATATAAGGGGCACCATTTTACTACAATATTTTATATTATGGGAGGTGAGTATCCACGGAGGGTTCTAGAACTAACTCTCAGTATATATTGAGGTTCGCTGTATTTTACTCAAGGGGTTCCTATGTATGGGTTTGGACTTAGACATGCACTATTTTTTATTCTTGTGGTGTGTTTGTCTCTCTGTATCCAGGATTTCACCATCCAATATTTTAGAGAAGTCCCAAAAGGAAACCTTGGTTTTTGCCATTTTATATAAGGGGACTCATTTTACTTTGATATTGGAGCGTAAAGGTGTTATTATTACAGTAATATTGGTAATTATGATAGATTGTGATTCTCTCTCCTCCCCCCCCCCTCCTCATTTGGGGGCTAACTCCTCCAGCCATCAGCCCCTTGGTTTAATTGATTGACATATTCTGTGGCAGTGAAACCAAGGGTGGACAGCTGATCAGAACAATTGGCAGTTCAGGTGAAGTCAGAGACTTAGCTGGCTAGTTATGTATCAAATTTTATTTCTCTTTTGAAGTCAGAATTACTAAGATCCATAGGAGGCCTGTACATTTATCTGCTTCTCTTTGCATCTTTTCTCTTTGCCTATAAAAAAGAACTGCAGATGCAGCTCCATTTGATTATTGAGTACCACCCCTTTTTTGTGTCTGAGGTGAGGTGTTACAGCTTACAACAGCTATCTGTACCATTGTAGGGAGGAAGAAATTGGGAGAGCATTTGGGTAAAAAAAGGAAACCCTCACCCTTGTTTGTCTGACAGCTAAAGTGATGACAAATGCATATGCATTAGTCAGGGCAGAGTGAGAGGTTGTGGCTCCATGATGATATGCATGCAATTGCCATTCTTACTTGATGCTGCTTGCAGGAAATGGAATGGCTAGTTGTGTCTGATATCAAGTAGTAAGTGATATTATTCGTATGGGAGTGGCCTGCATGCATAATGATGACACACTCTGATAACGAACAATGGAAAAACTATGCATAAGCTGTTTATGTAAAAATAAACAAGCACATCCATCTCATTAATATGCAAATTTACCGTTTGTCTTTAATAAATGGTAAAATTATATGTATGCCACAGAATTGTTTTAAAATAAATTTCATTATGATTTATTGTGTGTAAATGTTTAATTATATATCTATTTTATATACCTACATACCTTAGGTCACATTGAGTTTATTGGGCGAAAAAAGGTTTCAAGTGAAAAAAGTTTAAGAAGCCCTTATTTAGACATAAAATGGTTAGCTCTTTGGAATGTCTTGCATTTTGCCAATTAATAACACAAGTTAATTCAAGGTAAACACTCTATCAAATAATTTCTTTATGTAGAAAACATTCAAGCTTAATTCATAACTTATTTGATTTTTTACTACTTGGTTTCTATCCCTGTTTTATTTCAATGGTTCTGGCCTACGGAAAAGGAACACACAGACATACACATACATGCCATCAACTTCTCTATCCATGTCATCATGAAATGACATAGAATATGGTACAGTTCGGTATAGTAACATAAATCAAGCACACAAATACCAATATGTAAACCCCACACAAAAATACTATAATCCATGATGAGAGTTAATATTTCACTGGCTAGCATCATCAGTGTGAATGGCAGTCTAGAAATACGTGAAAATATTCACTATTTCTCTGTGATTTACAATCTGGTTACCAAATCTGAAGTTTTCAAAGGCAGCATTAAAATATTTCAACTTTGATATTACCAGGTAATAATAACTAATAAAGTACCACATTTGTCCAGGAATGTCTACACTGGACGCCAGGACCACTACCACAAGGACATAAGAAGATTGTGCTGATTATGATCAAAGATTTATATAATCTAGCATCTCTTCCCTCGGTGGCCTGCTAGATGTTTAGGATCTGCCCTATTAAATATGCATACAATACAACGGATTACACTAGCACCCTCCCACTCGTGCTCTGTAGTTACATGCACACAGGTATGGCACTCCAGCTTCCAGTGCTGAAGGTAATATATAGTCATTGTGACTTGTTGTCTCTTGTTATTATCCCTTTCTGGACTCACCCCATTCTTAGCTCTATGTAATCAGTGAACAAGTGCAATAGTTGAATAATGAAGTGGTTAGCCAAACCACACAAGACCTTTCACCTACATCAGTGGTTGTCAACCTGTAGGTCCCCAGGTGTTTTGGCCTACAACTCCCAGAAACTCCAGCCAGTTTACCAACTTTTAGGATTTCTGGGAGTTGAAGGCCAAAACATTTTGGGACCCACAGGTTGAGAACCACTGACCCACATAGTGAGGTTGGAATAATTGAAACTTATTTTTCCAATCTTAATGCTGAGAAACATAAAAACCTACAACTTTGTAAGAGATCAAATATAGCTGAGGAAAGTTGCAAGAGAAGTTGCCTATTGCTTTAGTCGCCCTTCAATTTAATGCAGTTTATTCTCACTGATTGGGATTGGGCTCTTCTGGGAGTTGTAAATACTACAAATAACTATTTTCCACCAGATTTGGAATTGTAGAACTGCCATCCGAGAACTGCCATCTAAACCCTGATTTGATTTCCTTGCATTGCTTTCTTTGGGTGCAAAAAAAAAAGAAGAGAGAGATCCGATTGTTTCCTGTCCCTCCCGCTCTTCCAGCCCTCTTTTTCCCCTCTTGGGAGAAAGCAGAAAACCAACAAATTGGAATGATTAGCTTTTCACAGGACCGACCCTAGGTAATTTTCCAGGGGTACCAAGGGCACCCTTTGGGGATTTTGCGCTATACGCAAATTCATAACTCACCTATTGGTTCAGCCGCCCCTGGCTGTCATGGTAGTAGGGTAATTAATCTGTTTCAAGTTGCTACTCCAGTTTGGGTATAGTGTTCAGCATCATTGATAGCTCTTTTTATATTTGGACTAAAATCCAGAATAGATTCACTGACCCTCTGTCATGTAAACTACCCTCAGCTGCCAGTGGAAATTCAAAAATGCTAACTTAGCTTATACATGTGTATTAAATTCATACCTGCTTGGTGCAGGAAGAATGAGAGGTTATGGCTAAGACTCCATAGGCATAGCATGTCTCTGTAGTTTAAGCTGTATAGTGTCTTGATTAATTATATCTGCCTCATTGAAAATATTTCATGAAGGACAGTTTATATAACAGTTTAAAAATAATAATTAGAGAGCATTGATAGGTATGTGTAATGGATTCACGTTAGGATTGCCATAAGTCAGAAATGACTTTGAAAGCAAACAACATCGACCAACTTGGAAAAATGCAATAAATCTGATGGAGAGAAAAACATATGATAAAAGACTGAGGGAGCTGAGCATGTTTGGTTTGGTGAAGACAAGACAGAGAAGATGATATAATTTCAGTCTTTAAATACCTTGCTGTACTTAACTTAATTGAGATTTGCATTGGCATTCTACTCTCAATTTCATCACAATATAAATGGTGTCAAACTTGTGCTCCTCCAGGTGTTTTGAACTTCAGCTCTCATTATTCCTGACTGTTATATATATGGTTTTAAAATTAGGATTTTAATTGTTTTTAAAACTTTTATACTGTGTTGTTTTATCTTTAGCTTGTTCTAATCTATTGGTAAACTGTCTTGGGTCTCACATTGGAGGGAAAGCAATATTTATATTCTATAAATAAAGTCCCACACTTCCTCCAACTTAGATAAAAGAGGTGTGAAACTTGTAGCCCTCCAGATGTTTGGGCCTCACAACTCACAGAAGTCCTAGCCAGCTTATGCAATTAACAGCCATTAAAACAATTTAAACCATTTGAAAACTAAAGGAGATAAAGTACACTGCACTCCATTAACTGACACTTCTGTTAACAATCAAAAGCCCATGTAAACAAAAAAGATTTTGCATGTGATAGTAGAGCAAAGAAGAGGCCAACCAAGTTTCTGTGGAGGAAATTCAACAGCCTGAATCAAGCCACTGAGAAGCTCTCTCTCATGTGCACATCATGCATGTCTGTGATAATGGTAGGACTGCCTTGAGGGTCTCAAAATCCAGTCAGATTTGTTATAGGAAGATACAAACGTGGCAAATCCAGAGCCAAGATATACTGAATTGTAGATATTTCAGGGCACTTCCAGACAGTGCCAAAATCCACATTTTAAATCTAAGACAAAAAAAAATCCCAGGGCCTGACAGCAGATCCACACACAAACCTGTCAGTCCCAGGATATGGTCCCCTGCCATCCTCACAGTCTTATTTTGAAGTGAATCAAGATGAAGGGTGGATAGGGGACATCCAGTGGAAGTTTTTTTTTAAAAAAATCCCTCAATTATGTGCTGGACCAAAAATGAGCATATGCGAAGGTCCAATGCATAATGGAGGCATTTTTTTTTAAAAAAAACCCAACAACCTTCCATCGGATCTTTCTCTCCTCTAGTTCTTAATTCAACCTCTGTTTTTAATGATAAAGTGTAAAATAAAGAGTTTCAAAGAGTTCTAATTGCTCTCTTTGGACCATTTCATCTGAATTCAAAATTTTTGAGCACTTCTTTTTTATGAAACAAGTTGGCAGAGTTTCTTTATATTAATTTCTACTTTTTTGTGCTGTGGTATTTAAACTATAAAATGACAAACATCTGCTTGAAGGTATACAGTACTTCTGCGCAAATCAGTTTGCATAAAAGTTGCATGGAGTTTGTATTTCATTTAAAGGAATTGACAAAATGACTAGCAGAAATAATTTTAATAAGATACACCTAAATTCAGTTATCACCTCACCTAGACTAAACCTATTAAATCAATGGAATTTAGATAGATGTTGGCCTATCAAGTTTCCATTACTTTAATGGGTCTGATCTGGTTGGGACTAATAGCTGGATTTAGGCCTTAATGTGCTTGTAGTTCATAAAAGTATTTTGCAAAGACTTTTTGTTAATTCTACAAATTTTGTCCTGAAAATAGAGTACAAAAAGGGAAGATGTCAATGGATGGCAACCTTTCTTAAAATCTATCTTCCGCCTCCTTTTTTCTCTTTAGATTATTCTTTAGATAACATATTGTTTCCTAATACTTCTATCTGATTTACACAGTCAGAAAATCTGTCTGGAGGCTACTGAGTACACCGAGTATACTTTTGGATAGCTTGTAGTCCATAGGCCAACAAATCTAGTATGGGCCATTGTTTTTTGTTAGCTTGTATGTCCATACCTATTTGGCCAACAAAGTCTAGTACAAAAAAAATCCCACCAAGTTCTGGATGTGGTAGAGTTCTGAACAATCCCGTTCTTCAACCACAGCCGCACAAGTCCACAAGATTTAATATCTTTGTTAGTCTTTCATGGCACTGTATTAGTAATGGCCTAATGATAATATCTACAATCTTTGCAGCCCCCAACAATGAGACAACAAAAACCAAACTTGGCACACAGAACCCCCAAGACCCACTTTACGTCTTGGTGCAGTTTGAGGAGGATGGACCATGGATAGGCCAGAATCCCAACATCCCAAATCTCAAAGGTGCCAGACAGAGTTCTTTACAAAAAGGCTTCCTTCAGCTGATTTTACAAACTAGGCCTCAGCCTGAATTGACAGTAAGGCTTCCTCAACTTGATTTTCGAGACTAGGCCTCAGCTTGAATTCACAGTAAGGCTTCCTCAACTTGATTCTCCTGACTAGGCCACAGCCTGAATTGACAGTAAGGCTTACTTAACTTTAATTTCCTCACTAGGCACCCAAAAATGACAGAACAAGACTACAGTTGGCACACAGACACCCCCAAGACCCACTCTACATCCTGGTGCAGTTTGAAGGACTTGCAGTACCTTCACTCACTTACTCTGACCAGCACGGGTGACGGACCTGGACCAAACTTGGCACACATAACCCCCATGATGCCCTTTACGTCCTGGTGCAGTTTGAGAAAGATGAACCACGGATTATGGGATTTGTAGTACTTCAAAGCGCTTTGCTTCCCAGAGACCACTGTGGCCCACAACAAAGACCGATAAATATCAAACTTGGCACACAGAGCCCCCATGACCCACTCTATGTCCTGGTGCAGTTTGGAGAAGAGCAGAGCATGGATGATGGGGCTTGAAGTACCTCCACTCACTTCCTGAGACCGCTGCGACCCTCATCCAATGACTGATCAAGACCAAACTTGGCACACAGAGCTCCCATGACCTACACTACATGCTGGTACAGCTTCAAGTAGGATGGACCATGGATGATGGTACTTGAAGTACCTCCACTCCCTGAGACCACAGCAACACTCATCCAATTACCAATAAAGACAAAACTTGGCAAAGAGTGCCCCCATGGCCAACTCAACATTCTGGTGCAGTTTGGGGAGGACGGATTATGGATGATGGGACTTGCAGTACCTTTACTCACTTCCTGAGACCACTGCGACTCTCATCCAGTGACTGATCAAGACCAAACTTGGCACATAGAGCCCCCATGACCCACTTTACACCCTGGTGCAGTTTTCAGGAGGATGGACCACGGATGATGGGACTTGAAGTACCTCCACTCACTTCCCGAGACTGCTGCGACCCTCATTCAATGACTGATCAAGACCAAATTTGGCACACAGAACCCCCTACATCCTGGTGCAATTTGGAGGAGGATGGACCATGGATTATGGTCCATGGTCCATAATCCTTCACTCACTTCCCGAAACCACTGCGAGCCAAATGAACAACTGATACGTACCAACCTTGGCACACAATGCCTTCCTCAAATAACCCGGGCACCGCCGGGTCCTCAGCTAGTATATAATAAAAGCCAAATGAAAGATAACATAATAAGCCCAGTATAATTTTGTTAGGTATTGACTGCTGGCACAGGGATGACTGTTTTTGTTTTTAAAATGAGCGTTTTTGCTTTTTTAAAAATAGCATAAACCAAAGGACTTTAAAATGAATTATATAAGGCAGTGGTTCCCAACCTTGGGTTTTCCAGGTGTTTTGGATGTCTTTCCCCAGAAATCTCAGCCAGCTTGCCAGCTATTAGGAATTGTGGTAGCTGAAGTTCAAACCATCTGGAGGGCCAAAGGTTGGGAAGCACTGATGCAGGGGAAAGGTACACTGTTCTTGAAGGCAGGGGTTCATCAGGTGCTGGAGATAATAGCCCAGTTGTTAAAGAAATAATTGGGCAATGAGTAAAAGAATTCAACAGTGTGTGTGGGGAAAATTGAGGGGAAAATGGCCCTCAATCTTAGGTGTCTATACACTAATGTATAGAGCAGGGCTGTCCAACTGGCGGCCCTGGGGCCGGATCCGGCCCCCCAGCCTGTTGGACACGGCCCCTGCTATGCCCCCAGCCACCATTTTTAAATTTTTAAAAAAAATCTTAAAAAATTTTTTTTAAAAAAATGGCGGCCGGGGGGAGGGGGAGACGGGGCAGGGAGGAGGAAGAGAGCTAGCTCCTCCTCCCTGCACCGCCCCCTCCGTCCCTCTCTCCGCGCCGAAAAGGAGTAGGCGGCGCCAAGGGCAGCGCGTCACATACGCGCTGCCCTTGGCGCCGCCTTCTCCGGCGGCTACCCTCCTAGGAAGGGCGGGGAGCCGCCGGGAGGGAGTAGGCGGCGCCAAGGGCAGCGCGTCACGCCAGGCCTGTGACGCCGCTGCTCTTGGCGCCGCCTTCTCTCCCTCCTCCTCCTCTTTCCCGGGCGCCATGCCTTTCCCGGGCGCGGCGCCGGGAAAGGCATGGCGCCCGGGAAGAGGAGGAGGAGGAGGAGAAATCTCCTCCTCCTCCTCTTCCTCCTCTTTCCCTGGCGCCATGGCGCCCGGGAAACAGGAGGAGGAGGAGGGAGAATGACAGCTTTAGGAGGGGGTGGGGCCTGGGCTGGGGGCGGGGCCCGGGGACGGGGCCTGGAGGCGGGGCCGAGCGGCCCCCGAGGTCATCAGTGACCTCTATTCCGGCCCTGGGCCCGGTAGAAGTTGGACAGCCCTGGTATAGAGCTTGGGAAATAAGCAATATGAACTTAACTCATAATACAGAAAAGCAAATATGATATAATAGGCATCACTAGGATGAGGCTCACTATTAGAATTTATTAATGGAGGGGGCATATCTCTAAACAGGAAAGGCAGAGGGATGATATATATGAAGTATGTTTACACATATGAAGTGATCCATGATTTAAATCTTAGAAACCAAGTTGAGAGTATCTTGGTAAAATTAACTTAATGTGGTAAAGGTAAACATTTTCCCCTGACATTAAGTCTAGTTGTGTCCGACTCTGGGGTATGGTGCTCATCTCCATTTCCAAGCCGAAGAGCCGGCGTAGTCTGTAGACATCTCCAAGGTCATGTGGCCAGCATGACTGCCTGAAGCACCATTACCTTCCTGCTGGAGCGGTATCTATTGATCTACTCACATTTGCATGTTTTCAAACTGCAGTTTCTCAAAAACAAGGCATGCCAAAATCACTCTTACTTCTTTTTTTATTAAGTTACAAGCTTCATAGATGAAAGGAATGTTGTACATGTAGAATATTTTGATTTCAGTAAGGCCTTTGAAAAGATCCCCTGTGATCTTCTTGCAAATGAGCTAGCATTGTCTCGATGGGCTATAGACAATGCTAGGTGGTCCCATAATTGCTTTACTGACCAAACCCCTGTCTCCTCTTTATTGTGGAGAATAGTGGGGTGTTACAGTGTTTTCTCCTTTGGCCCAGTGCTATTCAACAAGTATAGTACATTCCTGTTGAAATTCATTATGCTAGTTTTGCACCAGCTCTCTAATCTGTTAAGGTCATTTTGAAACCGATCCAGTCATCTGAGTTATTAGCTATTCCTCCTAATTTGATGTCATCTGTAAATTTGCTAAGCATGCATTTTATTCTACCATCCAAGTCACTGATAAATTATTACAACAGGAGTAATTTATTGTGAGGAAATACTCCAATATTTGGGGCTTATAAATGGAGGAAAACAGTTAGTATGATGTTACATGTAAATGGTGTATGGTGCTTAGAAAAGTACATAAACATTTTTTCTGATATAACAAATTCTAAAGCCTAGTGATATCCAATGAAGCTGAATGATTGAACATTGAATACATTTATTTTATTTTTTATTTGGGACATTTCTATACCGCCTTTCTCGGAAGACCCAAGGTGGTTTACAGCAGCAATTACACACAAATATAAAAATAACCATCAAATAAAAGTCCATCAAATAAATTCTCCACCACTCTAACTGACATAAAATTATCATTAAATAAATCAAGTAAAATTCCAAAGGAACTAAAATAATAGAAATATTTAAAATGATTAAAATGCAGCTCCAAGCTCCTGTCAACAATTAAAAGGCAGTGGAAGGTTTTTCTATTTTTCATAAATGACATAATTTAAGTTCCACTGAATGTGGCAATAGTGACTAGTAAGGACATTTAACACACAATGCCATTAAGCTGGGTTAACCCATTCAAAATCTGCTGCAACTGCATCTGCAATTATGATTGTTAACAATGTCTACTGTTGCCTTTTATATTTGCACTGCAAAAGTGCAATTTGAACATGTAATTTAGCTGTACTATCACCACTTTGTTTGCCCCATCTTGTTCATGATTGATTTGCTCCAATTTCTTTAAAAATATGTACCTATAATAATATGGTAACATTGTAACACTTCCACTACAACCCAAATCTCTCATGCTGAGAGGTGGCACATGAAGAGAAAGGGACCACATTACCAACTTCCATGTTTTTATATCCTTCTCCTGTAAAAAGAAAAGAGTTCAGGAGTACCATGTTAGTCTGTTATTTCAGACTGTCCTGTTCAAAACCATATCACCCACATATTAAGTCATATAACCCTATGATAGCATATCATTAGACCACACCTATAACTGCTCAGATCTTGAATCTCACAAAGTCACACCGGAAGGGCCTACACCACCCCCACCATCTGTATGTCTTTATCCTGAGAAAAACAATGACGCTCATCACACAAATCAATTATTTAAGGTTATTCAAAGCCTGCTTCGTTCATACAATTTAAGTTGTAATAATGTTGCTGTGGCATGATGTCAAATGGTTATTACACTATTACCTTTGTTTAAAAAAAATTAAAATTTTATTTAAAAGTAACCTTGTGGTGGTAACACTGTGCTGCATGCTTTTGTAAGAAATAACTGGAGGGCCCTTCCAGACAGGCCCTATATCCCAGGATCTGACCCCAGGTTTTCTGTTTATCCCAGATTATCTGGAAGTGTGGACACATATAATCCAGTTTATAGTAGAAAATCTGGGATCAGATCATGTCCTGCCCAAGCACTAAAGGTTTTCCTGCTGAAATCCCCAACGGAGAGACAACCAGACCATCCCCTCAAATAGGTTGCTCTTGCAATGAAACAGAATGGGAATTGTGCACTCATAACAGCAACTGAATTATAGCAGGCAAGAGGGTCATTAACATATTGTTTCCAGTATGAACCCCACCCCTGCATTATGCACAATTGTACAGCATAACAGCAGCAGGACAGCCATGACATGATGCAATGAGACTGTGACAATGGTAGGACAAATATATGATGGTATAATAGCATTGTATGGTAAAGTTCAAAGATGGTTTCAAAAGATTTTAGTCAAATCCATGCAGGGTGAGGCAATCAATGGTTACTTCCAGAATCAGAGGAATGCCAGTTGCTGGGCACAACAAAGTAAACAAGACTGTTACTTTCATATTCCACTTGTAGGAGGCCCACAAATATCCGGTTGGCCACTGTGTGAAACAGGATGCTGGACTAAATAGGCTTTCGGTCCAACCTAGCAAGAGGCGAGAGCAAATTAGGACAGGCATACTTTAATATGCAGCACTAAAAGTAGGCCCATACACTGATCAATTGCTATGGAAGTAACTTGACTTTTGCTATTTCATCTCTTTATCTTTGGAAAGGTATGGTTACCATCATGAGGACAATGTATGACACAAGGAGTTACATTGGCTTCTTCCCACGTCCTTGAAGCCATAGCCACAGGTAAGTCATAGTTGCAGCATCAGGTGATTGCTGAATATGCACATAAGCCATTCATAAATTCATATGAATGACAAATTTCCTAGTTAAATGTTAATATTTGCTATTTGATGCCGTACGGTTCATTTTTCTCTCTCATCCTTTTAGCTAACTTAAATGTAGTGAATTAATTCAAAACTTGCCTAGATTATTTGATTAAAGTGTTATCACAACATCTAACACATACTAGGTGTGGTGAATACACATTTGTAAGATACATAAGTCAGAGTGTAAGGATATTGCCTTTTTGAATTGTGTGTTGAAATCATGGCAACATGTACGGTCAAATATCCACCTAACAAGTCCAACTCTTTGCTGTCTCACACTGCAGGTGTGTGCATTTGTTGCAACACCAACTTGGATGGGTGTGCCTGCTAGTTGAAGGTGTGTATTTGTTATAAGGATGGTTTTGCATCCTGACTTGTGCATTAGTATTCATCTAATTTTCCTTCCAGTGTGTGACTTGTGGCAATATAGTAAAGTGGGGAGGCTGTTGATTGTGTAAGTTGCACACTATTGCATGTCCCTTTGGTTTTGAAATTATTTGAAGGTTGGCAATGTGATTGTTTGTATGAGGTGATAAAGGCAGTGTTGTCATAATTGAGTCAGTTGCCATATGATCTATAATTAATTAGTCATTCAGGATTAATAACCTGAATGACACTGAATGCTTTTTCAAAACTTTTAGCAAGTATGATTCAAAAGGAGAGGATAGAGTTAATTTTTAAAATCCCAGATGTCTTCTTAAAGTGAGGTAGTAATCACATTTACAATTGTACTACATCAAGAATGGGTAAAGTATGGCCTAGGAGACCAAGTCTTTGCCCCAGGATATTTCTAACAAGCTATCACAATTTATGGTTGGAATTCAGTGCCAAAGTGCTAACTAAAGGAACTGTTGTCAACATGAAAAGTAAATAAATGTACTAGAGTTAATGGGGAATTCTATATATTAATCAGTTTAGTTCTTTTAAAGTACATTGTGATAATGTTGTCATGAAATGCAATCTATGGCGCTATTAATAATTCAGTATCACATTAAAGTTGTGTAAAAAATAACTAAGGCTTACTTTAGCCTATATAACCTAATGGTACCACACTCCATCTAAATATTCTCATCTTCCCCAAGATGGAAATCAAACTGGGTAGCATTAGAGATGATTGCTACAGAACAGAACTGGATGTCATTAGCTTACAGTTCATACCTCCGAAAAACCAATGTCATCCAGCAATTTAACAAGGGTGCTGAATAGCACTCTGTAAATCCCAAAGCTTAGTCTGCAGAATAAGTATTTCAATGTGTGGTACAGTATCTCTTAACCTGATCCTGAGAAAGCAATCCATAATATCTTATAATTAATAGTTTTTTTGTAAAAAAAAATTTTTTACAGTGACCCTGGCTATTTGGATTTCCTCACAATATATAAAATATATCCCTTACTGAACTGAAAAATAATAGCATTCCTGCTTGACTGTGTTATACATTATGGTAGAGAAACAGAAAGGTCAAACAGCTAGGTTTTGTTCGACCAGACAATGCAAAGCTGTATTTATATGAAAATAAGTTTTAAAAAGGAAGAGAGTGAAACTGTTGAAACTGAACACTTCAATTAAAGTTGGTTAATGATTCCTCTGAACAATGCTGAGTACTTCATCTAGTAATCTATGAGTGTGATAGCTAGACCATAAGTAAGGCTGAGCGAAGGAAGACAGATGCTTTTGAACTGTGGTGCTGGAGGAAAATTCTGAGAGTGCCTTGAACCGTGAGAAGACCCAACCAGTCCACACTCCAGGACTGCTCACTGGAGGGAAGGCTATTAGAAGCAAAGATGAAGTACTTTGGCCACATAATGAGAGAAGACAATGATGCTGGGGAAAATGGAAGGAAAAAAGAAGAGGGGCCGACCAAGGGCAAGATGGATGGATCCCTGAAGAGAGTGGCTTGACTCTGAAGGAGCTGGGGGTGGTGATGGCTGACAGGGAGCTCTGGCGTGGACTGGTCCATGAGGTCACGAAGAGTCGGAAGTGACTGAACGAAGAAACGACAACAAGCAACTACTAAGATGTGTAAAGAATCTTAATTGTAATCCACTTACAGACGTCTATAGTAAATAATATGTTGTCCAGTCTCTGTTGTTGAGAACCCATACCACTACCTCAAATGTAAAATGTTCCAGGGATGGGATCTATAGTTCTCCAAAGGACAGTAGTGCCCCTCTGCCTTGCACTAGGTTCACACACATTCACGCACCAATAGCAGCACCCCATTATGGGCGAACAACCAAAGGCCCCTGCATTCAAGTTGATCTGACCTGCAGCAGGGAGTTCTGCAGTTCCTGGATGCCCTGTTGGGCCAGCATCACTGGGAGTGTGGCTACAGCAGCAGCTTCAACATGCAATCCTTCTTCATTTTGCTTTCTTCCCCTGACCCTAACATTGTAACAAACCCCCCAATAAAAGTACCTTTAATTGCAACTTTTTCCTCTCCATAGTGAAACATGGTGTCCTTTTCTGTCTCCAACTCTCATAAAGCATGAACGTTTCCTTTCCTTTCCTGGGCTGCAGATCGTTGCTGGCTCACCCAGGATGCTCTTACAGCATCCTGGGGAGGCTGAAACTGTGTTCCTCTGAACAGTGGATACGGAAACCCCTTGGGCCCCCGTATCCACGGATCAACTCCATTTTGGTGCCATATTTTTCCTAGATTAATTACAAGGCTAACTGCTTTCTCACTTTTGCTGTTTGGGCCCCTACACCCCAGGAATAACCTTTTTATCTAAATAAAATAAACTTTGAAGGGAGACCTGCTGATTATCAATCCATGACTCCTTGCTGCAACGCCAATCCTGCTGCCATCTTCTGGATGTCCAGAAGATTCATGACCCGGGGAGCTTGCTGCGGTCATCCCCTGAGACCCCCGGGAAGCCAGCTGGCCACTCGGACCTAATGGCAAGACAGGATTCATAGTTTTCCTCAGTCCCAAAGGACGGACCTCAGATCCCCGCATTTGCAGGGATCCCCAGTGCAGATGTCGCACCCCAAGAGCCTCCAACGACACCTTTCCTAGGGGCTGCATTTTGCCTGACTTCAAGAAACTTTCCAGCACAGCTGGGTTAACTCCCGGCTCCTACAGTGGGCCTCTTTGCTGTTCTCCTAAGAAACATGCCATGCTAAAGGCATGTCAAGGCCAAGCGGAGCCCACCAAGCTGATAGTAGAAGCGGGTACTCGGAGCAGTAAGCGCTACTCCCCAGTCCAGGTGGCTCGCGCTAACGAGGGCCTACATTCTTCAGGACTGAGGTTCTCAAAACAACCTGGGGCTCATCCATCATCCAACTTGATGTTCGACGCACTGGGCCCTGCTGACAGAAATCCTATAAAAGCTGTGGGATCCTGTTTAGCCGTATCTCGTACCAACAACCGCTATTGCCATGATGTCTATGTGAACCAGGCCTTTCGGCCAGCTACTAAGATCCAGCCAGCCTTCCTTGGCTGCCTTGTTCCAGCATCTAGCCTTGTTCCTGTTCATCGTCGAGCCCTACGGGGAAGCCGTGTTGCTGTTACATTGACTTTGCCTGCAGTACCTAAAGCCGCCAACCTTCTTGCGCCGGTTGGGGGCTCAGAGACTATCTATCGCATCCCGCATTTGTTCCTGAATTTCCTCTGCTTGAGATCCTGCCGTTGCGGATCCTCAAGCCTTGCTGATTCCAGTATTTGCTGCTATCCAGAGGCTGCATATTAAAGACTTCCTGGACTATATACTCACCTTGCTACTTTATAATCAATAAAGCTTGTTGTACCTCAGCTGTCTTGTCTGTTGTCCGGGGAGGTCAAGTGCCAAGGGCCCAAGGGGGCGACAACAGATCACATCGATTCATCAAACTATTTCCTTTATACTTATGGACTTTCTTGAACTTTTATGAACTTTCACCCACTTTTAAGGACTTTCTAAAACTTTTGGAAACTTTCCTTCTTTCAAACCCCATAGACTTTTTCTCATGCATTCCTATGGACTCTGGTGGGTGGGATCGGCTGATATGCCTATTTCTCTCCTATATGAATGTATTCCCTATATGCTTTCCTACCTTGTGTTCCTATATGAAATAAGAAATGCCATCTTTCGTGACCCCAGCACACCAAGGCTCCACTGGCCCAGGGAATCTCCCATGTCCTGGGCCAGTGATCCCTAAACAAATAAGGACTTATCAAGCACATTTGCATGGACAATAACAATGGAAATTCCTTCAAACTTCGGAGTTGGCCCATTTGATGGAAATGTCCCTTGGGTATGCACTTCAGATCTCGGAGCATGACCATCTGTCACTCCTCAAGGGCCTCAGGCCTCAGTTTTGCTCGAGCAAGACTGCAGCCATGCCGGCTGCAAAGAACTTTCCAAGCCAGCTTGTTTCACTCCAGAGACTCCCTCTGGGCCCCTTCGCCTTTCCCGTGAGAAGCAGGTACTGAATGCACAACATTGACAGGCCAAGGTTACTCAAACGGGCCCCCCCTGATAAGCGAAGCGCCTCAGAGATGCTTTGAGTCCAGCTCCCTTCGCCAGCTGCAAGCTCCTAACGAGTTGTGCATTCCGGAGAGACTGAGGTAGCTAAACATACAGACAGTCATCCATCATGCCACTTTGACACTCGACGTACCTAGATCAAAGCCACTGGACACTATAACTGCGTGGAGATGCCCATTGAAGGTATCTCGTACCAACTCCGCATTCAAGGATGCTCCTGTGAGAGAGGCCGCTTTCAGGCCTTCCAGAAGCCTGTGTCAGGCAGCATCGGGCTGTCTTGATCCTGCTCCAGTGCTACGTCCCTGTGTTGTTCCTGTAAAGACTTTATAAGCTACTGAACTTTATTGCTTCCAAGAAAACCTTCCTTGCCATCTTAAACCGGCTGGGAACCTTTAAGAGACTTTCATTCCATCTGGCTTGTTTCCTGAATCCATCCGCTTGGATCCCTGATGCCACGGGATTATTTATCCACGGCTGATTCCTGTTATTTGCTGCTATTTGGAGGCGTTATAGAATTGCTTCCAAACACTTTCCTATATCTTTTATTCACAATAAACCTGTTGTACCTCAGCTGCTGTGTTGTTTATCCAAGGAGGTCAAGTCCAAGGGCCTAGAGGGCGATACTATCTGAAAGCCGTGCCCTATGGTAATTTTGTCATTTTTCACAAAGGCGAACATCCTGCCTTTGAAAAGCTTTGGATTTCATATCTGACTCACTGTTTTCATTCCCTTGGCCAAAACTCAAGTTGATCCCATATTGTCACAATGCTGGGTCCTGGCCCGGCTCCTTAATCACACACACAGAGACAATAGATCAATTAACTATTTATTGAATAATAAAGAACAGGTGTAAAAGAAGAATGTCCAAGTAGAAAGCAATTAGTACAAAATAGCTGGCAAAAGGTACAGGTAAAAATCCAGGGAATCTCTCAAAGCAAGTCCGTAAAAACAAAGCGAATCAAAGGCAATAAAGTCTCCGTTGGTCAAGGCAAGGCAAGGTACAAGGTCCAAGGTAGCTTCTTGGCAAGGCAAGGCAGGGCAAGCCAACGCTGCCTTCAGGGATCAGGAACGCTACACTTCAAATCAGAAGTGGCCGTTCAACTGAGGATCTGTTCCCACGGAACGTATATTTAATCTCCTCCTTTGTGAGCCCAACGACGCTCTAGGCTTTGACACCATTCCTTTCTATGGGCCTCAATGCTCCTTCTGCGGTCAAAGCTCCTTTCCTCCCATTCCACAGCTGTCTCACTATCTTCATGAGAAGCATCCTCCCAATCTGTCTCCATGGACTCAGCCCCCGCAGGTTCCCAGATTCGTTCTTGGGAACCTCTCCCACCTGGTCTCTCATACCAGTTATCTAGATCTTGGTCAGACTGACCTTCCTCGTCCTCGTAGGCATCGGGCCAATCATCTTCCCATTGCAAACTCTCTGTAGGAGATGCAGGCCCAGCACCCCCCTCCTCCATTTCACCTGGAGCCCCATCCATCGGGTCCAGAGCAATTGGGACCCCCCGGGGCGTCCCCTGATCCCCCTGGCTGAGCTGGGGGCTGGGCTAGGAGCTGAGCTGGGGCCGGGGCCGGGGCCGGGGCTGGAGGCTGGGTTGCTACACATATCCAGGATAAAACCAGCAGTTGATCCCATATCCAGGATAAAAGGATTACCGGGTTCTGGCAGCCACGCCAGAACAAAATGTTATTCCCTTCACATGGGACAATGCCAAGCTAGCTTGAGGACTCCTTTGACTAATCGCCAGCACTTGGACAGATATTTAATCATTTAATCCACTCATCATCTTCTCTCTGGTTCATTGTTTCCTGCTTGTACCGCCTCCTTCACTCTAATTGGCTGAGAGGGCGAAGCAGCGTTGGCTTCCTAATTGGCTGAGATGCGTCAAAGCTGGCTGCACCTCCCAACCAGCTGATTACTCCAACCAATCAGCGCGAAGCCAGCTGAGGAGTGGGAAATTTAAACTTTTGACATTTCTATAAAAATGTGTTGTATTGCCTTGCGCTTGATGTCAGCATTTGGGCAAGGAATTGCAGCTTGACATCCGCTCCAGCTGGAATGAAATAAACAACTCGATGGCATTTCTTCAACTTGGTGAGACTTTTTATTGGGAAATTCAGGGAAAATTAGATTGGCTGCTTCCTATCTTGCCAGGGCTATATCAGATCCTCTTTGGTGGGTCTGGCCAGTTTCTGCCTTCACGGCAAGACCTCCAAATGCCTGCTCGATATCACCATTACATCATCCCCATTTCTCCATACACAGCAGGGTACCGATCATCAGATTTGACCCAGTCCGGGACAAAACACACTGAATATAGGTCCAGACTCTAGCAGGGACAGAGCAGATCAGACAGTGGGGTCAACCACTACTGGCTCCCCTAGACCCAAAACGTCCCAGACAAAGCGAGCTTTGAACAGAGGCCACGATTGCTGGCAGGGCTGCAGAGAATAGTAAAGGTTTAGCGCCACAATAAAGATCAGCCTGGTCTCTCCTTTTCCATTAGGAACAATGTGGGGAGGAGAAGTAAACCAGTAAAAAGAGCCACCCACAAAGTTAGGGAAGCTGCTTCTTTAGAACTTCCCCTTCATCACACCTCCTCAATCCACTTTCAAGTGTATTGAGGAGGCTGTAAACAGGCACTGAATGTTATGCAGGCATTGAATGTTATACAGGAATTGAATGTTTGCTTTTATTGCGTTGGAAGCTGTCCTGAGTCCGCTCGGTGACATAGGGCGGGCTACAAGTAAAGTATTATTTATTATTTATTTATTAAAATGGGATTCCCCATATTTCAAAGGCCACTGACCACCTATGATTTGTAGACTGATTGGGGATGAATTGAGGATGACGTTTTGTGATGGTAGGTGCTTCTATTCATGGTTATGGGTGGGGGGGGGGGAGCTGCAACAAGCATTTTGGCTCTCATGTGATAATTTGCTTAGAGGTGCTCCTTCAAATGTTCAGTCCCAAGCCATTTAAGACTAAAAATATTGGTAGCCAATGCAGTTCTTTAAAACCCGGTGCTAAATAGTGTCCTATGATACTCAACTCAAGAGTCTGCTCTGTCAATATATAATATAAATTTAATGACAGACATACTCCTATTATATAAGGGAATATACCACGTACGTTCTGCCAGAATGTTCACTATATCCATTGTGTGCTGATGCCAAGAGGAAGATAAGAGAAACACAAAACTAATTTGTATATGAACACACACAAAGAAATAATGAAACAACGAGAAGCCTGCGTGCCTATAACCTCCCTATAAAACTTTGCTACACCTCTCCAAATAGGACAGCCTATAAGCCATCCACAACATGAACTCACAACAGCAAGGGCACATTCCTCTTGCATCACCCACACACACCTGTATGATACAACCCCATGGCTCACTCATCTATCAACTACATTGGCTCAGCCAACGACTCTAATACTGTTACTCCCCAGACATTCCTCTCAACAGACATATGAATCCTCATATGTGCTTTACTGCAACTACCTTGCAAATACAATAGAAAGTCAGGAAGAAGACACAACATATCACCTACATAAGTATCTAATCCCGATGTCAGCAGACAGACCTTCATCTAGAGACAATAGTAGATTACATGCCTAGAGACAGAAAGGCATTTTAAAAACTTGTTAAGCAGCTGAAGGAGGGGGTTGAATGACACACAACTAATGCAGAGGCACACTGATGACAGCGGACTCCACTAGCTTGCTCCATTAGGCTTGAAATTAGGAAGCAAGAGACAAGCGTTTATGCCCCATGGGTGGAGGAGCAAGGATGATTCCTTCACATTTTCTGTATGCTGGGTAATCAAACAAACAGTCACGTCAAGGGAAAAAGGGAGGTTGTTTCAGGTACTCCAATTCACACTATAAACCAGGGCTGTCCAACTGGCGGCCCGGGGGGGGGCTGTACACGGCCCCCCAGCCTGTTGGACACGGCCCCGCTATGCCCCCGGCTGCCATTTTAACATTTTTAAAAAAATTCTATTTTTAAAAAAATTCTAATTTTTTAAAAATGGCGGCGGGGGGAGGCGGGCAGGGAGGAGGGAGAGAGCCAGCTCCTCCTCCCTGCACCACCCTCCGTCCCTCTCTCCGCCCGCCGCCCCGCCGCTGATCGCAGCGATGGGCAGGAGGAAGGGGAGGAGGGAGGGAGAGCGGGCAGGCAGGCAGAAGGAAGGAGCCAGCTCCCTCCTCCTCCTTGCCTTGCCCCCTCCTTCCCTCTCTCCGCCCCGCCGCTGCGATCTGGCTCGCAGTGGCGGGGGGAGGAGGGAGGGGAGGAGGAATCCTCCCCTCCTCCTCCCCCTCCTCCTTCCCCGGCGCGGGAAGGAGAGGAGGAGGCGCGTGGTGTCCCGATCGCCATGGCGCCCATTTCTCGCTTCCCCCGTGAGCCATCCAGGCCTGCGGGCGAGGGGGCGGAGCCGCGGAAGCTTCCTCGCGGCTTCGCCCTCTCCCCCAAAGTGTCACAACAGCTGTTGTGATGCTTTGGGCGGAGCCGCGGAAGGCTCCCCGTGGCGGCTCCTTCTCTCCCAACGCGTCACAACAGCCTCGGAAGTGGGCGAAATCGCCCACTTCCAAGGCTATTGTGACGCTTTTGGGAGGGGGCAGAGCTGCGTGGCCGGGGGCGTGGCGGGGGCGTGGCCATTCGGCCCCAGGTGATCGGCCCCCAGAAAGTCCGGCCCTTGGGTCGGCAGAAGTTGGACAGCACTGCTGTGGTTGAATAATCTGTTGTGTTGTTTATACTATAAACTTTATAGTGTGAATTGAAGTCCCTGAAACAACCTCCCTTTTTCCTTTGACGTGACTGTTTGTTTGATTACCCAGCATACAGAAAATGTGAAGGAATCATCCTTGCTCCTCCACCCATGGGGCATAAACGCTTGTCTCTTGCTTCCTAATTTCAAGCCTAATGGAGCAAGCTAGTGGAGTCCGCTGTCATCAGTGTGCCTCTGCATTAGTTGTGTGTCATTCAACCCCCTCCTTCAGCTGCTTAATAAGTTTTTAAAATGCCTTTCTGTCTCTAGGCATGTAATCTACTATTGTCTCTAGATGAAGGTCTGTCTGCTGACATCGGGATTAGATACTTATGTAGGTGATATGTTGTGTCTTCTTCCTGACTTTTTATTGTATTTGCAAGGTAGTTGCAGTAAAGCACATATGAGGATTCATATGTCTGTTGAGAGGAATGTCTGGGGAGTAACAGTATCAGAGTCGTTGGCTGAGCCAATGTAGTTGAGAGATGAGTGAGCCATGGGGTTGCCACAGCACTGGCATTTTTATTTCCTCTGCCCATAGCCCCAAAGGCACAGTAATACAAAGGTGAGCTTCTGCAATCTATCTTTACAATAAAATTGAAAATATCTAACGATTTTCATGACCAACAGAAATTAGGGGAGATTGACCCTGGACAATGGGAGTTATAGTTCACCCTGCACCCAGAAAGCCCTATGACTCCCACTGATTATTTATTTATTTACTTACAGTATTTATACCCCGCCCTTCTCACCCAGAAGGGGACTCCTAATTTGGTGTCACCTGCAAACTTGATAAGCATGCCCTCTAAACCTTCATCCAAAACATTAATAAAGATGCTGAACAGTACTGGGCCCAAGACTGAACTTTGCAACACTCCACTAGGCACTTCTTTCTAGGATGAAGAGGAACCATTGGTATACACCCTTTGGGTTTAGTCACTTAACCAATTACAGATCCACATTTGACTAGTTCGTTTGCAAGTAAGTCATGGGGGAGGCCTTAATGAAATCAAGATATGCTACATCCACAGCATTCCTTGCATCCACCAAGCTTATAACTCTATCAAAAATAAAGAAGATAAGATTGTTAGGCATAACTTGATTTTGAAAAATCTATATTGACTTTTAGTGATCACAGCATTCTTTTCTAAGGACCCTTCTTTCTACACATGCCTAAAACCCTAAAAGTGAGATGTGTAAAGAAACCAGAATGGTTGTCCAACCAACTTTTAGCTGAACTAAGATTTAAAGGAGACATGCAAGAAATGGAAAAGGGTGGAATCAACAAAGAGGAATTAAAACGAATAACCAACATGTGTCAGGAAAAAGTTTGAAAGGCTACAGCACAAAATGAGCTTAAACTTGCCAGAGAAGTGAAAAACAATCACAATGGGTTCTCTAGTTATGTCAGTAGAAAAATTAAGAACAATGAAATGGTAGGACCTCTGCATGGAGAAGGTGGTGAAATTCGGACAGGGACAGGGAAAAGGCGGAACTACTCAACACCTTTGTCTCAAGGTGGTTCCAGACAGGACTTTAATGCAGGCCCAAATGGGTTTAAAAAACCGATTGGGCCTGCATTACAGTCTGCACATCAACCCAACATCGGATCTTTCCGGGGCTTCCAGCATTGTTTTCAAGCAATGCCTTCCATTTTCTTAAGAGGAAAAGAATAAATGGATTATCTAAACACAGCAGTTACATCTCTGGGAATTAGAAAAGGTTAATACATTATTTACTGTACTGTTCATAATATAGTATTTTTCTTGGAGATTATTTGAAAGCAAGATGTGATTGGGTTCTGGTTGATATTTGAAGATAAGACTATAGTGAATATCTCATGTGTAAAGAATCTTCCTTTATAGTGTAGGGCCAAAGAGAAACTTTAATTTTCCAAAAACAATGGCAGCAAGCTGGAAAGGGGTATTGTTGTTATGATTTTTGTTGCCATTGCGAAGATTGACATGCAGAACTGTTATAGCCGTATTCACTTTTGGACTTGTATTTTTTACTTTCTGCCTTCCGCATTTTCCTTCAGAGTGAACAATGATTTAGGCACCCATGGATTCACTCCAGAAGATATACTGCATCAATAAGAGTTTTCAACACCCTATGGGTAAATTATACTCACCTGATTTACATACATTGAAATTAATGCATAAAGCATTCTGTGGCTTTTGGGTGGCTAGTTAGTAAAGGTATCAACACCATTTATTTATAGTTTGCTATATTCTGTTGTAGGGTTATTCCTGTATTACATACATATATATATATCTAGGCATTACTTCGCCAACGAAGATTCTTAGGAAGGACTCATCCCACGCTTTTTACAAGCGCGTTGATGACTAAAAAGGCCAATCTGAGATAGGCAAGTTTGGTTGCAGAAAGCACAGCAGAAAGTCTCCTTGGGTGATGTTGTTTCCAAGTTGCGGTTCTTTCTGCGTTGTCGTTTCTCTCCAAGACCCATTCAGCGTGTCTTCTCGAAAGAGGCCGCAGCATTGTGGATAGTGCGTCTCCATGCCTCCCGATGTGAGGCCAGGGTGGACCATTGTTGTTGGTGATCAATCTGGCCGAGCCCGAGATGTTGTTTCAGGGAGTCCTTATATCTCTTTTTGGGAGCAGCTCTCTTGCGCTGGCCCGTGGCGAGTTCACCGTAGAGTAGTATCTTTGGGAGGCGGTGGTCCTCTATCCTAGAGACGTGCCCTGCCCAGCGCAGCTGAGTTCTCAATAGCATGGCCTCGATGCTGGTGATCCCTGCTTGCTCAAGGACAGCAACATTCGTCACAAAGTCGGTTCAGTGTATATTTAGGATTGTGCGAAGACAGCGCTGATGAAAGCGTTCGAGGAGTCGTAGATGTTGGTGATAGGTGACCCATGTTTCAGACCCATAGAGGAGAATAAACAGTACAATAGCTATGTACACACTGATTTTGGTGCTTTGCCTCAGGTGCTTGTTGCTCCAGACTCTTTTGTGAAGCCTTCCAAATGCACTATATGCCTTTGCTAATCTGGGATCTATCTCTTTGTCAATCTTGGCGTCTGAAGAGATGATGCTTCCCAGGTGAACGGACTTAAGTACAGTGTGTGTGTACACATATCATGCATGTCTTCTTTCTATTTTCCCAATGGAGGGGCTAGCATTGTGACGGTCATTTCCACATGTATGTGTATATAGGTATATACTAGATCTGAAGAGAAAAAAACCAGTCATATCAGAGGAGTCTTGAACTAGATGGCCTGGGACTTAGGTTGCATCTACACTGCAAAATGAATGCAGCGTGACAGCACTTTAATTGCATGGCTCAGAGTTATGGAACCAACCGTGGTGGTTTTTCCAAGGTCTTTAGCCTTCTCTGCTGAAGAATGAGGGTGTCTCATTTAAACTACTAACCCCAGGATTGCAATAGAACTGACGCAGGGCAGTGAAATGATCTCAACCCGCATTAATCCCAGTGTAGATGCAGCTTTCCTTGCTGAGCCCTAAGGAGGGAGGACAAGGCAGGCCGCGCTCTTTCCCAGCAGCGACTTGAATGGAACGCCTTCTCCCTCTCCGCGGGGGAACTAACTAACTAAACAGAGACCGTCCGAGCGACGGGATTGGTCGAACCTCCCTTCCGTCATTCGCGCTCGCGCCCTCACTCAAAAACGAGCCCGCCCTCGTATGCTGTGGCGAAGGGAGGGAGGGAGGGAGGGGAGAGCTCCAGGAGTGGCTCACTCGCTTGCCAATCACACGGCAGACCAATCAAGAGCGCGGCGCTTCCCTTTGACGTCTCCCAATCAGCCCCGGCAGTTGTTTTCGGGGACGAAATTCAAACGGAGGAAGCCGTTCCTTCCGCCCTCCCCTTCGGCGGCGCGCCTTCCAGGAGACAGGATGGGCGGTGAGTCCGGCCTCCGGTGTCTGTTTCTCTTTTGGCGGGTTAGCGTTTTCCTCAGCAAGGCCTAAGGAGTGCTGTAAGGCCTGAGGAGTGAGGGAACTCCGCGGCCTTCTGGGATAATGGCCCATCATGGCCTCCTCCTCCTCGGCCCTCCTTAAAGCCACTCCTTGCTCGCTCTCTCTCGCTCAGGGGCACCTGTTTCCCCCACTTCGTTCTTGGCCCTTCAGCCCGTCCTTTTCCTTCTCTCCTGGGCTTCAAGGCCCCGATTCCCCCGCCCCAGTTCAAAGCCAAGACCCCGGCCTTGAAGTCGCCTGTCGGCTTATAGCAGGCCTGGGCAAACTTGGGCCTTTCAGGTGTTTTGGACGTCAACTCCCACAATTCCTCACAGCCTCAGGCCTGGGCAAACTTGGGCCTTTCAGGTGTTTTGGACTTCAACTCCCACAATTCCTCACAGCCTCAGGCCTGGGCAAACTTGGGCCTTTCAGGAGTTTTGGACTTCAACTCCCACAATTCCTCACAGCCTCAGGCCTGGGCAAACTTGGGCCTTTCAGGTGTTTTGGACTTCAACTCCCACAAATTCCTCACAGCCTCAGGCCTGGGCAAACTTGGGCCTTTCAGGTGTTTTGGACTTCAACTCCCACAATTCCTCACAGCCTCAGGCCTGGGCAAACTTGGGCCTTTCAGGTGTTTTGGACTTCAACTCCCACAATTCCTCACAGCCTCAGGCCTAGGCAAACTTGGGCCTTTCAGGTGTTTTGGACTTCAACTCCCACAATTCCTCACAGCCTCAGGCCTGGGCAAACTTGGGCCTTTCAGGTGTTTTGGACTTCAACTCCCACAATTCCTCACAGCCTCAGGCCTGGGCAAACTTGGGCCTTTCAGGTGTTTTGGACTTCAACTCCCACAATTCCTCACAGCCTCAGGCCTGGGCAAACTTGGGCCTTTCAGGTGTTTTGGACGTCAACTCCCACAATTCCTCACAGCCTCAGGCCCCTTCCTTTGGAAGGGGCCTGAGGCTGTGAGGAATTGTGGGAGTTGACGTCCAAAACACCTGAAAAGCCCAAGTTTGCCCAAGCGTGGCTGATAGCGACCCCATGGCTTGCAAACTGAATTGATTAATTGTAGAATAAATGTGGATTGACACCGCTTTAACTACCACGGCGCATGGGAGATGTAGTTCGGAGAGGGGCCGATACTTAGAGAAGGCTAAAGGCCTTGTCAAGCTCCCATGATTCCATAGCACCGAGCCATTGAAATGAATGTGGTGCCAAACTGCGTCAATGCACCAGTGAAGGTGCATTCCTAATTAAGGTGTTTTTGCCTCTGAAGTGGAGGCTGCAACTCCAGGTATTTGTTGGCACTCTCCCATCCAGTTATTAACCAAGGCTGACCACTGCAGTAGGAATTGTGGGAAAGGAAAAGCAAAAACAATCTTTTTGGCTTACTATTTATCATTCAGATTAATGAACAAATGGTCAGGATTGTTGTTTACTTATTCAGTCACTTCTGACTCCTCGTGATCTCATGGACAAGCCCACGCCAGAGCTCCCTGTCGGCCGTCACCACCCTCAGCTCCTTCAGAGTCAAGTCAGTCACTTCAAGGATACCATCCATCCATCTTGCCCTTGGTCTGCCCCTCTTCCTTTTGCTTTCCTTTCCCCCCAGCATCATTGTCTTCTCCAAGCTTTCCTGTCTTCTCATCATGTGGCCAAAGTACTTCATCTTTGCCTCTAATATCCTTCCCTCCAGTGAGCAGTCAGGCTTTATCTCCTGGAGTATGGACTGGTTTGATCTTCTCACGGTCCAAGGCACTCTCAGAACTTTCCTCCAACACCACAGTTCAAAAGCATCTATCTTCCTTCGCTCAGCCTTCCTTATGGTCCAGCTCTTGCATCCATAGGTTACTATAGGAAATACCATTGCTTTAACTATGCAGAACTTTGTTGCCAATGTGATGTCAGGGTAAGTGCTGAAAAGCTTAACTGGCAATATGTACCATTCAATCAGTCAATCTATTTATTACTTGCTTAGTCACCCTCCACCAACGGTGCTCTGGGCGACTTACAGAATAAATCAATAAAACACTTAAATTATCATTAAAACCACTAATCAAACACTCTGCCAAAGAGCCAAGTCTTCAGTGCGACAGTAAAACAACTCAATTCGCACATGGCTTGGATGTCGGGTGGCAGAGAGTTCCACAGTTTTTGGGCAGCAGTTGAGAAAGCTCTCTGCCTAGTGACCTCCAGACGAATTTCTCTAGGGCCCGGTATATATAGGAGATTCTCTTGTGAAGATCGAGGTGACCACTGGGGTTGATAGGGGAGAGATCTGCTGCCTTTCATTCTTGGGTTGGTCTGGATGGCTCTTGTGGTTTCTTTCAGGTCTATGATTCTGTGTGCCTTCAGGTTCTATGTGAACATATGGCAACTCCATGAATTTCATAGGCTTTTTAAAGATCGAGAATCCTCAGAGATTGTTTTGCCAATTCTCTGAAATATAGTCCACAGCAGGCATTGGCAAACTTTGGCCCTCCAGCTGGTAGGCTGTTAGGAATTGTGGGATTTGAAGTCCAAAACATATGGTTTGCCCATGCCTGGTCTACAGTCTGGTATTTGTTGTTGTTTTCCCATCCAAGGACTGACTATAACTGATCCTGGTTACAAACAGTAGAAGGTGCCTTTAGTAACAGGGGCTGATTTGCCAGATGCTGATTTTTTTAAAAAAAATCTACAGTTTTTATGAGCGTGGGTGTGTCCAGTGGGAAGGTATTATGGGAGCTGTAGTCCTAAAACACCAAGGTCCGGTCATCTATTTTCCTTACCAAGTCTCTGGTAACTCCCTCTCCAGCAACTTGTACTTCTTAGCACTTTCCTATCAGATTGCCTGCATGTGATTTATCTATGTTTGAATGCTTGGTTACTTTGACATACATTTCTTAGGTGGTTCCATTTAGGCTACCTACTTGCCATTACAGAATTAGAAGTCATGGCATAATTGTAGATCTGAATCTCTGTTTATTTCTTAGTTCTTCTTTTTTCTTCTTGGCTTTTCTTCACGAACGAAGATTCAGGAAGGACTCATCCCACGCTTTCTACAAGCGCGTTGATGATTTGGAGGTTGGATGTGTCCTTCGAGCCTGTGCAATGGATTTTTCTGGTGGAGCGCAGCGTACACAGAACTGGCCTCACCCTTTAAATCAAAGGTTCGTCTGCCGGGGCCTAGCAAGCTGGGATGGTGGCAGCAAGATCCTCAGGTCGTAGGTTTGGTTCGAGTTTCCTTCTCTAGATGGTTGACCTTACAGATGGTTGACCTTACAGAGTTAAACGAGCACCATCTGCCCGGGTTTGAAATCAAAGTTTTCTTTCTCTTAGGATGGTTGCCAAAAGGCTAGAGAGCCCATCCTGTCCTTTGACGCTCTTTGTCAGACCCTTCAGTTGTGACCTGTCTGGCATGGGTGTGTGTATTTGTGTGTGTAACTGGAGTTACACTTTAAAATGTACCTGTTCTGACTTAGTAATAAACCTACATATATCTTGTTCGTAATTTGGAAACTGCATGTATACTGTTTTGTGTCTTGTGAATACTCTTGAGGCAGTGAATCCCAAAGTTGATGCACTGTGTGACAAAGGCACTTTTCAGGCATGCTGATTCTCACACCATTTAGTTAGATTCTAGTCTTTTGAGAGATTTTAATAGTAAGTCTTAAGCAATGCAAGTTCCAGGTTAGGAAAAGGAGAAACTGGAGCTGCTGCTGCTGTTATGTATTCTGCCTAGTACTATTCATCAACCTTCAGGTATGGGCGTCATCTGCCTGTTTCATACAGGATCCTTGTGAATGCACATATCTGTGGATGTTCAAGTCTCATTATATAAAACTAGCTGTACCCGGCACGCGTTGCTGTGCCCTATTTAGGAGATGCAAGGAAGTCTGAGTATATAAGGGTTGGAATTGATGTTACTTATGGTCTTGGTGGGGTCATGGCTGTGTCATTGTGGTTGTTCTGGTGGGTGGGATGTTGAAGTCCTGGAGAGTTGTCGGTGTGTGGTGTTGCTGGCGTTCTGCAGAGCTTGTGGATATACAATGTTTTTTTGTCTTTCCGTCTGCTTTGTTGATGTAGAGGTTGATGCTTGTGTGGGTGGGGTATTTTGGGTGTTTGTGTGTGTTTGTAGAGTAACAGTGCAGTGTTGTGTTGTGGTTGGAGTATAGGAGGAGTTGGGTTTTGTTTGTGGTGGTGGTAGGTGTTGTGTGTGCGGGGTCCCGTAAGGTTGGGGGGATGGGTTGTGATAGGAAGGTGTGTTGTATTGTGTGGGTTGGAATTGCTGGAGTATTGTGCCTGGGGCGTGTGTATTTGGAGGTGTGTGTGGTGGTGAGTAGTGAGTGCAGTCCTGGGTTTTGTGTTGGGGAAGTTGTCAGGTATTTGTGGGGTGTATTTTGTGTGTGTTGTGGTGACATAGTTGTCTTAGTCTGGCTGTGTGCTGGTTGTGATGTGGAGGGGGTGTTGCTTTTGCCAGTGGTGTTTGTTGTGTATTTTGTTTGGGGTGGGTTTTTGTGTTGCAGGATTTTTTTTGGTGGGTTTTGCAAGTTTGTGTTATTCTGGGGGTATGTGTTTTTGTCAGTGGTGCCTGTGTCCCTGGTGCCCTATTTGTCTCCCTCCTAGAGCTTGGCCTTGAGAGTTTAACCCACAAACACCAACTGACTAAACTCAAATCACTCAGCATTCTAATCTAGCCTTGGCTGGCTTCGCCCACCGTTACTATGGTAACTCAACCTCCCTGCATTTTGTGTGGGCCGATGTTGGCCAATGGGTTTCGCTGGCGGCCGCAGAGGATGCTGGGAAATGTAGTTTTTTATCTACATTTTGGGGGCCTTCTAGGTTTTGGGGGGGGAGTTTCTTTGCTAAAAACCTTCCTTGCCCGAGGCCTATTTTTGTTGCCAACAATGGTGTCTCTAGCCTTGGAGGTTTCTCTGTCTCTGGCAGTCGTTCGTTGACGAGTCTTCCTTTATATATATAGATGACATAGTAAAATGGTGTTACTTACATAAAATATGTAAAACATGTTTGTTGTTTTGAATTTTGAAAATATTTTGAAGCTGTGGATGGTGGAATCCTTGTATTCAGAATCTGTTTATGTGGAGGACCAATTGTGTATCGTATACTATCCCACCTTCTGTTTAAATGTCAATTCTTTCAATTTGGAAAGGTTGTTTTGGAGCTCTTTGCAATCTTTAGTTTTATTCTCAGCTCCCTAAATAATTGTAGCATCATTAGCAGACTTGGGCTGCTTCTAGACAGCCATTTAAACTGGGTCAGGATGTGGTACACCAGAAACTTTCTGGAAGCAGGCCACAGAGGTCCAATGAGTACAGGTCGATTTGATCCAAATAATTTTTTTCCTACCTCATCCAGCAAATTGGATTGATAATAAACAACTTGTCCGATAAGGATCAGCACTAGACCAAAGCAGGGCAAAACAAGAAAGCGTAAGTAAGTGTTCCGATAAGAACACTGTGGTTTCTTCTCCAGGGGAAGATGTTTCTTTACTTTCTAGCTGAGCTGTGCATCTGGTATCTTTCTCCGAATGCTTCAGCACTAGCTCTGTCCTCACAAGCACTCTGTATTTTGGTCTTGGGTTCCTGCTCTCCAGATAAACATTGATCGGCTTTAGCATATTTTATGGCTTGATCTAGAATTTCTGGTGAGCTGTTTCCAGCTGGATGCATGTTGCAACCCACATTGGGGTACATTTTTTGTGGACACCCTGACCTTGAATCGGCTTTGATTTTTAGTGCCTATGTAAAAAGGCACTTAGACACCTCATTACTATCTCTAAACTAGTATGAACAAGTTAAAAAACGGCAATTACAATATGATCTCATTGCTTTTCCTCCTTCCATTGTGAGAACTGCCTATTTATTCCTACTCAGCTTCCTGTTTTTTATTCAGTTTCACTGTGTATATGCATGTGTGGGAGGTCTGAAAACATGTCCTTGTACTTTCTTTTGATTTGGATCATGATATCATCCCCAACAATTCTTTGGAGGAGTCTGGATCTCTTAAACATTTATAACTTACTCAACACAGTTGTCTCTAACATAGAAAATGTGTGCACTGTGCCCTTCTTTATCATTCCTATAGAGTTTGCCTTAAATTCAGTTGCTGAATAAGTATAATAACTTTGTAAGTAAACTCTTGCATAAGGCCTATTGATTAAATTAGTTTACTCTGATTTGGATTAGCTGTCAGATTTAGTTCTTTGCATTTGGAAATAACTATATCCTCTTGGTTCTCAATTCCATTAGATTTCTGTTGGGCCTACTATGCTTTATTGTCTATTGAAACCATTCACTCCAACTTTCTCATTTCATCTCAGATATTTCTGGTATTAGCAGAAAAACATGTAAATAAGTGTTCCTCTGTAGATATGTCTAGCACATGCCAGAGCATGTCTTATCTGTGCTGTAGAACAGCATTTATTTCAGCAGGTCTACTTCATAAATGTAGCTAATTTGTTTGCTGTTGGAACAGATAATATATTCTGGTGGAATCCTGGGAAAAGCATAAAAACTTCAATTTCTTATCTGTGTGTCAGGATGAGAAAATCTCAGGTTTTTCTCAGAAACCAGAATAATGTAGCAGGGACTGGAGTGTATTTAGTCAGTTTTGTCACATAATCTACTTATTTCATTAGTGTGTTATTTTCTGGAGTCCTTTTTTCTTTTTCCTCTCTGCTAAATAGCATGAAACAAGTTCTAAATGTAGGGGTGGAAAGTTCTCCCAGTTTCTCACATGCAGAGACAAAATATCTTGAATTGTTTTTCAAGAAGTTAGGTCATCAGTGACCTCTTATCCGGCCCTGGACCCGCCAAAAGTTGGACAGCACTGGATTAGATCACTCAATTCCTGTATTGATGAAACTGTCCATTTATTCACACTGCCTTCTACCATCTCTATTCTTTCAGTCCAAAAAAGGAACTCCCCTTAATATCCTATGCTACAGTTGTTCATACTTGGGGAGGGAATCATATGGCCTTCCTGATGTCGTCAGCCCTAGCAACCATAGTCAGTAATTAATAATATTGTGGCTTGTAGTCCAGTAGCATTTGGAGGAGTATGGTAATTCCCACTTCTGAAGTTGAGAATGCCTGCTGGATTACTCCCATCTAAATATTTTATTGATGCTTTCAAAGTATTCTTAAAGGATTAGTGAGATAGGATTTTCCTGTGCAGGGTTACCTTGCTATATGCTTAATGATTTTTAGCAACACTTTTCATTAATTTAACTTGAATAGAGATTAAGCTAACAGATGTCTATTGGATAGGTTCCTAAAAATTGGCCATCCTCTGCTCCTGTGGAACAAAAGCTGATCTTGGGGACATTCCATATATTTTTATTAGAAGATAACAATCTGATGAATTGTTAGACCTTTTCACTTGTTGTTTTTAACTTGCCAGGTTCCTTGTTTCTATACTCAGTCCTCCACATTTTAGTTTTACTTTTGCAGATTTTATTGAAATGTTGACCATAGAACAACACTGGAATACCTAGAGATTCTTAAAGAAATTGGAATTTCTAGGTCCTCTGGTGCAATTTTTATATATGTCTTTAGAAATTCCCAGATAAATGGGTTTTTTTTTCAGGTTAAAAATAAACTTTTTAATCCTACATATTCTGCTGGCATTTCTTTTGTGCAAGTTTTTGTCCTTTCAAATTCACTCCATGTGGGCAAGGCTTTAGTTTCACAGAAGCCTTCTTATTTCTTAAAGCTTCATTCAAACAGCTTGTTAGCAGCTGCAAATATAAATTTATGCTACAGTGTATTTGGTTCAGGATCCGTTATTGTTTATGCCATGGTAACCACTTTTGTACTTGTTCCAGAGACTTGCATTGCTTGACACACACACACACACACACACACACACACACACACACACACACACACACACACACTGCAGTTAGTGGAACAAGCTGAGGAAACCCCTTGCTTGCCTATGGGATAAGTTGTGTACCTTTTGAAATTGTAAATGCAAACAACGGAGACTTTCCCTCTTCCCCACATGAGTGAGATTTTGGGCATTGGTTTTAGGTGTTGTTATAACAGCATGCTTCTTAATTCTCCTTATGAGAGAGTGCGGGAAAAGCTTTACTAGTAAAAATAAATCTGTAAGTAGGTGGATTAATTTGAAATGATTATTTAAAATTGTTGCGTTTGACTGTGCTAGTTAATGTGGAAGCTTACCTCCAATAGTTCTATTCCAAACTACAGTGGAGATGCCCTTTATAGGATTGCAGCAGGCTATATTATTATCCTAAGTCATAATGCTTCCTTGGACAGTTTGTTAAAATCCTTATTGACTTTAGGGAAATAATTTTTCGTTAAATCCCTGAATTAAAAACAGAGATTCAAAAATTCTCTTTTAATGTCTCAGGAGTTCTGGTTAGTAGCATTCCTATCCAATGTAGTTTACTTTGTTGAACATCAATTTGCAAATATGTGTTATAGTGGTGTTACTGTATCCAAATTCTCATATTTTCATTAGTTTTAATTCCTGTTAGTAATGAAGTTATAACCTTGCATTTTCCCTGATGTTATCCTTAACAATTCTGTCAATTGTACAATAAGTGTATGATAGGAGACCAATCCTCCTAGCCTTTAACATGTTGTATTCAAAACTGGGTATGGTGAGATTTTCTGAATGAAGCAATATCTCTAGCTTTGTCTCAGACACTCCCTTATATATAAAACTCTGAAGATAATAAGCGCCTGCCCTTAAGGGTATGCCTGGCTATAAATTACAAGCACACCCCACAATGAAGCACATTATCATAGATTTGCTAGAGAAGCTATTTACTTACGGAACTGAAGGAGATCTTTGCTTACTTTGCTGTTAAACCAGAAGCTGGAACCAATGCATACTTTCCATTAAAATCTTGCACTTTGGAAATTATCTTCCTTCTAACCTAGACTTACCTGAAGAAAAAAACCTGAATGCAAACTTACATTGATTTTTTTTCATTTTGACTAAAATGAAATAAGCATATAAACATTTAATTATAATATAATTTCTAAGCTCAAAACCAATGCCATACAATCTATATGTGAGTGAATTTAGTTTGGTGATTTTTGCAGATTCTGGCTCTATTCCTGCCACAGTCAGGCCACCATAGATCTCTTAGAGCAGGGCTGTCCAACTTCTACCGGCCCAAGGGCCGGGTTCCGGTCACTGATCACCTTGGGGCTGCAGTGGGGGGTGGGGTCGCTCGCGGGGGGCGGGGCGCTCGCGGGAATGCGCGGGGGGCGGGAGTGGATGTGTATATATATGTGTATATGTCTATGCGTGTATGTGTGTAGTTATGTATATGTGTGTTTGTATATGTATATGCGTGTATATGTGTGTATGTATGTGTGTATGTGTATATTTCTGTGCATGTGTGTGTTTGTTTTCCTTTCTTCTCCCCTCCTTCCTTCCCTCTATATTTTCTTTCCTTTCCCCTGCTCATCCTTCCTGCTTGCCTTCCTATTTGCTTGCTGTTTTCTCCCCTCCTTCCTTCCTCCCATCCATCCTTCCTATCTTTTCTTTTTCCTCCCTCCTTCCATCCAGTCATGTTGTGTATCCTTTTGTTTTCCTTCTTTTCCTCTCCTTCCCTCCTTTCTTCCTTTTTTCTTCCTTTCTTCTCCCCTTCCATCCTTATTTTCTTTCATTTCTCTCTCCTTACCTTTTTCTTCTCTGCCTCCTCCTCATCGCCGTCGCCAGGGCTTCGTCATCGGGCGTGTGGAGCAGGGAGGAGGTGACCATAGAGGAGGTGTGCCGGCTTCCTCTCCCCCAGGGCGTCTCCTCAGCCGGCGGCCTTGTTCCTTCCCCGAAGGCCTGGCCTTTCCTAAGAGGAGGCCCTGGGTGGGACCTCGTCTTAGGAAAGGCCGGGGCTTCAGGAAAGGAGCTGAAGCAGTAACTCGGAGTCCCAGAACTCCCAAGGCAATCTGGCTGCAAGTTGCGTGCGAGCACAGGGAAGAGATGACGCGACCATCTTTACTGCGTTTCAGGAAACCAGCTTTATTGCAACACATCAGCTGATGGGTCCGTCCACCCTGTGCGGAAACGTAGCCGCCGGCGGACTGGAACCCAGAACTTTTACAACAGACAGGTTTTATACCAACAATGGAGTCGACATTTAGTCCCTCCCTCCTTCATGCATTGTTACTGGCTAGCATTCATGAAACCATTTCACTCTATCCAATTAAACAAAGCATTCTAGCCTCTGGATCCTATTTGCTAATGACTATGGCGCAGTGTGAATTTCCATCATTGTTCTATGTTATGGCTTTATGAGCAAAGTGTTCTCAAATTGTTACATTACTACTGAGCTTTCACCTGGTGGCCTGCCAAGTGAAAGCTTCATTTGCCATGCGCGTCCCCTAACCATTCACTTGCTTTGTAAACAAACGCACATGGGAACTACTAGGCCAATCAGGACCGTGTTCTTATCTAAAGGCACATGATGTTCTGTGGCTAATCACAGCCTGTGCTTGCGCACCAATCAGAGGGAGTTATTCTCGTCACTATTGCTAGCAAGCTATTTCTGTGCTCTGCTACTCCAACTCTAGTCTATTGCATCACCTCTCTCTGACATTTCTTCTGCTAAGATGTCAATTTTTCCTTTATTCCCCCATTTTCTTTTTGTAAATGATTTTGGAATCAATAATCATTTGCAAAACATGGCTTTATAATCTAGATCTCATCCCAGTTCAGCTGCCAATCTCTCTTCTGCTTCTTTCGGACACCTTTGGCCATTTTTGTTGTCTGTTTTGCTGTGGCAGTGCAATATCTTAACATTAATGGAAAGCAACAAAGCATGATTGTTACAGAACAGAAAATCATAAGAATTAACACAGCTATTGATTTTATCCAACCTATCTTTGGTAGCCAATTAACGATTGATTCCCAAAAATTATCTGCAGGTTCATAAGATTTCTGAACCTCCTGTGCAACTTGCTGTATCTTTTCTATATTTACCTCCACATCTCCTGTCATGTTAATGTAATGACAACATGTGACATTTAACCATACACACAGACCTCCTTGTTTGGTCAGCAGGTAATCCAGGGCGAGCTTTTGCTGCATTACCATTCCAGCCAAGGAGTTGATTTCTATCTGCAACACATTTATCTCGTGGGCTGTTTCATTTGCTAATTGTTCTAATTCATAAGATAGCACACGTAACTGTCTGATATTCCATGCCACCCCCAGTCTGGGAGCAAGGCCGCGGGCTGAGGAGACGCCGTGGGGGAGAGGAACCCGGCCCGTCTCCTCTCCCGGCGGCGACCGGGGAGGAGGCGTGCCGGCTTTCCCTCTCCCAGGGCGTCTCTTCAGCCGGCGGCCTTGTTCCTTCCCCGAAGGCCCAGCCTTTCCTAAGAGGAGGCCCTGGGCAGGCCCTCGTCTTAGGAAAGGCCGGAGCTTCGGGAAAGGAGCAAGGCCGCGGGCTGTGGAGACGCCGTGGGGGAGAGGAACCCGGCTCCGCCCTCCCTCCCAAAGCATCACGCCAGCATCAGAAGCGGTTTTTTGGATTTCTTTTATTTTTTTCGGGAATTTATTATTATTTCAATTTTTTTTCGGAGGAGAGGAGGGCCGCAGCTAAGGGGCAGGCCCGTCTTTGAGCTAACTTTGAAACCAATGGGCTGCTATCTCTTTCCAGTTTCAGAGGGACAAAATGGAAGTGCTATAGTAACACTAGGGGAAGTTGCCATAAGAGATTTGTTCTTGTATCAAGTAACCTAACATGCAGTTGGGATAGATTTGTGTCCAGTGACAAGACATGTTTTATCTGAGGCTCATGTTGTTAAGAATATTAAAGTTCATAACGAGCAATTTGAATTGTGCCTTAAAAACTAAAAGCTCATGTTGAAGTTAAGATGCATGTACTGAATACTCCTGTTTGCATTGTACTCCCAGGTTCTTAACCAATGTGGCACATTTCTTTAAGAGTGAATAATAGTTTTTCATGATCAGTAATATCAAAGGCTTTTGATTTTTTTGTGCATCCCATTATCCACTGTATGCTTGCAATATAATCTCTAGTGCCTCTCCTTTCATGAATCCATCTTGAATATTTGGCATTTTTTGCTCCATGTATTGTATAAAAGTCTTTGCATTGGAATTTGAACAATAATGCAGTAGTTCTGTGGTTACTGCAATCTATGGTGCCACCTTTTAAGGGATTGAAATGTATATTTTAGGGTTCCAATCTGTTTGTTCTTTTGTTTCCCCAATTTTGACAGATTTTAGTAAGAACTAGGGTAGAATTTGTCTCAGTAGCTTGGAGATCTTTTTGGTGTTACACTTAATTCTAATGATTTTTTCCTCCCAAGTGCAGCTTTTACTTCACTTTCTGAAATTGTGGCTGTATATTCATATGGTTCTTCCTCAAATGAATTTGACACCCTTTCATCTATTATATAGGTCTTTGAAGTATTGTTTCCATTACTCTTGCTTTAAATTTTCTTTTGGTTTTTCGGAACTTGTGAAACATTTCTCCATTTTTTTGTTTCACCTTCTATTTTTCCACAGTTAGTATAGTAGATCTCCTTGTTCTTGCACAGAAGTCACTGGACAATTGCACTCAGGATTTTGCCTCAATAGCAGTCACTTTTTATTTCCACTTCTAATCTGCCATATCTGTTTGAAATGTTTATTTTACCATTTATTGAGGCTCCTCTATGTTTTTGACTATAGATAATGTATTTCCACATTCCTCCTTGATAGTGCCTCTAGCTTCAGTCCAGAGTTCATTTGGCTTGTTGGTCAAGTTAGACTTAATAAAGTTTTATGTTTTTCCATAGTTTATTTATATTCAGTGGGCTGTATTTTCACATGATGGTTTTTCTTTAGCTTTACTTTCATGTTTGATAGTATTTTTTCATGGTCTGTAGTACAACCTTCCCCTGGTCTTGTTTTTTAAAATGGAGCTATTCCATCTTCTGTCCACAATTATGTTTGAGGCTCTTTGGGAAAAGAATTGAATCTTTCTAGCAACATATAGCTCAACTCCATTAACGGAAACAACAATATTCACTGTTTTCCCATATAAAAAGTTGTCTGGTTTGTATACTGTTTGATTTATTCCCAGAGGTTCAGATTACAATGATTTGAGGGTAGACTGGGGGAAGGGCAAATGTGGTAACTCTTTACAGTGACTTTATATTGTTTCAACAGTTTGTGATTGTTGCAACCTCTCTTCTCATTTCCATATGTCATAAAAAAGATTGTTAACTTGCTGTTTTGCCAGCTGGCAGGCATATGCATGTGTGTGCTATTGGGTTATATCTTTAGAAAAGCTGCTGAACTGGCTTTGTGGGAATGGACAGAGTATTGCATTTAATTAAAAAAATTAAGTGCCCATTTCCCCTTTAAAATAGTATTTTTTACATTTAATGTAATACTTTCAAGAAAATACCTACAGATTTCAGTTATTTCTACTCAATCAGTGTGGTTTGATGTAATAGACACATTAAACCAGCAAAGCTCAGTTTTGATCTGAACTGCATAAAGGTAGCTTTGGCATTAAGATTTGAAAGAATGGTATGAAGAAATTTCTTTATCAGTCAGCAGTTGCAAATTAATGATATTTGTTTTAAAAATCATTTTTATTGGATGCAGTAAAATAAATATTGACTAACATATATCAAAAACAAATGTTAAACTAAAGACTACAAACTAAACAATAGCTATTTTATACTTAATTTTGACTTGTTTTATAGACATGCAGGAAGAAGATATAAATGGAAAAGGTCTGTTTTTCACATCTATTATGAGTAGAGTTAGAGACTTAAAGAGCAAATACAAAAATGAGGACAATATTACAGATGAACTTAATAAGATATCAGCTGATACAACAGGTAAGTAGTGATTTTCTCCTAAGTTACTGATCAGCTAAATCAATGGTTCCCAAACTTTTTTGGCCTACTGCCCCCTTTCCAGAAATTTTTTTACTCTGCGCCCCCCTAGAAATTCATTTTAAAATGTTTTAAATAGCAATTAAACAGAAAGATAGACGTATTAATGCCGTGACCCCTAAATGAGGTTCCTCATGTTGTGGTGACCCCCAACCATATTTTCATTGCTACTTCATAAATAATTTTGCTACTCTTACGAATGCTAATGCAAATATCTAATATGCAGGATGTATTTTCCTTGTTACAAATTGAACCTAATTAAAGCATATTGATTAATCACAAAAACAATATGTTTGGGGGAGTATGGACAACAGATGATGGGGTTTGCAGTACCTTCAATCGATTCAGCTCTGACTTCCACAGACCACTGAGACCCCCACATGAACCCACATGACCAACAGAAAATACTGGAGGGGTTTGGGAGGAATTGGCAGTGATTTAGGGGAGATGTAGTTCACCTACATCCGGAGAGAACTGAGAACCCAAACAACTATGGATCTGGACCAAACTTGGCATGATTATTCATTATACCTAAATTTGAACACTGGTGGAGTTTGGGGAAAATAGATCTTGACATTTGGGAGTTGTAGTTACTGGGATTTATGGTTTACCTACAATCAAAGAGCATTTTGATTTCCACCAACAATGGAACTGAGCCAAACTTGGCACACAGAACCCCCATGACAAACAGAAAATACTGGAAGGGTTTGGGGGAGTATGGACAACAGATGATGCTGTTGAAGGTATTACAAATCCCATCTGTTATACTTAACAATTGATATATAGTAGTGTTAAGCACTTACTTTAAAGTTGAAATGATGTTTTGTGCTCCCTCCGGCCTGCATGCATGGCATGGGGGAGCCAGAAGAGAGAGGGCCCTATTGGGGAGACTCCAGGGATGGTGCACAGGGGGGGAGGGGGCCTTTGCTTGTTCCCCTGCACGTTGCCTTTTGCTGGCCCCGCAGGTTGTGGGGAAGGGGGGGGGGGAAGCGGCGAAAAAAGGGGAGGTCTTTTTTCGCTGCTTTCAGCGCTCCATTGGCCCCATGGCCAGTGGGGAGGGCGGGATGGAAGCGAACCCTTCACTCTCTCTCCCCCACCCTCATCACTGGCCACGGGGCTGATGGAGCGCTGAAAGCAGCAAAAAAGGCAGTGGGGGAGAGAATGAAAGGCCCTCCTCCTCCACCGCCATTGTTGTTATTGGCCGCCGAGAGGAGCCTGTTGGCATGGGCCAATTGCTGCTGCTGCTGCTCCCCGGGCGCTGAGCCCTAGAAGGCCTCTGCGTTCTCCTCGGACACCGGCGGAGCCGCCCCACCACCACCACCTAAGAAAGCGTAGCCTTCTCCGGCAGAGCCGGCAGTGAAGGGAGCAGGAGAGCCCGGCTGCGGTGCTCTGAGGGGATGGGCAGCCGCAGCCTGAGGGGATGAAGAAGTGAGGCCTGCTCTCCCCGCGGAAACCCCGGGCTCTCCTGCTCCCTCCGCCACCGCCGGGGAATTCCGTGCATTCTTCCGCAGTGGCGGGGAGGCTCCGCTGGAGGACGCATAGGCCTTTGCACTGCAGCCTTCGCACTGCACTGCATGTGGGGGTCAAAGCAAAGGGGGCTGGGCCAAAGAAGAGAAGCTGGGCCAATCGTTCACTGCCCCCTTAAATGGGTTCACCGCCCCCCAAATTCCCCTGAGCCTCCCACTGCCCTCTTGGATCGCCTCACTGCCCACCAGGGGGCAGTACCGCCCACTTTGAGAATCAGTGAGCTAAATAGTACAATTACTTTTCACAATAATTCATGTGTCCCAAATGTTAGGTGATTTTCCAGTCATGATTTTTTTTGTAAATATCTTAAATCAGCTAAAATTTCAATGGAAAAGTGTACGTTTGCTCTTGTTTATTTTCTTAAATGAATAAACAGAATTATATACCATCTTATTTCTGATTATTTTGTATATTTTGCCATTTTTTTCCTAGAAAGTTTGTAGTTTTTATATTGTTCCCTTTCCTCCCATTTAACAGTCAGAAATGGGTGACTTCTTTTGTCTAGGGTGCACTCTTTTTTATTCCCCAGCACTAGCTCTGTAAGCAGTTTTGGCTGTTCTGGGTGTGCTCTGATTGTTTTTTGTGGCTTCTGTGTGACACCTTTTTTCTGTAATCCTTCAACTGAATACTTAAACCCAAGACATCCTGAAATCACCCACTTCAGCTGCACTATTGCAGAATTCCTCAAATATTAATGTTATACAAAAAATAGAAGCTCAAAATCAATTAAAATTACTTTGTATACATACACTGGTTTTCTTCTTTGTACTTAGCTTACCCAAATACAATGCAATTTTTAAAATCATGTCAGGAGCAACTTCTGGTGTGGGAGAATTGGCTGTCTGCAGAGACGTTGCCCAGGGGATGCCCGGATGTGTTACCATCCTGTGGGGGGATTCTTTCATGTTCCTGCATGAGAAGCTGGGACTGATAGATGGGAGCTCACCCCATCTCGCAGATTCCAACCACCCACCTTCAGCTGGCACAAGGGTTTAACCCATTGTGCCTCTGCAATGCAAATAAGAATCTGAATAAAAATGCTCAGCATAAAAATCATATATGAAGCAGTTGAGTTATTTAGAAGTCTAAATCTAAAAAATAAGCATTTTAAAAATATGTTTAAGAAGTATTGGTTTGTTGTTGTTAGCTTTTTTTAGATTTTCCATTTCAATGTCTTTAGCTAGATACATCTTGGATTTCTCTCAGAGTGATTTAGGCTGTATTTTGTATTTTATATAAACAATGTAGCAGACATTGTTCATGTCTGTTGTGGTAGAGATGATTCCTGTAGTTAACTCATTCTTCCCAAATTAACAAAGTATTGAAACTTGCCACTTGGTCACAGCAAGTTTTTTGATGTCCAAGAATAAAGAAATATTTAGTCTTTGAATGGTAACCTGCACATACTGTGTAGACATCTGTTCAGTATTATTTTCTAAAGTTGATATGTGAAGAAAGCAACTTTGGAAGATGAACAATACTCCTTTGATAAAGACTCTTGTACTTTGCCAACAAACTAAAGTTTGGTCAGAAAGAATAAGCTTTTCTGTTTCAATAGGGGAAAAATGGAATATTGGAATCAACATAAGTTTCAAAACATCATCTATGTTGCAACCCATCAGAACAATACCTACATATGGCTTGGTATACTTACTTTCTAGTCTAGTCTTGGTAGACTTATTTTCTAGTCTAGCCTTGTCTGTTTCACTCTTGAGTGGAATTTTTTTAATGTGTTCTGTATATGAAAAAGTGTTTCTCATTTTATTAGATAATTCTGGAACTGTAAATCGCATCATGATGACTGCAAATAACCCTGAAGACTGGATAAATTTTTTACTTAAATTAGAGAAAAAGGGCAGTCCTCAGACTGACATCGGCTTATTGAATAGATTAATTGGTCGTTACAGCCAAGCGATAGCATCATTATCTGCAGAAAAATATAGCCAGAATGAAAGTTATGCTCACATTCTGGTTAGGTTTGCAGAACTAAAGGCGTAAGTACCATAATTTTACGAACATTTTTACTTGCTTGTTCTGTTTTTGTTTTTATAGTTTGTTTCTTTTTAATAAAGGTAAAGGTTTCCCCTGACATTAAGTCTAGTCGTGTTTGACTCTTGGGGTGGGGGGGTTGTGCTCATCTCCATTTCTAAGCTGAAGAGCTGGTGTTGTCTGTCGACACCTCCTAGGTCATGTAGCCAGCATGACTACATGGAGCACTGTTACCTTGCCACTGGAGCGGTACCTATTGATTTACTCACACCGGCATGTTTTCGAATTGATAGGTTGGCAGAAGCTGGGGCTAACAGCAGGAGCTCACCCCGCTCCCCGGATTCAGTACGCCAACCTTTCAATCAGCAAATTCAGTACGGTTTAATCTGCTGCAACACCAGGGGACCCTTTCTTTTTAATAACATAATTTGTCCGCTTTTTTATAATATACCACATTGTGATATACAGCCTCTACTATGCTCTTATTTCTTCTTGAACTATGTATATATCAATGCTTCTTTTCAGTATGGAAGAACCAGAAGAGGCACGTGATCAGTTCCATCTTGCTAGATTGAACAGCAAGAAATTTGCTTTTGTCCACATAGCTTTTGCGCAGTTTGAACTCTCCCAAGGTATGTGGAAATACACATATTTGCCAATTATTTGTCCAGCTTCATTATAAAACTGTCACGACATTTTAACTTGCAATAGTGATTTGTTATATTTTAGAACACAAAGTGTGGATCTCCAAGAACAGGAGTGAGCAACAATGTTCCTCCATAATTTTGTGAGCAACAATGTTCCTCCAAACAGGGCCGTAATTTTGTGACCCCTAGCAAATGCAATAACCCCATTAATGTGGGATATAATGAGCATGGTGATCAGATCATGATATGGGAATAGGCTCCACCCTGAGAAAAGTGGGGCAGGGGGCAGGGGTGGGGGAGGAAGAATGATCCAGTCTCAAACAGCTCTGTTTCTGTTTGTAGTTTTGAACTGCTGAGCCATTTAGGCCCAACTCTCCCTTTTTTTACTCTCTAAAGCAGTGGTTCTCAACCTGTGAGTCACCAGATGTTTTGGCCTTCAACTCCCAGAAATCCTAACCAGCTGGTAAACTGGCTGAGATTTCTGGGAGTTGTAGGCCAAAACACCTGGGGACCCATAGGTTGAGAACCACTGCAAAGGCAAGTATAAAACTATAAAATGGAGGTTTCTGGAGCTCCACTCTTCACTTCTCCCTTCTTCTTCTCTTCTTCTGGGGAAGGCAGTTTATAAAACATGGAATTGAATTATTTTGGGAAAGGAGGGAATCTCTGAGTTCAGGAGACCTCAATTTCAGGTTTTTAAAAACTGCCTTGCCATCAGAGGAGGGAGGGAGGGAGAATCAATCCAGATTGTTCTGCAGCTAATATTTATGTATTTATTTTATTTACTGTATTTAAATAGCGCCTTTCTCACCCCTGGGGGAACTTAAGGTGGTTTACAACAATTATGTCAGGAAAACAAAAATACAATTTTGGCACCCAAAATTGGAGTGCGACTATTGTGCAGTGGTGATTCTTACGCAATGAAGAACAGATATATTTGAAATTTGACATAAATAGTTATATTTATAATACATAGCTATGCCTGGCCTTTTCTCATAGAATGCTTCCAGATTTTCACTCCACAGTAAAAAAAAAAAACCCTGGTTTCTTCTCAGTTTTCTTCTGGAGGATCAACTGAAGAAAAACAGACTTGAATGGCTAGCTTTTTATCTATTCACTCAGAAGTCCTCCCTTTTTTGTCCGGGGGGGGGACGGACAGAATGTTAAATGGACTTTTATAGACATGTCCAGATCTGATTGTGTCCAGTATATATGGCATTAAGAAAGCAAATTTGTTATTTCTTTTCTGTTCAATCCCTTACTGTCCTTCCCTCTACCTGCATTTTCAGATAACTTTCTAGCTCCCCACATAATTAGAGAACACAAGTAAGCTGTAAGATTGTGATCAGAAGAACAATTAGAAGATAAACTGAAGCCAATTTTGAAATGATACGAGTAATCTTTTATTTTGATAATTAAGTATTATTTGAGACGGAATATTTTCTTCACTTGTGTATTAAGAGTAGTGAAATGGAATTCCCTATGAATGACCACTCATGAATATATGTTATAGATTTGTATTCTTTGTTTCAAAGTATCCAGTACTGTATTGCTCAAAATATACATATTCTAAATTACTAGAGGCTATGTGCTTTATCACATGAAAATCCTTTAATGAGTTGCCTATTCAAATCCAGAGAAGTGCATTCATTGTTTTCATAATTTGTAAATGGAGAAACAACCCATCTGATAAATCTACAACTATCTGAGTATGTTTGTGCAGCTATTTATGCACACTACTAGATTTTGTTCTTGGACTAAAGTATGCAGTTTGTTTGCTTAATTCTAGGTGTTCTGGTTTACTAGGTTTGTTTGAGCAAACTCAAACATTCTGCATGAATTTTAATGTCCCAAAGTAATTTCTGTTTAGAGAAAGAAAGTATGAACATAATCTGCAAACAGTGCTAATAATTGTCTTTCTTCACTAGGAAATGTAAAAAAGGCTAAACAGCTGCTTGAAAAAGCAGTGGAATCTAGAGCAGTTCCAGTAGAGATGTTGGAAACTGCTCTAAGAAACTTAAGCTTACGAAAAAAGCTCCTACTTTCTATTGAAAAGGAGAATTTGACAGGTGAGTCATATAGTAAAGGAGATCTAGTGATTTTGCTAAACTGTAAAAGGGGGAACTAACTATAGTATCCGCATTCTGCATTTAAAGTTCAACTGTAGTATGCAAACCTCAATACAATATCTCCTGTAACTTGAAAAATATGTTGACTATAGTTGTTTACAAAGTAAGTTCATAATTTTAATTGCTTCGTAGAAACGCAATTTAATTGGCCCAATCTTTCCCTTTATTGTGTTCTGATGATGTGGACAGGATCCATGGAGAGGTGAGAGTTACCACATCTTTCCCCTTCCTGGCTGATCAAACAGGCCAGAGGGGGGCTGGCAGAGTGGGTGAATGTAGTGGTCAGTGCCTCCTTGGAACAAGGCAAAGTTTGAACTTGTATACAGGAGACAGTTGTGAGGCTTATATCTTAAAAAGCCACCCCTGACTATAATGGATAATTATATGGCAGTGTCCAATCTCCCCTTTCTGAGAAAGGTCTTTGAGCGTGTGGTGGCCTCCAAACTCCAGGGGTTTCTGGATGATATAGATTATCTAGATCCATTTCAGTCTGGTTTCAAGCCTGGCTATGGAACAGAGACAGCTTTGGTTGAATTAATGGATGGCCTATGCAGAGAGCTAGATGGGTGGGGGGAGAGGGTTGTCTCTGTTGGTTTTCCTGGATTTCTCAGTGGCCTTACAGTGACTCCGGTCTGTCCTGGAGGGCCGTACCCAGAAGGTGGTGCAGGGGGACTTATGTTCGAACCCCTGGCCATTGACTTGTGGGGTTCTTCAAGGTTCCCTATTCCTCATGCTGTTTAACATATATATGAAATTGCTGGGAGAGGTCATTCAGAGTTTTGGAGTTTGGTGCTACCTGTATGAAGGTGGCTCCCTACTCTACTACTCCTTTCCACCTAAAGTCAAGGAATCAGTCCTGACCCAGTGTCTGTCATCATTAAATGGACTAAATGAAGGCAGACAAATTGAAACTTAATCCAGATAAGACAGAGGTACTCCTGGTCAGTCGGAAGGTAGATCAGGTAATAGGGATCCAACCTGTGCTGGATGGGGTCACTACTCCCCCTCCCCTTGAAGACACAGTTCTGCAGTTTGGGGATCCTTCTGGACTCGTTACTGAATCTGGAGGCCCAGGTTTTAGAGGTGACCAGGAGGGCCTTTGTACAATTAAAACTTGTGCGCCAACTGTGACTGTTCTTTGAGAAGCCAGATTAGGCCACAGTGGTGCACCCCTTAGTTACATCCCATCTGGATTACTGTAATGTGCTTTACGTGGGGCTGCCTCTAAAAGTGTTCATAAACTCCAGCTGGTCCCAAGAGCTTCAGCCAGGTTGCTAAGTGGGGTTGGTTACAGAGAGTGAACACCCCCCCCCCCCCCCGGTTGAAGCAGCTCCACTGGCTGCCAGTCTTACCAGGCACAATTCAAAGTGCTGGTTATGATCTTTAAAGCCCTAGACCAGTGCTGTCCAACTTCTACGGGGTCCAGGGCCGGATAAAAGGTCACTGATGACCTAGGGGGCCGCTCGGCCCCCCAGGCCCCGCCCCCAGGCCCAGGCCACGCCCCCTCCTAAAACGGCCAAAAAAGGGCAGAAGGCGGCGCCAAGAGCAGCGCGTCACAGGCCTGGCGTGACGCTGCCCCTTGGCACCGCCTACTCTCTTTCGGCGCCCCCCCTTCCTAGGGCGGAGGGGCGCCGAAAAAGGAGTGAAGCGGTGCCAAGGCGCAGCGCCACGCCAGACCTGTGACGCGCTGCTCTTGACGCCGCCTTCTGCCCTTTTTCGGCGTTTCCCCGCCCTAGGTAGGGAGGGCCGAAAAAAGGAGGAGTAGGCGGCGCCAAGAGCAAGCGTCACAGGCCTGGCGTGACACGCTGCTCTTGGCACCGCCTGCTCCTCCTTTTCGGCACCCCCGCCCTAGGAAGGGGGGGGCGCCGAAAGGGGAGTAGGCGGTGCCAGGAGCAGCGCGTCACGCCAGACCTGTGACGCTGCTGTTGGCGCCGCCTTCTGCCCCTTTTTTCGGCGGCTCCCCGCCCTAGGTAGGGAGGGGGGGCGCCGAAAAGGAGGAGGAGCTAGCTCTCTTCCTCCTCCCTGCCCCGCCTCCCCCGGCCCCCGGCCGCCATTTTTTTTTAAAAAATTCGATTTTTTTAAAAAAAATGGCGGCTGAGGGCATAGGTGGGGCCGTATCCAACAGGCTACGGGGCCGGATCCGGCCCCGGGGCCGCCAATTGGACAGCCCTGCCCTAGACAGTTCAGGTCCAGGCTATGTGGCCAACTGTATCCTCTTGTACAAACTTGCCCGGGCCGTGAGATCTTCAGGAGATTTTTCTCTTGGTCTCACCTCCATCTGAAGCATGGTTGGTGGGAACGAGAGAGAGAGTGCTTTCCTGGTGGCTGCCCATTGATTCTGGAACTCCCTGCCCAGGAAAACCAGAATGGCCCCCTCCCTGTTGTTATTCATGCAGCAGGTTAAAACTTTAGTATTCAGGCAAGCTTTTAAAGAAGAAGGTTTTTAAGATTGTAAGGGGCTGCTGTGCTATTATATGCTTTTATGGTTTTAACCTGAATTGTTTTAATATTAATGATGTTTAATACTGTTTTAATGCTTGTATATTTGTATGTCTTAAGTTGTATTGTAATGCTTTTAGCTGTGAGCTGCTTTGAGAGAGAAAGCGGCATATAAATAAACAGAGTAACAGTTATAATTCAAAGCTTTGTTACTTAAGCATATTGTCAAATCTATATATATAAAGGAACAGTCGTCATGTGAAGACTACCTCAAACAGAGAAACCTTACAACGCAGAAACACAAAACTTGCCAACAGAAATAGGCCTCAAGCAAGGTACGTTTGTAGCAAAGAAACTTCCTCCCCAAAACCTAAAAGGCCCCCAAAACAACGAGTAAAAAAACTACATTTCCCAGCATCCTCCGGGGCTGCCAAAGACTCCCCCAGCCTCTACATTCTGACAACATGATTGGCTGCCAATAAGGGCGGATTTGCATAACTGCTGTACTGGCCAGCCAACATGAACATTCCGACCCATAACAAACTGTCAGATGACTGCCAGAGCCTCCTCCAACACTTTCAAATCAGAAGACCATGATGGAGATCAACACCATTCAAGGGGAGCTCTTCTTCCTTTCCCAAAAGATCTCCAGTGGCTTGGAATTCCACATTAATAAGAGGACCATCCAGCAACAATGGGGTTTGCCAAGGAGGGTGCTCCAGCCTCTCTATATGCTGGCTCCAAGGGATGGAGATCATCACCAAGTACCTTCTGATGCCCAGCGCTGGAAGAACTCCCTCAGATGGCCTGTCCATGAGGAAAGCCTCATCGGACATCGACCAATGGGTGCAAAAGACACAGAGCAGGACATCTTGAAAAAGAGAGGAGCAGAAAGTAAGCTAGACATGAAGATCTTGAGAAAGGTGGCTAAAAAGGATACGGAAAGGATTTTTAACAGTCCCCCAACAGACACTGGACGCACCTGTGAAGATAGAGATCCCCTGACAGGACAAGCCCTCCCCAAGCTGATCCGTCCTGGCCATGGTACAAGTCAAACCCGAAGGACTGCAGGCAAAGAGCTGAGGCACAAACATAAAACTCCCAATTCACTAACAACAATTCCAACCCTTACATACTCAGACTTTCTCGCATCTCCTAAATAGGGCACAGCAACGCGTGCCGGGTACAGCTAGTATAATATAAAAAAGCTGAAACAGTAGAACTTCAGCTAAAATGTTTACCAGTGACTAGGAGAGGTAATACATTTTCCAAGAGTTCAGCAATATAGTATCAAGAAGAAAACCTCCTTCTAAAATTGAAATCTCTATATGAGAAAAACAAAACAACAATAATATAGTCCTGCACAAAAGGAATACAAGGAGACAATAAGAATATCAGTGTTTAGGTCAACTTTTTAACTTACCAAAAGCCTGAAATCTGCTAGTGAGGATATTAGAAGATTTGATAAAGGAATTAAAAAATTTTAAATTATATTTGTTTATACCCTGCTTTATCTCCCAAAAGGGGACTCAAAATGGCTTTAAACACCGGGGGGGACACAAACACTAGTTAAGGTGTTAGTTTGTATGTATAAACAGGAAAGGCTCCCAGAGTGATGATATCAAACTCTATATGATGCATTTATATAGATACATGTATATATCATGAACCATTGTATAAGGATGTTCAGTTATGCAAAACAATAATACAACACCATGTTTCATACATTAATAAAATAATGCAGTAATACAGACAAAGACCCACTGATCTCCCAGAGTAATGTTATTCAGCTTTGTGTGTTAAATCATTTCAGAAATACATGTACATAATAATATCGAAAGCCTTATTAATAATTGCATGTATACACATCAATAGTAGATATTCAATAGTACCAAACAATTATCACATATGTAAATGAAAATGCTGTGGATGACTTACTCAGGAACAAATACAATTAACCAATGAAGTCGGAAGCGTTCCCAGCTCCTCTGTATGTGATAAATACATAAAGTGAAGAGGACTGGCGTCACGATTTTAGATAATAACACCCAATAAATCCAGTGCTCTCCCACTTGAGAGAAGCCTCCGTGCACCCCAATAGTGGGTGTGCAAGCAGTCGGAGGAAACACAACGAGGAGAGCCAAATGCTGACACATAGTCTTAGAGACCCGTGAAGCAATGGGGCGGGTCGTGCTGGAGTGTCGTGAACCAGGAAGTCAATAGCAGGGAGTGGGCAGTGCAGAATCAAAACGTTAAAAAAACATTCTTCATACTATGTGCTTTCACAATGTAGAGTCATCAAAGTGTGCAACATGTAAGGGAGATCCGTGGTGATGTATCTGGCTGGGAGACAGTAGAAGCTGCATCAATCGAAAATGCGGGTTATATTCCAGTAAGATGTGGATTATCCAAAATAAGCATAAATGCTACTGGTATTTCAATGTGATTATCTTAAGTGAGATCAATCTTGGACGCGCCAACTATACAAAGTTAAATTAAAGTCCCCACAGGCATGCATGTGGACACTGAAATGTATGTGGTCTAGGTCCCAGTGGGGAAGAAATGGGGGGGGGGGGTGTCAATGGGAATATGTGGATGGGCCCGGGCCCGTTTCGCTGACTCAGCAGCTTTATCAAGGCAGTAGTGGAGTATTGTAGAGGCGTCACAACAATGAGGATATCAATGACAGTGCATGGCAGATCAAGCCTTAAGGACGTCCTGTGACCAAGAATCCACATCACATTCTCTATACATTTTATTCTACTATTAAAATAATAAATTTGCACTATACCTTTCATGGCTAACGTAATATTTTTCTTCTCCTAATAAATTATGTCTTTACAGTCCCAAGCTCTTACAATGTAGTTGGAAATGTTCTGAATAGTAAAAACAATGGTGATTCTGAGATTTCTGACAATATTTCCAACTTTTGCCATGGGTAAGTAATGTGAAACATGACATAGAATTTTATTCTAGTTTCAGTTGCCTCAGTGCAAATGGAATGTCAAACTTTTCCTCTTCAGGCAGAAAAGTGATTCCCCGCAAGAAGCTGGATTGGATCTGAGTGGACGCAGCCCTCTGAAGCAACTAAATAAAACAAATCCGGTAAATGCTGTATTTGTTTATTTTTGTTATGTATATGGAGCAGTATCCAACATCAGTCCACTGGAGATAGTACAAGAAAGACACCCAAATACTGAGAAAATAATGAGCAGAACTAGCACAATACATAGCCAAATGAGTTGTAGTAAGTTGTGCAGTGCCTTAAAGAGGACTAGTACTGCATCTTGTGAAAAGACTAGAATAAGACAGATCAGCCTTATGGATGTGATAATTGCTGTATGTGGCACAAACATTACACTCTTCACTAGGGAAATTTCATCCTAAGATGCCACTTGCCACCTTTTACATTGTAGTATCTGATGACTTCTGTAATGTTTTCATGTTTAGGTGTGCACCTTTGGAAGAGTTCCTATCAAATTAGTAAGTGAAAGTGATGATACAGATGTCTCTGTGAAGGAGATGCCACATCTTACAAAAAGGTATGCCTATATTAAGCTTACTAAATAGCAGAAGTGGTTACATTTTGTCCATACACCTTTGGGAAAGCTGTCTGAGGCTGGGGACAGGACATGGACCAATACTTTGTTATCTGTATCACGACTTCTTAAACTGTGGGTCCCATTTTTACCTCAATGTTGAAGCATTTTTACCTCAATGTTCGGGGTCACAAAATTAGCAACGGTATAAGGTTTCCGGATGCGACCCATGCAGTTTTTATAGTAGACAGTGCAAAATACTTCAGCTGTACTTCACAAAAAGAAAAACCAGTCAGTTTAGCAAGTCTTATAAATGCCAATTTCTTATCATGACTGTTTGATTTTTTAACATATTTTATATTCCTAGATGCCTGTGCTTATGTACAAATTTCACAGGTGGAAAGGAATCGTAAATAGAAAAGGTGATCTTTTTCTGTAAAGGAGGCAAAATGTGCTAAATGTGAGTTGCTCCTCCAGCTCCCCATAGACATAGAGCCCACTAAGGGGACCAGCCCTTCTCTCTATTTACTTGTGGGTTCCCCCCCCCCCCATTTCTTGGCTCCAGTCATGATTTTTTGTAGGGGATTTCCTCTACTTCTGTCTGCATGTCTCTCCCTACCTCTTCCTTAAAAACACACACTTTTAAATATTCTTATTCTATTCTATCTGGTAGTCGGGTTTATTTTTTCATTCGCTGTGCCTTTGCCTCTTTGCCACTCCTTCCTCCCTTCTTCTGTTACTGGGGCTTTAGCTGCCTTCACAACCAGTGCACCATCAGCTGAATTCTGCAGGGCAATGACTCAGAAATCTCTTGTTTTCCTAAGATACTGCAAATGGGATTCATCTGAGGATGCTTTTGGCAAGTGCATTTTCCAATAAGTAGTGGATCGGTCCTTCGGAACGAGTTTTAGTCTGCTCACACAACTACAAACATTATGGCTCATCCCACATTTAGGATGTACCACCTTCTTTTTTTACATTTAAGGTGATTCGTTCCTATGCAGAGAAGTTGAACATTCTCCTTCCCTGTTTGTCGGTCTGGAACTTTGTGCAGGCTGTAAACATAGATGTCATGGGACAGAGGCCAGGGTAGCTATCCTGCTAACCATCTCCTAGCTCTGTAATCTGACTGTTTTTCCCCCCTATCTGTCTTTATTCTGTCTCTGTTTTCTTTTCATCACATCATCATTTCTCTAATAACTACGTACTCACACAAAAGGATATTAAATACTCAATAAGAGATTGAAAGTATAAGGTTAGTGATTTCCATGGAGATGCTTACTTTTTTTTTCTTCTGCACCGGAATATTGCGCTGTTGCATGACTGTCTTTTTGAGGAAGGTTTCTTTTCCTGATGGGCATTCTCAAAGGATTCTCAACAGGCACAGTCATGCCTGTTGCAAAATGGAGGACCAACCCACATTTAGGGTGTTTGGCCCCTTCTTTGCAGGAAAGAACCATCTCACAGCTAAGACAAATTATTATTTTTTCATTGGAGACTTCCACTAAATTTCCTTGTTCATTCCTAGTAGAGGTTCTGTTTTGTCATAAGCTGTTATAACATCATACTGACTCAGCTTCTATAATATTGTGCCAATATAAAATAATTCATTTTTTAAATAAAAAGGCTATGTGGTTGTATTTTGTTTGTTTTCTATTATAGTCTCTACCTTACTTTTACATTTGGGACATTGTTTTCACCATTTATCAATGTTTTGATAAATCAGGCAAATATCTGCTACCAGTCTGAATCATTTGTCACTACCTGAAGTGAAATCAAAGAGAAGTGATTCATATCTGCCACAGAACTCAAAGGTAATTCAGAAGGTTTGATAATAGTTGTCACTAAGACTGTAGGAGCAGACAAAAGGAGTTACATGTTAATATTTAGTGATACAAGGAAATGCAGATAAGGCTTGTATTTTAAAAGTTATTGAATCTTAATATTCCTGCATTTTATAAAATTCATATTGCTGTGCCACACTGATGGTCACTCTGTTTTTTTTAAAGAAGCACAGGTATATATCATGGCCCCTCTTAAATAAAGGCAGCAGCTTTTTTTGTGTTATATGAAACTTTCCCTTTCGGGTGTTTATTTTTCTAAACTTAATAATAAATTCAGTTCCCGAGTTACAAACATCTGACTTACATCCAACTCCTAGTTACAAACGAGTGAGACAGCAGGAAGTGAGAGGAAATCTACCCCTGGGGACAGAAATTCAGAAAATTTCACTTTCTGTCGCTCTGATAATTGGATTTTGAAAAAATTGGCTTGTGGAAACAAGGATTGGTGATAAAACTACGGCTGAGGCCTCTTTTCTCGATAACCTTTAGGAGTTAATTTCACTTCCGAAGGGTAGATTTCTCTCATTTTCGGTTGTCTCACCCATGGTCTTCATAATGAGTAGTTTGTAACTCAGAGACTGCCTTGTAGGTATGGATTTACAGATATTGTATCAGTGACTTCTTACCTAAGGTGGCAGTATCAGGGACACTTCTCTTTCTGTTCTGAAGCTAAAGTCATACCTATTCAAGATGTAAACAGATTTGCAATTTGTATAATAATAATTGGACAGATAGGGCTAAGATAAAATCAAGACACTAGTGGTATTTCAATCAGCAATGTGAAATCATTGACAAGATTATTTCTAAGGAAGTTGTGGAATTTTCTGCCTTGATATTCTAGGTTATATGGCTGTGTGGAAAGGCTCAAAGCCTTCCAGTTCTAGGCCTAGCTCAATCACTAAATTGGTTGGTTAAATTAGTTTCCATGTGAGGAAAGCAGGTATAATAATAACCCGTGCAAAAGTTTGTTGCAGAAAAAATCTGTTTGTCTTGAGTCTTTTACAGTAAAGCAAACTAAAAAGTGTATGTATTCTACAGAAAATAGTCAGCTAAATCAGTTTGTGCTAATAACAAGCTACTGTATATATTGTCAAGTATAAACCAACCCAAATATAATCCGAGGCACCTAATTTTACCACAAAAAACTGGAAAAACTTATTGACTCGAGTATAAGCTGGGGGTGGGAAATGCAACAGCTACTGGTATACGCGCCGGGGGTGTTGCCTTAAAGCAATCTGTGCAGCTTTCAAAACCCAACACTTGAGAACACTTGCAGCCAGATATTTCCAAAGTCATGCCCAAAGGGATTGAAGAATATACCCTTTTTGAGATGGATCTAAATCAGGCATGGCCAAACTGTAGCCCTCCAGGTGTTTTGGACTTCAACTCCCACAATTCCTAACAGCCAGTATTTGGGAACACAGAAATGCTGGACCACTTGACAACTACCATGTCAGATTACACAGAAATGCCATTGGAATCTACAAGCATGTGGACAATTCCAACAGAAAGGAGGAAACCATGACCCTTTTTTTGCTTTTAAAAAGTGCTGAAAAACTCAGCCTATATTTGAGTATATACAGTATGTTCATTTCTGTGCCTGGGATTTTTTTTGACCTGTTGTTTTTTCCCCTTCTTTTTATTTAGTGTTTACCAAGTAGAAAGCTTACAGAACTGCAATTGTCTGATGACGAGAGCTTGAAAGCGGCTATGAATTCTTCTCTAACATTAAAAAATAATTTTGATTCCAACTATGCCATTCAAAGACAAGGTTTGTTTTAATCTATGTAGAACTTACAAATGTGCACACTACTGGTCTTTTAAGCTGATATTTTAAAATTATTTTCTCAAGTGGAATGTGGAAATATTACCTTGCAGGTAAGCCAGGTAAAGTAACTGCTAAGAACTGGGGAATACATTGGGATCTATGGAATATATGTAATGTTTTTGACCTTTCACTCCTTCTAGTTTTTTGGTTCAAATGCTTGCTGTTTTGAAGCTCTTTATCTGTTCTAGGCTCAAATGGGATCCTCCCCAATCTCTCAGCCAGTTTATTTGGGCTCAAAAAGGTTGAAGGGGTAGGACATGTCACTTATAATAATAAACTTTACAGATACACATACTGTTCCATATATCTGAGGTAAAACATGGGAATTCTACAAAATACAAGCTTAAATGTCATTTATTCTCATTTAATTGATCATTTTGGCTTAATACCTATGGAGGTTCATTGATTCATTGACACTTTCATAGCTTCTAAGTCACAGAGAATTGTTGAGTCTCCTCTAGCTGAGACTTGCAACTTAACTTGTGGTCTTCATTGCAATTTCTTATTCTTTACTTCAGAATTTCTTGGGAAATTCTGAATGACTTGGGACATTTGCAAGAGGTCACTTTGCCAGATCCATCTCTCTTCCTGTAAGGGTGGTTCTTAAGACAAAGTTATTAGTCCATTCACCCTGAATCTTACAGATTCCATGCCTCATCCACCTTTTTTCTACTGATGTCTTTCTGTGATATCCTACCAGGACATATACCATTTCCATGTTGATAACTAGAAAAATTGTTTCAGAAATGGAAGAACAGCAGGACGGGCCAAACATCATTAAATCAAACTGCCTAGAAAGGCAACTACACAATTCTGTTTCCAAGAGAAATGACCAGAAGGAAAATGAACGATCTAGTTTGCACTGTCTTACAACTGGAAATAAATGGTTTCGTCCTGAAGCTTTGAATAAAAGAAACTCAGAGGTGATTTTTTTAACTGAAGTATATTTCTAGTACTTTTTTGTTACACTGTTGGCATTATTAGTAGTAGTGAAGTATAAAAAATCCATCTAACCACCTGACTTTTCAGATTGATATGGCTACTGTGTATATCTTACACTTCCTTGTTGCAAAAGCTCCAATGGCAACAAGTTTGTTACCGGATACAATTTAAAGAGCTAGTTAGGATCTATAAAGCCCTATATAGCTCAAGTCCTGGCTACTTGACCAATCATGTCTTTCTATATGATCCAGTCCAGGCTCAGATCCTCAGAAGAGACCTTCTCTCAGTTGCACTGCCATCACAAGCACGAGGCGGTGTTTTCCCAGTGGCTGCCCCTAGACTCGGGAATTCCTCATCTTGATATCCTGATGGCTGAATAAAACCTTTTTATTCAGATGTGTTTTTAAAACAGAGCCTTTTGAAAGGATATTCTAGGAGGTGCTACATTGTTTCAGTTGAACTGTTTTTGATAACGGTTTAATTTCTTTTTGTATTGTAATTGAATTGTTTTAATTGTAACTACTTTATTTTAATAGCTACCTTTTGTGTATTTTTAATTGTTTTGTTTAAGTTTTGAGATGATTTATGTTTTGGGTTCCAATCCTGGTAAAAAAAAAAAGCAAGGTAATAACGATGATGATGGGTGTACCCCCCTGAAGTCACAGGTCTGCAGCTTGGGTGTCCTCCTAGACTCGTCACTAACGTTTGAAGCTCAGGCATCAGCGGTGGCTTGGAGGGCCTTTGCACAATTAAAACTTGTGCGCCAGCTGCAACCATACCTCGTAAAGTTGGATCTGGCCACGGTGGTCCATGCCTTAGTCACCTCCAGATTGGATAACTGTAATGCACTCTGCGTGGGGTTGCCCTTGAAGATGGCCCAGAAGTTTTAATTGTTCCAACGGGCGGCAGCCACATTGCTAACTGGAGCGACTTACAGGGAGTGGTCAACCCCCCTGTTTAAGGAGCTTCATTGGCTGCCGTTCATCTTCCGGTCCCAATTTACCTACAAAGCCCTGAACGGTTTGGGACCCGCCTACCTACGTGACCACATCTCTGTTTATGAACCCAGGTGATCTCTTCGATCATCTGGAGAGACCCTACTCTCGCTCCCACCGGCCTCGCAGGCACGTTTGGTGGGGACGAGGGAGAGGGCCTTCTCTGTAGTGGCACCTCGTTTCTGGAAAGCACTCCCCAAGGATATCAGATAAGCCCCCACATTGGCAGTTTTTAGGAGGAGCCTAAAGATGTGGCTGTTCAAATGTGCCTTCCCTGAATAAAGTAAATAACGACCTGCTGTGTTTAATCCCCGCAAAGGTCCTCAGTACCACTTTAATTACATGTTGGGTGGTCTGCCCCATATTGTCCTTGAAGCCTTACTGCTATCTGCAAACTACCTGTACCAGCACCCAGCATTTATTTATTTTAAAATGTTTAACATGTACATTTGGCCCAAAATGGTTTTAAATTGTCTGTTATTGCTTGTGTTGAGTTTCATTGATTGTATTTTTTTATATAATTGCTTTGTGTTGTTATTATCTCTTGTTGGGCTTAGCCTCATGCAAGCCGCCCCGAGTCCCCTTGGGGAGATGGGAACGGGGTATAAATAATGTTAATAAATAATAAAGAAATAATAAAGAAATACTAAGATGGATTGGATTCAATCTAGAAATCTTTGTATTACACAGAAAGCAGTCGATATATAGCTTTCAAAACAAAATTTAACTGTAACTTGGTGTTGAGAATATATGAATATCTAGCAAGGTATCTTTTTGCTTGTAGTTAGACCAATATTCCCTGCTGTAAGAGAATAGAACAGAGGGTACTGCATATTGGAGAAACAATTAATTTGAAACTTGGATCAAAGAAAGTGTACAAAAAGAAATAATTTTGGGATTTGCATTTAAGCTTGACATTTCCTGTTATTACGTAGTAATATGCATAATGACTTCACAAAATTGTTAAAGGAGAGCATATATTTGGACAGATACACAGTAAACATCAGAAGTGTGCAATTTAGTACATCTGTCATCAATTTCCATTTTGATTTCTATTACAAAATAGGGAAGTATGAATAATTTTATGTGTTTAATTGCAGCCAGCTGATAAATCCCCTCTCCTCCATTTTTTAGGAAAATCACTCAAGTTTAGAACACCAAGCATTTCCAGTTTGTAAAAGATTGTCACTAAAAGAGTCAACTTTGCAACGATGTTCACCACCAGAAACTTCTTCAGAAAGAAAAAGCCAAGCATATGTTGTTACAACACCTAGCAACAAAAAGCTACATGATTATTTTGGCCGGTAAATTGTGTGTGTGCGCGTGCGTGTATGGTGTGTCTTTTTGAATTTTTTTTTACATGTAGACTTCTTTTGAAAATGTTTTTTTCCTAGAGTTTTAACAAGCAGATATTTGTATATAGAAAAAGAGATTGTGTATTTGATCATTGTGTGACTTGTGCTCTGTGTTTTAAAAAATAGGCTGAAGGTGGATATCTCGGACAGAGTGTTAACCTTCATACTAAAATACTCATTAAAATTTGAAACCTACAGTAAGCAGGCCCCGTTTTTAACAAAAGACATTCTAGAAACAGTTGTCTTTAACACTCCTGGTTTGACAAAGTTAAGATTCTGTAAAGTGAAAATTCAAATGTTGTATCTTTTTGTAGTTTTATCATAGTGGGAACTACTTCTCCACAAATCAAACCCAATTGCTGATCATCAAAACAAATTACTGATCATCTCTAGGAATTTACACCACCCAGCTGCATGTGAAGTCACTTCTGGAATACTTCTGTTTCTCTAAACAAAATGGTCTCAACTAGAAACAGATGTGATTCACCGGACCTGGGTTAGGAAAGCCGAGTCAGTGCCAACTGGGTGCTCAAAGTTGTGTTAGCAGTTACTTCAGTGCACATCCACTACTGTATGCAACTCCATAAAATTGTGCTTATTGTTTGAGCAGTATATTAAAATACTAAAAACATAGGCTCACGTTTACTACCCGTGTGTAAAGGTTGTAACAACTGATCTTTCTGACAATTTCAGTACTCCATCCATGAGAAATGACTTCCCTTTTGCTGGCACCCCATACAACCAGTTTCCGTATTTGCAGACCCATACTCCAAAACCTCCTTCCTCAGCGCACACTCCATTACAGGTAATAGTCTTCTAAATTTTTTTTTGAAAGTATGTTATTAGATAATGAAAATGATTCATAAAATAGGTTTCATAATAGTTCATTTTTTTTAAAAGTAAGTGGTTACAAATTGACTATCAATTAGACTTTATGCTGATTTCAGAAATTATGTATTTATTTATTCACACTTATTTGCTGCCCTTCCCCGAAGGCTCGGGGTGGCTAACAGCATATTCATAAAAACAATTGTACATAGAAGCATTAAAACACGATTAAAACACATCTAAAAAATACAATAAAAGGACACAAGAGCCACTGCTGGGCAAAGTGTGGCACAGGATAAAACAGATAAACAAATATGGCGGCGAGTAACGAGGGCTACAGCTCATCCAGCTCCAAACGCCTGCTGGAAGAGCAAGGTCTTCAATGCTTTCAGAAATGGAAGGATGTTCTGCATGGCGCGAACGTCAGCAGGCAACAAGTTCCAGAGCATTGGAGCCACTATTGAGAAAGCCTGCCAATGGGTTGCTGTCAAGCTATACATTTTTGGGGAGGGAATGACCAAAAGGTTCTGTTCCTCAGAACGCAACGATCTGGTGGGATAATACGGGATGAGGCGGTCCCGTAAATGATTTTACCTTTTCATTGAAAATGGCATAACAGAAACAAAAAAGGATAATAGTGGTAGACTTGATTCAACAGCTGCTAAACATTTTGGACTAGGAAAAGGAAACATAACACATATTGCCATGGGTTAAATTAACAGCAATCTGCTATTAAGTCAAATATCTTGAGCAAGGGTGGTGATATGAGGCTTTTGTTATACACAGTGAGAACGATGTCTTCTGTTTGATATTAGCTACATCTGTAGTTGTGTTTGTCATATGCTTGGCTTACTATGATCTCTTCATAGATGTTAGTTTAATCCATCAAAAGCTTTGCACATTTTTCTGTACCATCTCTTCCATTACCAGATGCTAGGAACAGCCTTTCTAATCGTTTGATTGGATCTATTTTATTGGTGTACTTCAAATGTATACTAAGATTTCTCTGTCACTAGCTTTCTTGTATTTTAGAGATGCACAATATCTCTTTTTATTCTACTTGTAATTATGTTCAGTGATCTAAAAATGTGTTTCTTAACGTATTGAATTTGTTTCTATCAGGTGTTATTATACAAGATCATCAAAGATCTTAATAATAATATATAATCATAAATCTTAATCATACAACAACAATTATAAACAAGATAATCAAAGATCTTAATAATAATAATACTTAATTTTTATCCCGTCCTATCTCCCTGCCTTATCTTTACCTTTCTGTTTTACTTAGTGCTGTATAAATAGATAAGTAGAATTTCAGAAATAGTTGAATGAAGCATTGAGGTAGTTTCGAGAAAGCACTTAACATGTTTATTTATATATTTCATTCAGATTCCAGCTTCTGTACCGTCAAATGAATGCATTGCTGTTAAAGGAAAACAGTACTCTGTGCTAAAACAAATTGGAAAGGGAGGCTCGAGTAAGGTAAAATTTTAAATGTCTGCCCCTTTCTGATGTGGTATGGGACAAGATGTGAAAGTAACGTGCACAAGTAGATTAGTCATCCATAGCAGTAATATTGATGTAAGACAATCTATATAAATAAAAATGTAATGTTCATTTGTGGGATTAACATAACTCAAACCCACTGGAAGAATTGACACCAAATTTGGACACAATGCACCAACTAAACCAAAAAAAAAAAACCTTGGAAAAAAGCAGAAAGGACTTCTACACCAAAAATTCCTATAGGGATGAACTGTCCATGTCTACAAAAAGACACCCTCGGCCATGCCCCCTCCTCCGTGTAGGGAAACAGCTGGCCGTTAAAACATAGGGAGTCAGGCGCGAGTGCACGGCCATACACACACACATGAGCCAGGCGTTAAAGCATTGCGAGGTCCAGCACCCTCCTGCATGAGGGGGAAAAACCAAACAGCTGTCCCACCTCTCTCCACAAAACACTGCAGAGAACACCATCTGTTGGGAGTAAACCTCTCCTGATTCAAAAGAAGGAACCTCTGAGGCGAGTGAGGCCTCCTCCTTGGCAGCAGCAGCCAGAGCCAGGAGACTGTGGGGTCCGGGCCTTATTCCCTGCGCTGGAACAGTGCCGCCTCCGCCTCTTCTGCCTCCTTCCCTGTGTTCCCTTGCCCTCGGCAGACAGAGGGAGGATGGAGGCAGCACCACCTCTTTACCAGAGTAGGGAGGGAGTGGAGGGAAGGGTTCTGGCAGGCGGGAAAGCTGCTCTCCTTCCCCCCCTTCCTTCCTTTCCATTCCTGGACTAGAGTTGAGGAGGCCCAGACCCAGGCCTTCCTCCCAGGGTAGCAGCAATGTTGCCTCTGCCCCTTTCCCCTCCTTCCCCATGTTCTGTCTTCCTTGGCCAGCGGAGGGAGGATGACGCCACCACCTGGGACAGGCAGGGGATGGAGGGTAGGGTTCAATGCGGGTGTGAAGGCCACACTCCTTCCTTCCTTCCCTCCCCTTCCCGGCTGGAGTAAAGGCAGAGGTTGGAGGAGTATGATCAACACCAGACCGGGGCAAGCTTGGGCCCTCCAGGGGTTTTGGACTTCAACTCCCACAGTTCCTAGCATCCAGAAGGCTGTTAGGAATTGTGGGAGTTGGAGACCAAAACCCCTGGAGGGCCCAAGTTTGCCCCGACCTGGTCTACACTGTGGAATTATTCCACAGCAATTAGCCATGGCAGTTAAAGGGGCCCATAGGCCCCTTTTTGAAGTAAAGGAATACACCCCCAAAGCCTTCCCGATAGACAGCCATCCAGTTGGAAAGGAGCCCCAACGGCCATCCAGTCCCACATAATTTGACAGAAAACGACACCATCAAAGCCCACCTAACAGATGGCCAAGCAGTAGAAAGGGAGCCCCAAAGGCCATCCAGTCCATTACCCTTTGACCATAAAGCTGTGTGTCTGTCTGTCTAACAATACATCCACCATACCATCTATCTTTCTGTCTATGTTCTATCCATCTACTGTTCCATCTATCAATGTCCCTTCCACGTGCCACTTCTGTCTATTGCTTTATGCCTATAATTCCTCTGTTCTCTGAGGGCCACGGCAACACGTGGAAACGAGAGAAAGAAGTGAAAGAAAAAGGGGGGAAGGAAGGTGAGAAAGAAAGGAGAGAAAGAGGAAGGGAAGATTGGCCACAGCAACACATGGCAGGTATAGCTAGTGAGGGGAATAAATTGAATCTCAATTTAATCAGGGCAAAGTTGGTAATAGCTCAGAGGTCCAGTTAGAAAATTCTGGTTCTGGATAGACTCACTCCCTGTGGGAACTGGCTCATAGTGATTACCTATAAAGCCCTATACGCCTTTGGTCCAACCTGTCTTCGAATCCTCATCTCCTACGAATCGGCGCAGGCATTAAGGATTACTTTTCCTTACTGGCTTGTTTGACCTTGGAACGTGGATACTGACTATTGACACTCGGATTGTGGATTAGGCTTTGACTCAAGAACTCTCTGTGTATGACCTCTGGACTTGGATAGTGACTATGTTTGAGTGTGAATGAGGGACATCATAAGAACACACCTGTACTGAGACCTGAAGCTGATGTCTCCAGAATCTCTGAGTGATAAATGTGTTTGGTCTTACGCCAGAGCTAACTGCAACACGCTATGTTTAGTAATGCTCTTTCTTAATCTAATGTTGAAATCTGAATGTAGGGATCCACATGTAAAGAAAGAAAAACCTGTTCTTCACTAGTTTTAGATTCTGTTCTTTTTTTATGAACACATTTTCACAGAATGAGTAATTCTTAAACACTTACTGTACAAACCTGTGCGTGTTTATTCAGAAGTCATTCCTGCTGAATTTAATGATCTTGGATAGAATTAAAACCCAAGGAGTGTATTTTGGTAATGCTCTATATTGTAAATAAATTATTTCCATGTCTGTTAAAAAGAATTTAAGAGAGAAAATTAGGTAAGGGAATTTATCATTAAGGCTATCCAGAATTATTTTTTTTGTGACATTGAAATCAAAGGCAAATAGCACACCTGATGTGAAGGCTATGCTTCTGACACCTAAAATCAACGTTCATCAAAGGCAATATGCTTTGTATTATCTTCTTCCAAAATGGCTGGATTTATTTATTTATTTGTTTACTGCATTTCTATGCCACCTTTCTCAGCCTGAAGGTGACTCAAGACGGCTTACACTGGCATGATTCGATGCCACAATGAACGTAAACTAAATTAAGACAAAATTAAAAACAATTAACACATATTATAAAAGCCTGTAAAAATTAAAAGCATAAAACACCAGTAACTTCCAATTAGCTCATTTTTGAAAGACATTGTCAAGCCATTCCATGTTCATTCTTTCCTGGATTCCATATTCATCCTTTAATACTGCGTTTTCAATGGCTTGTTCAAAAAGTCAGATTTTTAATTTTTTTTCGTAATGTCAGTAGGGAGGGGGCCGATCTAATATCCCTAGGGAGAGAGTTCCACAGCTGAAGAGCCACCACTGAGAAGGCTCTGTCTCTCATCCCTGCCAGGCGCGCCTGTAATGAAGGCGGGATCGAGAGCAGAGCCTCCCCTGAAGATTTTAAATTCCTAGCTGGTTCATAGGGTGAGATATATTTGGACAGGTAGGCTGGGCTGGAACCGTTTAGAGCTTTATAGGCTAAAGCCAACACTTTGAATTGTGCCCGGTAGCAAACTGGCAGCCAGTGGAACTGGCACAACAGAGGAGTTGTGTGCTCCCTGACCACTGTTCTGTTTAGCAACCTGGCTGCCGCCCACTGGACCATTTGAAGCTTCCGAACAGTTTTCAAAGGCAACCCCACATAGAGTGCATTGCAGTAGTCTATACAGGATGTAACCAGAGCATGGACTACTGTGGCTAAGTCAGACTTCCCAAGGTACGGGCACAACTTGATGTATGGTATTTCTTCACGTGAAAAGCAATTCCAAATGAGCTTGGCCTAGAGGTTTATTCTGAAGTGTTAACTATTGTCAACAGATCTGTTAAAATACTGCTTTGCAGCTGAATAACTCTGGAAGTTAGATTTTTCTTGTAATATTCTTCCCTCTCACCTTCCAGTAAATGTATCTGAAAGATCTGTTGATAGCACCAACAGTAAGTTACCATTCTCATAGATGGTTGTTCATTTGTTATAATTTTTGAGACACATTCTCAAAATATATTGATAACCTTTGTAAGCCAATGATAAATGCACAAGATTCAACCATAATTACGATCATACATTTCATGTCCATAACTATTGGAAACAGATACAAGTAATCCAAAATATTTCTATATTGTGAAGTTCTTAATAATTCCAAATAAGCTACGTTGCTGTTAGAACAGGGACTATTGTGGAGCCCCCAGTGGCGCAATGGGTTAAAGCCTTGTGCTGGCAGGATGCTGATGGTTCGAATCTGGGGAGCGGGGAGAGTTCTTGTCTGTCAGCTCCAGCTCCCCATGCAAGGAGATGAGAGAAACCTCCCACAGAATGGGAAAACATCTGGGCGTCCCCTAGGCAACGTCCTTTCAGGCGGCCAATTCTCTTACACCAGAAGTGCCTTTCAGTTTCTCAAGTAGCTCCTGACATGAATAAAGGGATTATTGTCAGTAAATTTTGGGGAGCCCGTAACCCTCAAAATGATCCTGCCTTTCCCTGAGTATCATGTTTGTCAGTTTGTTTCAATATCTAAGAAGGGAAAAAGTTGTATTTGCAAAATACCCAGAAGGCCATGGGTTCCCAGTTCTCCAGAGTTGTCATTTAACTTCAAGTCACACGGAGCACGCACATGTATGTGGAGTGTATTTTTTGTGATAAAAAGAGATCTACTTCTCCGATTTAAGATATATATGTAGTCCCTGCTGTTTGTTTTCATTTCACACTGTATAATCCATGAAAGATTTTGTGTAAATAACAGAAATGTATTTAAAAACAAAGAAATGTAGAGTCTTTTATTCTGTCCCATTACTCCAGGTATTCCAAGTACTTGATGAAAAAAAGCAACTTTATGCCATTAAATATGTGAATCTGGAAGACGCTGTTCAACCAATAATAGAAAGCTATAAAAACGAGATTGCGCATTTAAGTAAACTCCAGCAACATAGTGATAAGATCATCCGGCTTTATGACTAGTGAGTAAATCTTTACACAAATCCATCTGGTCACCATTTTGAATGAAATGAAATCCAATTTAGTTTTCTGACTATACATTCTATGATTAATTTTCCTAACAATCTTATTATAGTGAAATTGGAGCAAAAAGTATCTTTATGGTGTTGGAATGTGGAAATACAGATCTGGACAGCTGGCTTAAAAAGAAGAAGGCAATGAATCCATGGGAGCGGAAAAGCTATTGGAAAAATATGTTAGAAGCTGTCCATACAATCCACCAACATGGTATCTTTTAAAACTGTTTCTACTGTTTTGTTCTGCTTGAAAGATTTCTAATATTCCCTTTCTTCAGCCTGGCTGTTCACAAGAATAGCTCAGGAAGGATATGAACTATTGCATAGTCAGACAACAGTACATTGTAGGATGTTAAAAGCATAACATGGCAATAGAAGATTAAAAAGGCAGGTTAAGTAAAACTTTTTGAACCTTGCAAAAATGCAAAGTGTTTTTGTTTGTTTTGTAGGAAAACAAAAGTGAATGTATTTGACAGGCATGACAAAGGCTGTCTGCTTAACACCAGTTAATTTAATTTTCCATATTTGGAAAAAGTCCTAGAAACTTGCAGTATATACACTTCAGTCTCTACACTAATTTATTGTATATATTTAAAGGACTCCCAATAATACTGTTTGTAAAGGAAAATGCAATCTTTAGTGTGGCCATTTCGGAGACTTGGTTATCTTTGTTCTCTGGGCTTGCTTGTCATTTCAACTTATTTCTTAACTGATTCTAGTACTGCAGTGCACCAGTCTACATGCCTTTCTTTCTCATCATCTCCACAGTTTTGTTGTTGTTTATTCCTTCAGTTACTTCCAACTCTTTGTGCCCTCATGGACCAGCCCACACTAGAGCTCCCTGTTGGATGTGGCCACCCCCAGCTCCTTCAAGGCCAAGCCCTTCAAGGATACCATCCATCCATCTTGCCCTTGGTCAGCCCCTCTTCCTTTTTCCTTCCATTTTTCCCAGCGTCATTATCTTCTCCAAGCTTTTTGTCTTCTCATTATGTAGCCAAAGTACTTCATTTTTGCCTCTAATATCCTTACCTCCAGTGAACAGTTGGGCTTTATTTCCTGAAGTATGGACTGGTTTGCTCTTCTTGCGGTCCAAGGCACTCCCAGAATTTTCCTCCAGCAACACAGTTCAAAAGTGTCTTTATCTTCCTTTGCTCAGCCTTCCTTATGGTCCAGCTCTCGCATCCATAGGTTACTACAAAGAATACCTTTGCTTTAACTATATGGACCTTCATTGCCAGATATCTGTACTCTTCACTATTTTATCGAGATTGGTCATTGCTCCCCTCCCATCTTCACAGTAACATAATAAAATGTATCAACAGTTTTATGGAATATTTCAGTCACTGATTGAATCTCTTTCCCAGAAAACTTAAAGACTCCAAAAACTGAAAGTTTGCTGTCACTTTTACCTTTGTGAAAAGGAAGCTAGTCCTGTCCTACTAAGTTTTCCACATGGAGTTATCACACCACTAATGTCAGAAATGTGACAGGGGAAAGGAAAGCAGGGAGGACTCTGCTTGATTTAAACAAAGCCCCTGTAAAAAACAGACACCGGGGGAAAGAAAATCCCAAACATATGTGGCTTCCTTTGACTAGAAGAATGTTGAAGTGCTTTTTTTAAAAAAAAAATCTAATTATCACAGGAACATAAAGTGAGGTGAAATCTTCTGAACAGGGACACAGACAGCAAAAGAAATATCACAGGGGTGTTAACCCTTTCCTATTCTATCCGTGTGTGTGTGCGTGTGTGTGTGTGTAATTCTGGAGTTACATTTAAAAAGTGTACCTGTTCTGACTTACATATAATTTCTACTTAAGAACAATCCTATCTTGTTCGTAACTTGGGAACTGCCTGTATATAAGATTATGGTCATATATGATCCTACAAATTTTGAGCAAAAAATTGGGGTATTCTAGACCAGAATATATAACTCAAAGCTGGAAAATTTTTCCAGTTTGATTCTGAAGTTGCTGAAAACAAAAATTCAAAAAGAAACGAATATCCTTCCTCTAAGTGAAAAATGAACTTCTTAGATGAGAGTGAATAAATATAAGCAAATTGCAGGTGTAGAAAATCCTAAGATTCATACCAATAAGGATTTGAATTTTTCCCTATTCTTTTGTGTTAGTACTAGAGTAAAATAAAAATTGATACTAGGAATTAAATTGTTTGATTTGGACTGATCATATTTTAATTTACAGGTATTATTCATAGTGATCTCAAGCCAGCAAATTTCCTGCTAGTGGACGGAATGCTAAAATTAATAGACTTTGGCATTGCTAACCAAATGCAGCCAGACGTGACTAGTATTGTTAAAGATTCACTGGTGAGTCCATTGCAGAATCTTTTATATTAAGCAGCATTCGTAAAATATTGCAGTTGCTTGAAGAGAATTGGTACCAGCATTTTCATAAATCAACAAGTGGGGGAGACCTTTTTTGAGAATATCAAGAGGAGCCTAGAGAATTTTGCATGTTTGAGATAATTTGTTTGCATTTGAGACATTTTGTTTGTATTGAGCAGATCACTCAGTTCCTTTAGTCGCCCAGCAAGAGGATATATAATAATCAACTAGTTGGAAGTACAGGCGAGGCATTTGGCCAAAGCTCAGCATAAATAAGAAGGGATTCTGATGAGAGTCCCCAGCATCTTTCATTAGACTTAGAAAGAAATCCAGAGATGCCTTCTTTGACAGGAGTGTCCTTCAGCAGATAGCATCTGTATAGTGCAATGTTACTCACCTGAGGTATTGACTACTTGTATAGGTCCGTATAAGGATTACCTCCCCACTCTGCAGGAAAATGGTACATTGATACATATTCCTTTTCCGCAGCAATGGGGAAGGAACCTGCCCTGACTTTTGCTGGTGGTGTTAGCATTGTTTTGTGCAGTCATTGGCATTTGTTGCTTTTGGCTGAATCTTGTTATTCATCTCTGGGTGAAAGGTTGAGTTTTCTGTGTTAGGATGATGAATTTTAATTGACAGTTTTTGAAACCTTGCCTGAAAGATGCAAGTGAATCACCTCATCACGCTACAAAAGAGGAATGATCATGATGCATACCAATGTTTTGTTTAAATGTTTAAATCCTTTGTTTAATACTTTTAGTTTGGAACTGCAAATTATATGCCACCAGAGGCAATCAATTCATCATGTGGAGAAAATAGCCAGCGAGGATCAAAGGTAAATGTTCTCACTGTAGTTGAAAAAGAAAAGTGGTCTGAAATTTACTGAGTAACTGCCAAACCAGAGGTAGGATTGGTTGGATTTCTTGGTGGAAATAAAGCAGTCAGAATGGCTAGGGTGGACTAGGGCGAAGGAGGAATAGTAAGGTGAGGTGAGGAAGGAGAAGCAGCATCAAATATTGAAGCTAGGACTGTGATATAAAAAAGAGGTTGCACAACTCTGAAGATGTATGTAAAGGGACTACCCCTCAGTCTTTTGTACTCCAGATTTTATCCCCCCCCCCACACACACACACACACACACATACATACATTTAATACAAATTGTTGGGTTTTTCTGATAAATGCTAAAATAGCATCACATACATATACTGTCAACAAAACAGAAACTCATCAAAAACAATCTTAACATTATTCTTATTTTGATTAAGCTATTCTACTTGTGATCTGTCTTAAGTGAAACTTGAAGCTAATGAAGGAGAATGCCCTATTGAATTGAGTTAGCCAATAGTTGATACAAAATACAATGTTGACCATTTGTGTCACTTTGCAATATTCAAAGTTCTGTACAAACATTTTGTAATTACTTCTTAAAGCAACCTTGTAAAGTTAGTCAGCATTATCATCCCCTTACTGTGGATGGGGAATCGAACCAATCCAATTTTTAGAAAGCCAGTTGAGACAAAGATCTATGGTTTCTTCCTTTTTATAAACCGGGTGTAGAAATAAAGCATTACAATAGCATATTATGCTAATTCATGGGGAGTGGAGCTGAATAACAAAGAACAAGCTTCTCATCTCTTTTCTAATTCAACAGAGCACACACTTACCATATATACCAGACCTGGGCAATTGCCGGTCCTCCAGGTGTTTTGGACTTCAGCTCCCAGAAATCCTAACAGCTGGTAAACTGGCTAGAATTTCTGGGAGTTGAAGTCCAAAACACCTGGAGGGCCGGCAGTTGCCCAGGTCTAATCTATTATATAAAGGAGGTCCCATCATGGAACGACCGTCCTAGGCAGAGAAACCTTACAAGTCAGAGACACCAAACTTGGCAACAAAAATAGACCTCAGGCAAGGTAGGTTTTTAGCAAAAAAACTTTCCCCCCCAAAACCTAGAAGGCCTCCAAAACAATGATACAAAAAACCCCTACATTTCCCAGCATTCTCCGCGGCCACCAACGAATCTCCCGGCCTCTACATTCTGACAACATGATTGGTTGCCAATGAGGGAGTATTTGCATAACGCCCTCTATTGGCCAGCCAACATGAACATTCCGACCCATAATAAACTGGCAGAGGAGGATAAGGCAAAGGCCTGAGGCAGTTGCCAACACAAACACCCAATTCACTTCCCACATAAAATTTAAACCCTTACAAATCACAGACCACGCCCAAAATTGACAGTAAGGCTTCATTAACTTGATTTCCCTGACTAGGCCTCACTTAATGGGATGCTGTTTAAGCTCTGAATTGACAGTAAGGCTTCATTAACTTGATTTTCCTGACTAGGCCTCAGCTCATGGGACATTGTGTATGGCCTGAATTGACAGTAAGGCTTCATTAACTTGATTTTCCTGACTAGGCCTCAGCTCATGGGACATTGTGTATGGCCTGACTTTACAGTAACCTACCTTGGCACACAGAGCCCCTATGACCCACGCTACATTCTACTGCAGTTTGGAGGAGGGTGGACCATGGATGATGGGATTTGATGTACCTCCATGGATTATGGGATTTGTAGTACTTTCAAACCCTTCATTCCCCACAGACCACTGTGGCCCAGAACCAAGACCGATAAAGACCCAACTTGGCACACAGTGCCCCCATGACCCACACTCCATCCAACTGCAGTTTAGAGGAGGCCACACCATGGATGATGGGATTTCAAGTACCTCCACTCACTTCCAAAGTACCCCACCCACACAAGCATCAACCTCTACATCAACACAGCAGACGGAAAGACAAAAAACATTGTATATCCACAAGCTATGCAGAACGCCAGCAACACCACACACCAACAACTCCCCAGGATTTCAACATCCCACCCACCAGAACAACCCATAACGACACAGCCATGACCCCACCAAGACCATAACTAACATCAATTCCAACCCTTACATACTCAGACTTTCTCGCATCTCCTAAATAGGGCACAGCAACGCGTGCCGGGTACAACTAGTATATACTAAAGTATATGTCCCCAGTGGCACAATGGGTTTAAGCACTGAGCTGCTGAACTTGCTGACCGAAAGGTCGCAAGACTTAATGTCAGGGGAAAAGCTTTACCTTTACTATAAGCTGACACGAATATATGCTCATTAGTCCTACTAAATAGAAGCTCTAGTCAGACCATTTTAGAAATCTGAATCTTTGAAATACAGTAGTCTTTTCCTGACAGGTTTTTAGCATAAGGATTACTAAACCATCATTGAGAGTCATCATGGCACCCCAGAAAGAGTTTAACTTTAATGTACCTCCTAATGTAGTTGCTCAAGGCTTTTTGTGATTAGTATCCTGTAGCTCTTGGAAAAAGTCCCATTTGGCCTCCTGCAACTCATTTACTTGATGTTTTGAAACTCCAATGCATATTAATTATGGCCATGTTTAAAGGCTTGTGATTCAGAAATACTGCTGGAGTGGGTTCTGGCTAACACATCTAAATTATGACTATCAGAATTACACAATCCTAAATGTACAAACTCTGGTATAACTGGTTTGTGGTTCATTCTATGCAAGATATTGTGAAGGAATTTTTTTACTACCATCCTTTCATTTACTTTGTGAGGTCTTTTAGTGCATGATGTCCCTAAACAGTTAATTGGATATTCATTGTTACAAATGATTTGCCTTCAAAGCAATGATCTGATGAAATGTCATTTTCATTCTCATATGATTGCATATTCTTCAGTGTGACCCAACTTGGGGCATGTTACTTGTTCTCATAGATAATATCTGTAGCAACAACATAGTCACAAAATGTTTCATTGATCAGGGTGCTTTCTTTATTGCTTACCGATAATTTATTTTGTGCCACACCAGATGGATCACATTGGTAACAGCAAGAACTTTATAATTACAGTGTTGATTGAGTGGAGCAACCTTTTGCTTATCTTTGCAGATCAGTCCAAAAAGTGATGTCTGGTCTTTAGGCTGTATTTTATATTATATGACCTATGGAAAAACTCCATTCCAACACATAACAAATCAAATGATAAAACTTCACGCCATAGTTGATCCTAATTTTGAAATAAATTTTCCTGATATTCCAGAAAAAGATCTCCAGGATGTCTTGAAGGTAAAATTTTAATCCCTTTCTGATAATATAATTTATTTTACTGAAATGCATGTTGCATGACTTATGAAATCTTTTTTTAAAACTTCTTAACAATTTTGGGTAAGAAAGTGCCATGAGCAGAAGGAAGTTTATGAAAATTGATCTTTCCACCCTTCCATCATGTAGACCAGGGCTGTCCAACTGCCGGCCCTGCAGGTGTTTTGGACTTCAACTCCCAGAAATCCTAGCCAGTTTACCAGCTGTTAGGATTTCTGGGATTTGAAGTCCAAAACTTGCAGTTGACAGCCCTTGTACATGTTAATGTGACTTTATGTGGATATCAATCCACTTCCTCATTCATTGTTTGGGGAAGTGGATTGAGATCCATAAATGCACATGCCAAAATATTAACCAGTTAGTCTTCAAGGGAATGCTTGATTTCTTCATTTCATCCACAGTTTTTCTTTCTTCTGTCAAATAGTCTAGTAGGACTACTTTCAAAGATGGACCTACCACCTATTCCCAATCTCCTTCGACTTTTTTTTTTTTGCATTTTAATGGACATTTCAAGGTAGTGTGGGGGGGAGATAAAGTTGCCCTAAGGCAGGTCATGGTCCAACCAGCCAAGCCTTTTTTTGTTTTGTTTTCTGACACCTTAGTGGGGAAGGAAGGGGGTTGGGGTAGAGAAATCACCATTTCACCCCCTTGCTATTGCAAGTGCCAAGGGGGTCCACACTTTAGCTCTTGATACGATTTGTAAATTCAGGCATTTTGGAGGTATGCCTTCAATAGATGCAGTGGCTACAGGAATGGTGTTCTGAGGATCTGGCTGAACCCAGCAGTTTGTTGAGAGCTCACATTGCAGATCACTTAGATGGAATCCCTATGAGCGGTTCTTTATATTAAAGTTGAACTATTCAAATGCAAGTAACTTCAAAAATGCAGTTCCAATATTGACCAATCAATAGACAGAGGATTTCTCTATGATGTAGTTGTTCAGGGTTTACTATTGTGTTGTGAACTAATAAAAAAAATCCAAGACAGTTTATAGTCCAACTGATTTAATTGTACTTTCACGTTCAATCATATCACCAAATGTTTACAGGGCTCTATAAAAAGGCACATTATCAAAAATATACCAGGTTATCTAGAAGAGTCCCAGGTTTCGGTTTTTTTAAAAAACCAGATGTTTTTGTAAAAAGCAATTTCAGAGAACAAAAACAAACCTTTATTAACACTTTGGTATGTAGCAGTGGTTCTCAACCTGTGGGTCCCCAGATGTCCTGAGAGCTGGTAAACTGGCTGGGGTTTCTGGGGTTTTTAGGCCAAAACACCCGGGGATCCACAGGTTGAGAACCACTGGTATATAGGGATTAGATCAGTGGTTCCCAACCTTTTGTTTGACCAGGGACCACTTTGACCAGGGACCACTCTCCAACAATAGTACCAAAAGGGTTATGAATCAGGTTTTGGTCAACTTTAGATTTGATTAGATTATTTGGAGTGCTGATTCAGAAAATTGCATTGGATAGACCACATCAGCTCTAGTTTCTGATACAGAACATATGCCATCCAGTAGTCGCCATCTGCTTACCTACAGAAAACCATATTTAACAATCTGGAGCTGATGTGGTAGTGGTAATATTTCATAGGTATTAAATGTTGCCTCAGCCTTATAATAGGGTTTTACATGACCAGTTACTCTCATTGCTGCATGGTTTCGAGGCAGCGGTGTAGTAATGATGATGCCGTGGACCACTGGTGATTTTATTATTATTATTATTTACTTTATTTATATTCCGCTCTTCTCACCCCAAAGGGGACTCAGAGCAGATGACAGTACACATACTTGCAGACAATCCCTGCAGTTCAACATATGACATATAAACATGTGACATTTTTACATTTTGACATATTACACACATATAGACGAACAGAGGCAAACTTTCTGGCCACCAGGGGAGCTGATGCACTCCTCATCTCTCAGTGTTTTCCAGCATCCCTCGTTGTTCTTTCCGCATTCCTCAGCGATTCCTGGGTTCTTTTTTTTAATGGCCTCATAAATTGGTCAAAATTTGCCTCCCAACTTAATGTAGTACCTTTATCTCCTACTTGACAAATGTAACTGTCTTTCAGGCTGCAAAGGTCAACAGCAGGCTATACTTAAGGTTGAGAACCCACCTCGACCCGGGCAGGCCTCGAACTCATGACCTACTGGTCAGAGAGATCTTATGCAGCCAGCTCATAAGATCACTTAGCCAGCTGCGCCACATTCCCGGTGCACAGATCACAGGTTGAGAACCACTGGATTAGAATGATATATCTCGTAATACACTTTGGAGGGATAGGTATATATAATTATATAAGTAAGTGTTGGGTTTTTTTAGTATTAAACTTATATATTTAAGTTTCACATAGCCCCTGAACATGTTGAGTTTTGTCCAAAATGAAAGTAACTCAGCACTGAGCTGCTGGAAACATGTTTCCCTGTTTTTCTTGTGCCTATGCCAATGTTTCCCAACCTTTTTTGAGCCGTGGCACACTTTTAACATTAAAAAAATCTGGGGGCACACCACCAACCAAAATGACACTCTAACACAGTAAAGAACGGCTGGGGGATGGTGGCCTGCTGGGAGCAGCTGCTGGGAATGCCGAAGGAGGGGGAGGAGCCAGGCCACACCATGCCCCGCCCCCTCCACGCAGCTTCAGCTCTCCCACAACTTCTCCAGCCTTGAGGGGGCAGTGCCAAGCCAGCATTGTGCTGGCTCTGCCACTGCTGGCTTGGCACTGTCCCCTCAAGGCTGGAGAAGCTCTGGGAGAGCTGAAGCTGCGCGGAGGGGATGGAGCCAGGCCGCGCCATGCCCCGCCCCTCCCCCCGGCTTCAGCTCTCTCACAGCTTCTCCAGCCGTGAGGGGGCCATGCCAAGCCAGCGGTGGCAGAGCTAGCACAATCCTGGCTTGGCACTGCCCCCTCAAGGCTGGAGAAGCTCTGGGAGAGCTGAAGCCGTGTGGAAGAGGAGCATGAGCGGTGGACCGGCTTCAGTGGGCGGGGCTCCTCCGCGCGGCTTCAGTGAGCGAGGGGCGAGAGTCATGGCGGATTAGAGGCTGGCTGGGGAAATGGTCAAAGGGGGCGGCACCCCGGCCCCTTCTTTTTCTTCGCCGCCGCCCGGCCCTTCCTCCTCCTCCCCCAAGCAGCAGGAGTTCGGCAGGAGGAGGAGGGAAGGAAGGGGGGCAGAGAGCTTTTCTCGCGGCACAGCAGGAGGTCCGTCACGGCACACTACTGTGCCGCGTCATAGCGGTTGGGAAACACTGGCCTATGCTAACAACCATTTTTCTTTGTTCAGATCATGATTACATTCATTCTTGTGTGACTGCAGCATACGTGAGGTCTATATGCAAAAGAGCAAGAGTATCTTATTTTAATAAGTTAAGGTGCAATAATCCAAATTGAGCCAACTTGCCTGAAATAATGGCAATTGTAATTCACTTAATATGCCTACTGGGTTATGTTGTGTGGAAGTTTAACTGAATCCATTCCATTTTGAAAATGCTGATGAAGGGTTTTTTTGTTGTGTATCATAGCCATAATTCCATGTAATATGTGAAATTAAATTAACTGTAGTTATAATGTAGAAAAAATTGTAAGCTTTTGTTTTCAGATTACTTTCTTTTTCCTCCTCAGTGTTGTTTGAAAAGAAATCCAAAAGAAAGAATATCAGTTGCAGAATTGTTGGTTCATCCTTATGTACATATCCAAAATAATTCACAAACAGGTAATTGTATATTGCACCTTATTACTACATTTCATTTCATTTAATAATTTCCTTTATATCATTAATTTGTCTTCATTCATAGTCTTGATTTTCACAGTTTAGCAGAAAACACTGTCCTTCCTAAAAATAATCAAATTGTAAACTCTTTTAGAGCATTCAAGTACAAAAGGAACCACAGAGGAAATAAAACGTATCCTTGGTCATCTTATTGGCTTGAACTCTCCTAATTCCATTTCTAAGGCTGCTAGAGTAAGTAACATTTTAAACAGTAGCATTGTTTCGCTTCACTTGATGTTTGAGAATTTTAGTGCTTCCTGGCAGTTTTAAAAGGGATGCATGCACGAGACAGCTTTATAGCTGCAATCCTAATCCAGAGGGGAAATAACCACTTTTCATAGTTATACGTATTGTTGAGTCAATAATATCTGAATATGAACAATAAGCGAAAGCCTAAACCTCTCTTTATTGTAGGAACTTCTGGTTTGCTTAAAGCAGTGCTGTCCAACATCTACCGGACCAGGGGCCTGATTTCCGGTCACTGATGACCTGGGGGGCCGAAGGGTCTGGCCCCGCCCCTGGCCCCACCCCCTCCCCGGCTCCGCCCCCTCCCCGGCTCCACCCCCTCCCCGGCTCCAATTTACTTACAATTCCTAGTTGCATTACTAATTATAAAATAACTCCCACATGTAAATATTAATAAACCCTTCTTCCCCTTAAGCCCTAATAACATACAGTTATTATTATCCCATCCCTCCCACATGTAAATATTAATAAACCCTTCTTCCCCTTAAGCCCTAATAACATACAGTTATTATTATCCCATCCCTCCCACATGTAAATATTAATAAACCCTTCTTCCCCTTAAGCCCTAATAAAATACAGTTATTATTATCCCATCCCTCCCACATGTAAATATTAAACTTGGCATGAATACTCAATATGCCCAAATGGGAACACTGGTGGATTTGGGGGAAAATAGACCTTGACATTTGGGAGTTGTAGTTGCTGGGATTGGTGGTTCACCTACAATCAAAGAGCATTCTAAACCCCACCAATGATGGAATTAACAATCTTGGCACAAAGAACTCCCATGACCAACGGGGAAATACTGGAAGGCTTTGGTGGGCATTGACCTTGAGTTTGGAAGTTGTAGTTCACCTCCATCCAGAGAGCACTGTGGACTCAAATAATGATGGATCTGGACAGGAGAAGGAAGGAAGGAGTGGGGAGAAGGAAGGAAGGAGTGGAAGAGATGGATGGAAGGGAATGGAGGGAAGAGGGAAAGTGAGAAGGAAGAAAAGATAAAAGGCTGGCAGGAAAGGAAGAAAGGAAGGTGAAAGAGGGGCAAGGAGGGAGGGAGAACAGTTGAAAGGAAGGACGAAAGGGTGGGTGGGTGGAAGGAAGGAAAGAAGGTGAAAAAGAGGGACGGAGGAAAGAAGGAAAGAGTGGAAGGGAAGGGAGGGGGAGTAGAAAGAGAGAGAGGGAAGGGGGGGGAAGAAGGCCGGGCGATGGAGGCGAGTGCGCTGAGGGCCTGAGCGCCTCCGAGCGCACGTAGCAGCAGGAGGAGGAAGCGAGCGAGAGGAGAAAGAGAGAGGGGGAAGGGGCAGGGAAGGAAGAAGGATGAAAGGGTGGAATGGAAGGAGGGAGGGAGAAGAAATGTGCTCACCTTAACGCTGCATGCTTCCTTGCAATAACTCCTCCCTGGGAAGGGAGGGAGGGAGGATGAGAAGGAGGAAGGAGCTCTGCTGAGCCACATGGAGCGCCCATGCAGCCGGGTCGCTCTTCCTGTTTGCTGCCAAGGGGGCGGGGCCCGAGAGACGTCACTCCCTCCCATTGGCCCCCTCCCTCAGGAGAAGAGGAGGCGGCCAATAGAAATCCATGGGGGCGGGACCAAAAATAATAATAATAAATAATAATATATTTAATCAAAAAATATTTTTAAAATATTTTAAAAAATATATTATTTGTTGCAGGAGGGTAAGGGGCCGTAGCCAAGGGGCTGGGGGGCCGTGTACGGCCCCAGGGCCGCCTGTTGGACAGCCCTGCCTTAAAGGAACTAAGTTAAACGAAGAAGTGCTTAATAACAGAGATTTCTTGTCACACTTTGGTCACATTTAATTTTTGTCTCTTAGTAAGATTGAGTTTAATCTTTACTATTGAAGGGGGCAACTGCAACAGGGGTAAAAATCAAAGAAAATAATTGGTGTTAAGGAATAATGAGGCATAATTAATCTGAAGAAATGTAGATAAATGTTCGTATCGGAGCCTTATTTTATCTGCAGATGAAATCAGATGTATTAAGTAAAGGTCCCATGCAAAAAGAAAGGCTTGAAAGTGATTTGAAATATATTTATATGCTTTTTCTATTTCAGACTTTATACGAGCAGTGCAGCAATGGTGAAGGCTTAGATGTGTCTGCTTTTGCGAGTTCTGATCATCAGAAAACACGGAGTGCCAAATGATATGTGAACTTTATTTTCAGGATCCATTAATATCAGATGCTATTCTAAGCAAAGGTTGCCTTTTAAAATAAAGATCATTGTCACAATTTATTTTGGCATTAATTCAATTGAAGTCACATCAACATCTAGGCTGGTTTCGTACCATAATCTTTGCGCATAAAAATTGTACTTCCTAAGTACTTAAAAGATGGAAATGTTGAAGATCTTTCCTTGCAATCTACAAATGATAAATCATTTGGATTTTGTTTTCTAACTCAGCTCTAGTTGGGAGCCATGTTTATATTTAAGACTGAATGAATGTTTTTTTCTTTTTCCATTGGGTATAGTCAGCATATTATTTTTCAGATACCGCTGATGGGAGCCACTTTGTAAGATAGTAACGTAATTTAGCCTCTTTTTACTCATTTTTTATTCAATACCTACTGCCATGGGAGATGTGACTTATAAATGGAACTGGGCATCCTTAAAAAGAAGCAAACAAAAAAAGAACTCTGAATAAAATAAAGTGGTTTACCATGTGTTAACTTTCTCAGTGTTTTTCAAATAAAATTAAGAGCAATATCCTTCACATTAAGTGGCTCATTTATTTGGAAAGGTAAAATCTTGTACTTGATAGCTTGTCTTTAAATGCTTTTGTGGATTGAATCCTTATTACTGTCAAAATGAGAGAGGATGTTTCCCATATATAATATTCCAGTCCTTTTGTAACACATTACATTTCTCCAGTTTTGGAGTGAAAGCACTTCTTTTAGATACCCGAGGACCATCTTTATTACCTTAAAAAAAACCCTTTTTACCCCACAGTTTTTTTCTGATTTCCAGGAAAAAACTGACTTTGAAAAAGGATTTCCTGTGTCTAGAGCAGTGATTCCCAAATTTTAATCCTCCAGGTGTTTTAGACTTCTGCTTCCACAGTTGCTAACAGCTGGTAAGCTGGCTGGGATTTCTGAGAGTTGAAGTCCAGGAACAACTGGAGGCCCAAAGGTTGGGAACCAAAGGTCTAGAGCCACCCAGCCTCTCTCCTTCATGCCTGGCAGCTCAACATCAGTTTATAGAGCTGATTCTCTTCCCCATTTTTCAACTAGTCTCAATAGTTGGAAGTGTCTACTGTAGTTAGGTTGGGGAGGTTGTGATAGGAAAGAAAAGGAACACAATCTGGAATTTTCTGGTCTTTTTCATGTATGGATGCACCATAAATATTCTATACCGACAACACCACAGCTCCAGCTGGCTCTTATTTTCCCTGAGAAATTCCTCATTCATTAATTTCACATCATGGTAGTACATTTTTTTGCTGCAATGTCATCAAACCTTGTCTTATTCGCACCACCAAGGAGCCATTTTATTTTTTCCACTCCTCCCCAAACCTCAAAATGACCCACCCTTGAAACCAGCCACTGAGCACTCTGGTTGTAAATGATGAGTTTGTTTCTTGCAATTCCTATTGAACTTCTTTTTTAAAAAAAACAACTCTTTGCAAAACTTTAAATGCAGAGAGCTCTAAGCAGCATGTGGAAATCCAAATCTCATCATTTGGGAATATGACACCAGGGCGCTATTAGCAACCCAGCCCTTAATCAGATTCACAACCCATCCCTCCGAAGTGTATTATGGCCTCGGAAATCCTCTGCGATAACTGAGCAGAGACCCACTCCCTTCCCAAGGGATGGGCGTAGGGAACAGCTGAGACACACCTTCGGCTTTTAAGCAAGGGATAGGAAGAGCCAGGAGAGGAGGGGTTGTGAAACTGGATAAGGATTTGGTTTGCAAGGGAGAGATTAAAGATTGACAAGACCAGTCTAGTCTATTGCATCTCTTCTAAGTGCACCTAATGAAACACCTACTTTGCCTTGCCTTGCCTTGCCCTGGTACTGCCCCTTAACTGAGGGCATTCATTTGCCATGTCTGCCACCTCTTGTTCATATTTCCCATCAGGATACATTCTTTGTTCCCATGTCTCTCTTGTGGCATTCAGTTATCTGTGTTCTATCTTGTGTCAGCTTCATGACAAATGAATATAATGGTGTAGCATCCTGCCAAGTAGTTGACTTTTTTTCCTAGAAGGGGGATGTATAATTCTAAAGTGCATGATGTGGTTTGAGTGTAGACAGGGAGAATCCTGTTTGGTCATGAAAGGGTACTTGATGACCTTGGACAAGTCACATTTTCATCCTCAGAGGAAAATGAGGACAATCACCCTCTGGACAAGTCTTGCCAAGAAAACCCTGTGTTAGTGTCACCATAAGTCAGAAATTACTTTAAAGCACAACAACTGATGTGAAGCAGGTTTAATTGAGATCCACAATTTTGTAAGAGTCTGGTGTGTACAAATATTTTACTATGAGTTTCCAAGATTAGAAAAACAACCCAGGACTATAAAATATAAACTTGGCAATCATGTCCAGCAAGTTATATATGGAGATCTTCCAAGAGTTTTACTTATGTTTCAAGAACTAAGATAGGGAACAAACATGGTACATCAGTCTTATGCAGAGCCACCACATGTGAATGTCCAGTCCCAGTTGCATTACAACTCAACATTGTTCACTATTAACTATGTAGGCTAGGGTTGATAGGAATTGCAATGCAAGAAAAACAAATGGAAGATCACATATTTACCACTTCTATCTTTATAGTGTGCCTATAATATTCTGGAGACCATAGAGGAAGTTAAATTAACTTTCAAAAGTATGTACTGGATTTTGGTTCTAGCAGAGCCTGATTACATGGGTGTAGATGTGCATTTATGCTATAGTTGTATATGCTTGATAACATGTTCCTGCAGATTGTTCTGAACACGAAAATTGCTAGTGGCTGAGCATCACCAAGGGGCAAATGCAATGGAAATACTCATGAGTCCCCAAACTAAGGCCCATGGGCCGCTTGCGGCCCTCCAAGGTAATTTACCTGGCTCTCGCCCTAAACTTTAGACTTAGGGTCACCCTAAGTCTGAAGCGACGTGAAGGCATACAACAAGAACAATCGATCTTTTGTCTGCAGATTTTTGCCCAGCTCAGCTGTTCAGAGTGGTCAAAGGCCTAATCCAGGTGTCCTCTCCAAACCCATTATTAGAACCTTCAGGATCTCACTGATGCTCTTAACTACCACTTTGCAAATAAAATCATGTAAGAGTGAACTTAGATGTCATTGGCGCAAAAGACAACAACGAGGTATCCATCGACTCTGATAGTGGGATTACAGTGAATCAGTTTCAATTGGTAAGTACTGTTGATGTGGACAAGCAGCTGGGGCAAGCAAAGAGGACAACCTGCTTTCTTGATTCCTGTCCCTCTTGGCTTGTGTCCAGGGAGAAGATGCAATTCAATCTCAGATGCAACAAATTATTAACACATCTCTCAGGGAGTGGAGTTTTCCATCTTGCTTAAAAGAAGCAGTAGTTAGACAACTGCTGAAAAAGCCCTCCTTGGATCCTCAGCGCCCCCCCCCCCTCAATTTTCAGGGTGGTCTGCAAGAAGGCCTTACTGGTACATGGCATGGTGGCGTCCTTGTCCATGCCTGGGCCCTCGGTGCACTCTCTTTCCTTTTCGGTGCCCCTGGTTTCAGCCTTCAGTGCCAGGAGAGGAAGGGGAGTGCACCGACAGCCCAGGTGCCAAAGAGGATGCTGCCACACCACAGACCATTCAGAGGCCTCAATAGGCCTTCATGCTCGTGCACTCGGCAGGCCTTCGCGTCTTTGCATTGAAGTCTTGCCACACTCGTGGATGGGAGTGGAGTGTGTCGAGCCTGTCGGGTGCTCCTTTTTTTTTCAGTCCCCCTGAAATACTGTGTTCGCAGCTTGTGTGCGCCCCTGGATCCATCTCCAAACATCAGTCCAGGTAGATGCGACGGTTAGGAGTGCTTACTATCATCTTTGGCTGCTCCCATAGTGGTACCCTTCTCTAGATTTCGAGGACCAGAAAATTATACTGCACACACTGGTAACCTAAAAGTTGGACTTCTGCAATGCGCACTTGATTGGGCTATCCTTGTACCGTGTTCGGAAACTCCAGCTTGTTCAATATACAGCAGCCAGACTGGTTCCGGGAACATCTAGGAGTGGGCATATTACACTGATCCTAAAGTCATTCCACTGGCTGCCAATTAGTTTCTGGGCAATGTATATGGTGTTGGTTTTGACCTTTAAAGGCCTACATGGCTTGGGTCCAGGTTACCTAGAGCAGTGTTTTTCAACCTTTTTTGAGCCGCGGCACAATTTTTACATTTACAAAATCCTGGGGCACACCACCAACCAAAATGACACAAAATGACACTCTAACACAGTAATACATATAGTTAATATGTTTTTAAATGTATTTATACACTCAGTGTGAAACCTGGACCCGTTTCGATGAACACAACATAGATATCCTGGCAGGAATGGCAGAAAGACACAAACTTCCCACACAGAACTCCCATAACCAAGAGAAAATACTATAAGAGTTTGGTGGGCATTGACTTTGGGATTTGGAGTTGTAGTTCACCTATATCCAGAGAGCACTGTGGACTGAAACAATGTTGGATCAGGACCAAACTTGGCATGAATACTCAATCTGCCCAAATGTGAACACAGATGGAGTTTGGGGAAAATAGACCTTGACATTTGGGAGTTATAGTTTCTGGGATTTATAGTTAACACACAAAGAGCATCCTGAACTCTTTCAACAATGGAATTGAACCAAACTTGGCATATTGAACTCTCATTACCAACAGAAAGTACTGAAAGGGTTTGCTTGGGAATTGACCTTGAATTTGGAAGTTGTAGTTCACCTACACCCAGAGAGCACTGTGGACTCAAACAATGTTATGTTATGTTGTTTGTTTTCTATCCAGAATCACAATGTTGGAAGGAGGCTCACCACCTTTAAGATCCCTAAAACAGGCATGAGAAAACTTCGGCCCTCTGGGTGCTTTGGACTTCAACTCCCACCATTCCTAACAGCCTGAGGCCCTTTCCTGCTAAGTGGCTGAGGGGGGAAAAGGAAAAGGGCCCGAGGTTGCTAGGAATGTTGGGAGTTGGAGTCCAAAACACCTGGAAGGTCCAAGTTTGTCCATGCCAGCTTTCGACAGAGACCTCTTCCTCCCCCTCCCCCTTCGCGCCCTTTCTTCCCCCTCCTGCCAAACACTTTCTTTTTCTTCCACACTGCCTCTTCTGCCGCCATTTTGATCCGAGGGGGCAGCGTGAGCATGTTCAGGAGGGGAGGGGTGAGGGAGGAAGATGTGACTCGTGCGGGCGCTACTGTGTAGACTTGCCCCAGAGCAAAGCGAGGCAAAGTGAGCAGAGCGAGGCTGGGAAGAAGGGAGCCCGAGTGGAGAAGAAAAAGTGTTCCGCAGGAGGGGGAAGAAAGGGTATTGGAGGTTCCAATTTCCCACGGCACAGCTGATGATCGCTCACAGCACACTAGTGTGCCACGGCACACTGGTTGGGAAACACTGACCTAGAGGATCACCTTCTCCCATACAAGCTCCCCCACACACTGAGGTCAACTGGCAACCACCCACCCAGACATCCTTTTCATCAGCCACAACTGTGGAAAGACCTGCCGGTAGAGCTCCAACAGCTAAATCAGCTGTCGGAATTGAAGACACAAGTGAAGATTTCTCTCTTCTGGCAGGCATACCTAGGCAGTTTTAATTGTGAATTTTAAACTCCACTATGCCTTGTTTTTGTTTTGTGTATTTTGATACATATTTTATGAAGGTATGTTTTAATATGAGTATTTTACAGAGTGTTTTAAAATGATTGTGTGTTTGCTTATATTTTAGTAATGTTGCAACCCACCTCAAGTCATGAGGAGAGGTGGGCAAGAATTATGATGATGATGATGATGAATGAATGAATTGTGCTTTGCTGTGTATTTTACCGTGCTTTTATTGTATTTTTATTGTGTATCATTGTGTTTTATTGTGTTTTTATTGTGTAATACTGTGCTTTTAAATTGTGGTTCCACTGTTGTGAGTCGCCCCGAGCCACACCGGGAGTGGCGACTAACAAGTGTGAATAATAAACAAATAAATAATAATTATTATTATTATTATAGAATCATAGAGTTGGAAGAGATCTCATGGGCCATCCAGTCCAACCCCTGCCAAAAAACCAGGAAAATTGCATTCAAATTATTATTATTATTATTATTATTATTATTGAAGAGAAGAACTTTGGCAGGCTCTCTGTGTGCTCTCCTGACTTCACCTCAATTCCTCACATTGGCTGGCAGCATATTCAGAATGGGGTAATTATGAGGCCCAAACTGTAATCCGATGGATTGCTGAAACATGGGTGGCTTTTGTGATGGTGGAAGAGATGACTAATGGAGAAAGGCACAGCCATAGCAATAGGGACAGAATGCTTAGGAGTATATGCACACTTACTTAGGAGTAGGTCCCATTCAACTTTGTGGATCAACCTATTTATAAGATTTCTACCCCACTTTTTCAATACAGAATCCAAGTCAGCTGTTCTAGCTCTTTATCTCTTGGAAGTGATTGGATTTTCACAAAAGAATACGCATTAACTGCTCACATAAAAGGAAACCAATAAGGTTTAAAACAATATAGCAGTGTTTCCCAACCAGTGTGCCGTGAGCGATCATCAGGTGTGCCGTGGGAAATTGTAACCTCCAATACCCTTTCTTCCCCCTCCTGCTGAACACTTTCTTCTCCACTCGGGCTCCCTTCTTCCCAGCCTCGCTCTGCCTCGCTTTGCTCACGCTGCCGCTTCTGCAGGAGGGGGGAGGGAGGAAGACGTGACCCGTGCGGGCGCTACTGCGCAGACTCACCCCACGTCTTCCTCCCTCCCCTCCACAGTGTTCTCTGGATATAGGTAAACTACAACTCCAAAACTCAAGGTCAATGCCCACCAAACTCTTATAGCATTTTCTCTTGGTTATGGTAGTTCTGTGTTGGAAGTTTGATTCCATTCCATCATTGGTGGAGTTCAGAATGCTCTTTGATTGTGGGTGAACTATAACTCCCAGCAACTACAAACATGTTTCTAACCACATATCTGTGTGAGATGAGCTTCTCTAGCTTGACTACGATAAAAACTAAACACACAGAGAGACTGACAGCTGTTGAGCAAGACCTTCGTGTGTGTCTTTCTGCCATTCCTGCCAGGATATCTATGTTATGTTCATCGAAACAGGCCCAGGTTTCACACTGAGTGTATAAATACTTTTAAAAACATATTAACTATATGTATTACTGTGTTAGAGTGTCATTTTGTGTCATTTTGGTTGGTGGTGTGCCACGGCTCAAAAAAGGTTGGAAAACACTGCAATATAGTATAATAGAAGTATACCTGTGTAGCTAGCATTTTATATACATAATATAATATAATATATGGATGTGACCTTTTCATTTAAGTGGATTTTTAATATGTTATTGCTTTCAGGGATGTGAACTTTAACTTTAGTTTCTCTTTTAATGATTTTTTTAACTTTTTTAATGCAATGATTTTAACTATTTTTAAACATTATTGTTAGTTACTGGTTGAATTTTCATGTGAGCCATCATGGTTTCCACTGCAGGACAAAAGTAGCATATAAACAAACAAACAAATACATGTTAATATTTACTAATTTACATACAGTACATCCACTATGTTTCTGTAAAGCAGGAATGAAACCCCATCTCAATCAGAGGACTGAATTCAGTTTCAGCAAAGTTCTCAAGCACCATATTGCTGGGCTGGAAAGGGCCAAAGGCATATTTTATGACATCTTTAAAAAAATACTATTATTGTTGTGGATGCTGTTGTTGCTCAAAACATTCAATGATAATTTGTACAATCGTTTCCTTTTACATGAAATGATTATGCAAATATGAACCCACTGTAAATGTCATGGCACCATCTTGTGGAATCCAGGGATCTGTAGTTTGGTGACACATTACCGCTTTCTTTCTGAAAATTCCAAGCAACCCTCTCTGGAATCGTCGTGCTGTAACAGTATGGTGTGGAGAAGCCTAGTACAGGAATGTATCTCAGGGAAAGATGAAGTCACTATACCCTGAATAAGAACTGTGCCCTTCAAAATATTTTCCTATAGTCTTTCAAATGTATAGCATTGAGGTATTCATACATTATTTATGCTTTGGATGAATCCAGAGCCAAAGCAGAACAATATGGAGACATCTGGAAATTGCTTGAAGTAAACAGATGTTTTATAACTGAACACAGAGGTGGGGGTCTTCCTGAAGCTTCAGGTCCATGTTGGAGATTTTGAGGGTCACAGAAATTATGGACTAAATCTATGGACTATTGTGAATCATAGCATCATAAAGTTGGAAGAGGCCTTGTGGGCCATCCAGTCCAACCCTCTGCCAAGAAGCAGGAAAATTGCATTCAGAGCACCCCTGACAGATGGCCATTCAGCCTCAGTTTAAAAGCCTCAAAAAAGGAGCCTCCACCACACTCTGAGGGAGAGAGTTCCACTCCTGAACAGCTCTCACAGTCAGGAAGTTCTTCCTATGTTCAGGTGGAATCTCCTTCCTTGTAATTTGAAGCCATTGTTCCATGTCCTAGTCTCCAGGGCAGCAAAAAACAAGCTTGCTCCCTCCTTCCTATGACTTCCCTTCACATATTTATACAATCCCTCATGTCTCCTCTCAGCCTTTTCTTCTTCAGGCTAAACATACCCAGCTCTTTAAGCCACTCCTCATAAGGCTTGTTCTCCAGACCTTTGATCATTTTAGTCTCCCTCCTCTGGACACAACATCTCCCTTAAGTTGTGTTACTCATGATTGGGCACAGTATTCCAGGTGTGGTCTGACCAAGGCAGAATAGACTTCCCTGGATCTAGATATTATACTCCTATTTATGCAGGCCAAAATCCCATTGGCTTTTTTTTGCCGCCACATGACATTATTGACTCATGTTGAACTTGTTGTCCATGAGAACTCTAAGATCCTTTTCACTTGTACTGCAGTCGAGCCAGGCATCTCCCAATCTGTATCTTTGCATTTCATTTTGTCTGCCCGAGTCCTGACTAATGAATTGCTGGATTAATTGTATTTTGCTATGTCTTGACTCACCACTGAAAACACTGATTAGGTGGGACTAACCAAAAGGAGTCAAGCCTATTGTTTTGTTTGCCCACAATAACATTGGAGATGAGAAGAGGAGGCAGTTCTAACTTACAATTAAAAATGCATTCACCTGACAATTGTTTACTTCTAATGAGAAGGGAGATTTAAATGTATTTGTCTATTTTAATCAAACCAATGCAGGAATTTTGTGGCGCCTTCAAAACTTATTTAAAGGTTTGTGCACCAGAACCTACAGTATTTCATCAGATTCGTCATATATTGCTCTAATCCTGAATTGTTAGATGTACCAATACATGGATGGAGGGCTGGATAATTGGAGGGGGGGGGGGAGAGCATGAAACAATGAGATCAAAGGAGAAAGGGACGCATGAAACACAGAGACAGTGTTAATTAGGTTGCAGCATAAAAGTATGTAAAATAATGACCAAATCAGTATTTATAAACATCCTGGTACTGATAAGAAAGCACCTGCGCCGTGATGAAATCTCTATAGGCTTGATCTGAGGCATAAGTGCTTCTGGGAGAAATATACAAAGAATTTAGCAGCTGGTAACAACTGAGCAGAAAACAAAACAAAAAGGCATCAAAATGTTTTTCAGTTGCCATAGGTCTCCACTCGTTATACTTGTCTTTCAGGCCTTTGAGATGCATATCATATTGGTACAAATTGCCACAAAAGTAATCCTTTAGTTTTTGCTCGCTTTTATGCATGCACACACAGACACTCTGTCGCTATCTGCCTCAAATTTTGGAAACTGCTTAATTCAGTGCATACATACAATGTGTGCCATTTTCGGACAAAGTACTACAGAGAGGAAGTTGTGGAGTACTGTAAAACAAACCACATGTAGTTCATGTTTGATCAGCCCACACACTTCCTTGCCAGAGAAAGAAAATATGCCATGCAGTGGATCAATAAAGAACAAGCAGTTTATTTTTCTTAATTCATAACATATGTGCAATATGATCAATTGCATCAACTCATTAATGTCCTTTTATGAGAGATTTTAAAATGGTCCTTCCTGAGTCCATATGAGAGACCTTCTTTCAGCAGGCAAGAAGCAAATCAGTCTCTCTGCTTTTCTCTTCATCTCTCTGTGCACCTGCATAGCTAGAGACTCAACAAAAATGCAACAGTATCCAAAAGTTCCAGGCTCAGCCATCACCCCATGCATTGCATGACCAATCAGCTTCATGAATCTTATTTTACAGTTGACCTCACCGATCCCTTGCATGCTCCAACAGAAGTGAATACTTTTCACAGCTCCGGGGTGTAGTTGGGACGTTAACTGAGCTATCCAAGGTGTTGAATCCTGTACGTAAAATAGATTCAGTATCATTGACAAATACTTCAATGTTTATAACCAAAACATAGAGGTGGTTCACTGCCCCACTGAATGCAACAAATATTTGTTGTGTTCTCTCTTTGAAGGGTTACACAGCAATCAACACTATACCTTTGTAATACTTTGATACCATTGTAAACACTTTATACCCAGTTACAGCTCTGATGCACTTTGTTGTGTTTTTTTTGTAAGACCTCAGGGCCACTTCATATTGCCATTTCTACATACTGTTTGCTACAGAGCAGTATGGTTATTTTGACGTTTCATCAAACTGTCAAAAAAATTTGGGTGAATGTGTGCTAAAACCTATAATTTAGAAATAACACTGAAAGCGTCCTTCAGTTCACCCATCAGTCAACTGATTAAAAAAAGAGACCTTGTCAAAAATTACCTGGAATAGGTCACACATTTCATGCAGATTATATTTATTATATGCTATCCTATGATGAAATTTACATAGCATTCCCTGAACGTGAATCTATTTTCCATTTACCTTAGAAAATGTTGGAATAGCTTTAAACATGGCTATTTTACATAAATTAGATCTAAGTATAGTTCCAGGCTCTTTGCAACAGAAATGATTATAACTCTGCTAGACATGCTGACAGATAAAACTAATAACTCTAGCAATAAAAGACTGAATATCTTTGACTAGAAGCATTTTTGCTCTTCTTAGTAGCAGGTGAGTCTGCAAGTATGTCAGATTTCCTGAATCACTGCTGGCAAGATGCCATGTTTTATCTGGAAATATTAACACTTTTTTCATTTAATCACTACCTGTCTGTGAAACAAGCGCAGAAAAGCTCTTTCACCCCAAGGAAAGTCTTAAGGGTCACATTCTGGAGTTGGAAAGGGCCAAATACATATTTTATGCTAACATATTTTTTTTACTTCCTGCCTTATTTTTCTGTAACCAGTGCTGTAACTCCACTTTAATTACCATGATAACATCTCAGGGAATTCTGAGTTTTGAAGTTGGTTAAATACTAGTGCTCTCCCCAAATTGCAAATTCCCATTGCAAATAACCATAGAAGTTAAAATAGAATTGTAGTGCTATAACTGTGTAGTGTGAAAGAGCCTAATGGAAGGGATGTCGTTTTTGGGGAGATTAGAGTGTTGCTACGCAGGTGTTCTTGGCCTCCAGGTTTTTCTGGAGATGGCACAAATCTGTTGCTCCAGGTCCAGCAATAGACATGTGACACCAGAGTTGTTTGTGTAAATGATGTCCAGCTTTTTAAGCAGTGAAAACCTGGAGATGATCTTCTTGCAGTAGGAATGAGGAAATCAGAGAATACAAGATAGTAACCAAAGCCAATTCACTATCTACACTAGGACAGCTGACATTCTTATTGTTAGAGAAAACTACCCTAAAATAAAGCAGAGCATAAAAAAACCCAAACAGGATACAAAAGTTGAGCATTCAGGTCATTAGCGAGTAGAGTGTGAACTGCTTTGTGATGTGGCTGTAAAGAATTCAGAGTTTAGGAGGCAAATATGCAAAGTCCAGTCTTTAAAAAAATACTAAAAGGTTTACTTACAATAATAAGAAATAACAGTATTTCTTCTGAGTTATAAAGTGAGAGGAGTTAAAAAGTAGAAAATACCCTCCCTTTCGGAGGAGATGCTGGAAGAGCCTTGAATGCAGCAACAGTTTGCTTAGAGATAAGAGAATAGCCATACCATTGTCTATGCTAGCGTACATGTGGACTCTGCGTGATAGGAGATATAGAGCCAATCAAAATATGCATGATCAGGACAGCAGCCAGTCCTGGTAGAGTGCAACGAGGTAATGCTAGTTACTGATAAGAAAGTAATATAAAAACTTTTCCAACTGCGCAACAGGCGCGGCAGTCCATTGAGTGCACGTAGAACCGCTACCTGTCCGCCTCACACTGTACAGCTTGAATAAAGAGTCTTGAATTGGATTGGTTGGTCTCTCTGGTGTTCTTCCTCCTTGTGAGCTCTGCAACCCTAAACCCAAGTTCCCTTACAAAAGAAATAGGTTCAAGCTACTCTAACACTAATATCTTCTAACCTTTCAAGAGAGGACAAAACTCAATCACTACATCTCTCCTAACACATAAGCAGAGAGAGATATCAAAGCACACAGCACATACTCTCCATACTAAAGTGTAAGAAGGCAGAAGGCAGATTCAAAAAACTTGTAGTAGAAAACTATCCTTTAAAACACCCAATCAGAATGAGAGCAGAAACAGAGAGGAGAGAAGAAAAAGAAACATTCCCAACTGTCATACAGGAGACCTGGAGGAAGGGGAAACCTTAGCCTATATTAAACTAAACTGTTCCTCATTGAGGATCTGAGACTTGGGCAGTGTGGGTTTGAATTCCAACACCTATCCTGCTTCAGGGAAGAAGAGCTGCTGCCACATGAAAGTGGTCACATGAAAGGGCTCTGGTTTGTTTAATGACTGGAACAGGGAATCTTAGCAGATCCAACTTGCATAGAAAGCTTCACCACTGCAATTCCTTCTTCCATATAGTTATGAAGTTACAGGAGTGCTGTCCCGTTTTCCATTTAGCCATCCTTTTGATGTGAATGACAGCCTATATTAGTACCCACAGAGCTAGGACAGTGAAAACAGACAGGTTACACTAATACACTCAATCGTACATTCTAACAGCATGAAAAGGGGTGGGGGGGGGGATGCTATTAATTACTTCTGCTGACCACCTCTTTGTCAATTTTTTTAAACAATCCCAATATTTTAAACTGTATTTTTTCTGCCTCCTGCCTTCCTTCACGTGCTGTCTTTAATACTATGAAGTTGAGACACTGGCAATTTTACTGGTGACTAACAGATTGATGTTTGCTTTGAAGTTGCCAACTGGAGGGCAAGCTTGTGCAGGGCAAGGAAGCAGTAAAGTAGGTCAGGTTGCATTCCTTTAACTTGTCCTGGGAAGAAAGAATGTGGAAAGAAAAGGGAGAAAGGGTGAGAGGTGGCTGACAGGGCTCAAGAATGGGGGCATATGTGAGGTGAGGGTGCTGAGGTGAAGCGGGGAGGAGAGGATTAGCCAGGACAATTGTCAGGGAAAGCAGTGGAGAGTTCCCTGGAAGCAAAAAAGGGGCTGCTATGACTATTTGTAAAGGGGCCGGAAAACAAGATAAACTGCTGAAGGTGGAGAAGCAGAATAAATTAAGATTTTTCAGGTTAAAACTGGGTGGGAAAATGAGAGCCTGCTCTTTGAGATACTTATGATCCTTAATTATTATTTTTTAAAAACCCCCCAGGAAGCATCATTATTCCTCTTTTGCAATATTACCTTCTGACTTGGGATGCTCAGCACTTTAGTTGCAATGTATTTTAGATGTAGATTATGTCATAGGTTATGATATAATTTAATTTTGGGGGTATTTTATTTATCATGTCAGAAGCGAGTTGAGGGTACAGTTAAAATGCATTTAAAAACACAAACTTTAACAAAAATTTGGCACTATGCTAAATGCCCATTGACCTGAAGCTGGCCACTTGGGAGTGTCTCTGGTGTGGTTGTGAGAAGGTCTTCCACTGTGCATGTGGCAGGGCTCAGATTGCATTGTAGTAGGTGGTCTATGGTTTGCTCTTCTCCAAACTCGGGGACATAAGAAAAACCTCCCCTGGACATTGTCTTCATAGATGGCTGATTTTCTCACAACAGAAATGACTTACAGCATGCAACCATTTTTGGGTATAATTTGGTTGTGAATATTGTTTGTTTCGGGGACCTAGGTGTTTATTTCATGTTTCTTATTAATGAATTGGATCTGGCATTGAATGTTTGCCATCTTTATTGTGAGACCACCCTGAGTCCCCTTGAGAAGAGAAGGAGAATATAAATAAAGTTGTTGTTGTTGTCGTTATTGTTGTCATTATTATTATTATTATTATTATTATTATTATCTGCCAATCCGTGTAATGCATTTGGTAATGCAGACAATACCCCCAAATTGTTGTTGTTGTTTTTCCTGCTGCTGCTGTTGTTCTGTGCTGTCAAGTCATTTCTGACATTTTGGTTTAGTAATATTATGCAAAAAAGTTGCATTAAAAAGTACTGATATACACACCCTTCTCCCAGTAAGGTAAAAGTTTTTATTCCCCCCACCATCCCTTGTGCATTCAAGAATGAAATAACCAAAGATTTGCAAGATGTCAGAGGACACCTTGCCTGATGTTGATATTCATTAGAAGTATGGCCGTAGTGTTGTCATCTCTTCATTCAGTGAAAGGTATTTCTACCATTACATATTCTTCAAGAAACATGAGCAAAAGAATAAGAAAACTTCAAAACATCCACCTGGGGGCACCCTTACACCATTTGTGAACAAATGCCTTTCTTTCGTGAAATATTATGAGGACATCTTTTAATTTTATGATTTTTGAGAATGTCTCAGTTATTGAGTAGGGTTATTTAAATAGGATGATCTTGCTGCAACAAAACCAATATCCTCTTTCAAAATCTACCACTTTTGATTATCTTTTGTCATCTTTACAGATTCTATATTTTTGTGCATGGTTAATTGATGTGCTTCAAGAGAGTTAGCGTTCTCCTCAGAAATTTTAACTCTGAAATTATTGCTCTTATTGGTTCTTTTTGTCAAGTTTAGCTTATGACCCTGTGAATGAGGGACTTCCAAAAGCCTTTATTTCAGAAGAAGGACCACATCTGAATATTCCCTTCCTTACAAAAATCCATTTGAAATTAATGGGATCACCATAAATCGACAGGTGACTTCAATGTACATGCACTCACACAGGCATCTGTAAAGACCTGATGAAATGTACACAAACATTTCTGAACAACAGACATTTTGTGACACCTTTAAAGCTATCATGGAGAAGTTTTTGTGGACTTCAACCCAGATGTGTGGAAGTGTTGCCTCAGTTGACAAATTATTATTTGCATGCTTTCAGAGGTGTGGGGTTATGTGATAAGAGGGAATTGGAATGCAAAAGGTAGGAACAGTAATCAGTACCTTGGTAGTAGTTATATACAACTAGTAATTGGGAAATCATGAAAGCCAGTGTATTGTAGTGGCTTTAGTGTTGGACTATAACTTTGAAGACCAGGGTTCAATTCGCTGCACATAAACCCACTGGCTGAACATGAACAAGCCACACACTCACAGCCCCAGAAAACCCCATCATCAATTGGAAAAAACCTGATGGCACACAACAACAACAACAACAACAACAACAACAACAAGTTGGCTAATAACAGATAACTCCTTGCATGGAAGAACTGATTAATACATGTAGTGTGATTTAAAAACAACACGCCCACAATTTTACTGCTATTTATGACACAAGAGATAGTTGAATCTCTTGATGAATTCTTGTGTGTGTGGAGGGAGACTAATGGAATGAGAAGAAATTAAAGACAAACAAACAATCATCAATATTGCAATGTATAATTATTGTTTAGTTGTCAACTCAGTTACCATGTGTTGTTTTGCATTTCAGCTATTTCTCATCCCACTGATGAATTTCCACAAGGAAGAGTATGAAGTTATGATGTGATAGTAATCAGCCCACCAGGAGCTGCTCCTCCTGCATTGCTACAAGTTCTTTAGGACCTCTCTTGATGTTTTATCATAATCCTGATCAAGATTTGGCACTAGGAAGGGTTGTCTACTAGGCATGAGAAAAAAGTTATGAAAATGAAATGATTCGGAAGAAATTCGTAAGAAATGCTACTTTTGAGTATTTCCGCATCTGGAACGCCAACCAGGAAGTGGACTTTCTTTATAGAACTTCGGGGGCCAGGATTTTCTTAAGTGTCGTTATTAGGTCGTAAGGGGGGGGCACCCTCCTTCTCTCTCACCACCCTCCCGCCTCCCTTGCCAATAAGTATTATGGCAAGGCAAGCCCTAAACTCGCTCCTTCTTTCGGCTGGAAGCCTGGAAAATGTAAACAGAGAGTTTACTCAGAAGTAAATCTGCAAGGAGGGCACTTTGGATGAAGTGCCCTCCTTGTGGATTTACTTCTGAGTAAACCTCTCTGTTTACATTTTTTCCAGGCTTCCTGCCTCTCCTGCCTGCCAGGATCTAAAGCATCAAAGAGTATTGGGGTGAGAAACCAACCTAATGTATAATAGAATGAATGCTACTGTAAATGGCTAATATTATAAGTAATCCAACTGGTCATATACCTACATTCCATGCACATGCAATAATACAGCAGTAATAACAATGGGTATAAGAAGAGGTAAAATTCAAACCGAAGTATTCTGACTGTGGTCCCTCCTCAAACTGCAAAGGCTCTTCTCTATGAGCGGGAAAAGGCAAAACCCCGAGCACAGCGTTTGCTGCCTGGGTGCACACACATACATATTCTTTGGGGGGGGGATTTGCTGCAGAATCTTCTCTATGAGCCCGGGATTCTGCAGCAAATCCCCCAAGAATATGTATGTGTGTGCACCCAGGCAGCAAACGCTGTGCCCGGGCTTTTGGCTTTTCCCCGGCTCATAGAGAAGAGCCTTTGCAGTTTTCACAGCTTGAGGAGGGACCACAGTCAGAATACTTCGGTTTGAATTTTACCTCTTCTTATACCCATTGTTATTACTGCTGTATTATTGCATGTGCATGGAATGTAGGTATATCACCAGCCTGGGCAAACTTGGGCCCTCGCTCCCTCAGGATCGGGGTGAGAGAGAGGCAGCAAGGAGCGAGGGGGGGGCTCCTCCTCCTTTTTTTGCTGCTTCCAAGAATAGAATACCCCCCTCCCTCCCTCCTTTGCTCCCTCCTTCCTATTTGGAGAGTCCCATCTAGAATTCAGTGTGATTTATTCAAGTTTTGGCCTACAACTCCCAGAAATCCCAGCCAATTTACCAGCTGTTAGGATTTCTGGGAGTTGTAGGCCAAAACCATCTGGAATGCGCATGCGCTGGCATACGAACTACTAACGAATTTAGTTAGTTATTATGTTACATTTTAGAAATTTTTGGAAAATTTTTTGTAAGTCTTTCTATTACTAATAAAAAAAATCCCCCCCCCCAATTTGATTTTAGAATCACGATTTTTGGGTTCGAAACCATGCCTATTGTCTACACTGGAAAAAAATTGGATCCTACCTCTATTCCAGTGCTGTAGGAACTCACAACATATAATCATTTTAACAACGAAAGCACTTATTTTAATGCATTTTTGAAAAACCCAAACATTTCTTATCCACCAGTTTCTAGAAAAAATCCAACAACATTTCCTTTCTAGGATGTCCATCTTGACTAGGTAGGTGACAAGTAATACCATTTTTAAAAAATCATAAATCAGATCTTTAGTCTTGAAAAGGAAAAATAAGTAGTGGATTTTTTCTTGGAGCTGCCAAAGAACAGTCTATGCCTTATCGGTCAAGCACCCCTCCACAGAGCCCCGCTTGCAAAGTTGCTTGCTAAGGTCAGAATGAAGTACCCAGTCATGATATTCGTGATGAAGGGGTTGGCTGCCATCAGGAGAGAGTGGGAAAACGTGATCCTGGTCTGAATTTGGGCAGTGGAAATGTTGATCATTAATACCATGCCAGTGCAGTGTATTATGTGTAGTTGTAGTACTAAAGGGGGGATTCAGATGTTATATACTCTTGATATTGAAGACGGATTATTTTGCCAGATCCTGTACTCCTCCTGTTACCAACAATGGCAACGCTCAATTCATTCCAATTTGTCACTGGTTAAGACAATGTGAGGGTGGATCCAGACCGGCCTTTATCCCAGGAGAATCTGTATATTAAAAATACGGATTTTCTTGGGTCCTGTCCACACCCACCCCAGAAAGCATGTGCTTTCTGGGGTAGGTGTCAAGATGTTCTCGCAGGACTAGCCCACAATAACATCTGGAGACCCTACCCCATCCCCAAAGGCCCCAGGCCCCTTTGAAAAGTAAAACAAACTGACCTGGCCTCCATTATAGGCTTCAAGCAGCTCTCCTGGTACATAGAAACAATGCACCAGGAGAGCAGGGGGATGGACTGATTTTCCTTCTCCTCCCCCCCCCCTCTCCTGGCGCATCATTTCTATGTGCTAGAAGAGCTGCTCGAAGCCTGTGGTGGAGGGCGGGTAAGTTTTCATTACTTTTCTAAGGGGTTTGGGGGCTTCAGGGGAGGCTGGTGGTTATTCCCATATTTTAGCCGGGCTTATTTATCCAGGTAAACTGTGTGAATGGTGTCTGGACTGTAGTCCAGACACTGGAAGTAGTGGGTTTATCCTGTGCCTTCTAAGAAGGCGCGGGATAAATCCACTACCTATTTAATTCACTACAAACCAGGGTTTGTTTGGGACTGTCCAGAACGTTGTCTGGACAGCCCCTCCTTTATTGTGGTAGATACCACAATAAAGGTACTGTCTGGACGGGCGAAGAAGAAAAGGAGCCAACAAAAAGTTTGTTCACAATTGTAGTATTATATTATGCAATTCAAAAATCCACATGCGTGTCCAAATGTGAACATCAAAGCGGTCTAGGCCTGCAACAATGAAGTCATGAAAAACACTCCCGAAGTGGTTGAAACAAATCCTTGGTCGATAAATTCACAAATAATAATTCAATTTAAGTCGCTTTCATCGCTCCGTTCCGGTCGACGGACTATAAATCCCATGCGCAAGCTCCGTTTCGCTGTAGCTTCTTCGGGACCGGGAGTTTCCAAGAGCAGTAGGACATCCAGTTTGTGGTTCACTGTATAATCCAAACATGAGTCATAAGTATTCACAATCACAATGTTATAACAGTACATATATATATTCTTTTAAGTGAAGTAGCTCAACAGCAGTCAAGGGAACAGGCATATTCACTCATATAAATAAGAACATAAGAAGAGCCATGCTGAATCGGACCTCAGCCCATCTAGTCCAGCATTCTGTATCACACAGTGGCCCACCAGTTGTACACGGGGGATCTCGAACCAGGACAGAAGGGAGGGCAAAACCTTCCAGGAGAGCAACACAGACCTGCTTCCCAAATCCCCAAGCTTTACTGTTATACCCAAATCAGAGTCATCAGACTCAACCAGTACCCAGGGCAAATCCCATCTGCTCTACCTCAACCAACCAACTCACTGGAAAAACCAAAAATGGTGGCACTTGAATGTCCTTGAATGGCACTTGAATGTACACCCATTATCAATTTGTTACAATACATAATTAATCAACAATACAAAATCAATGAACATAAACCCAAGGAGTATGTACTGACCTTACGTATTGTTGATTAATTATGTATTGTAACATATTGTCCCGAAGAAGCGACAGCGAAACGGAGGTTGCGCATGGGATTTATAGTCGGTCGACCGGAACGAAGCGACGAATGTGACTTAAATTGAATTATTATTTGTGAATTTATCGACCAAGGATTTGTTTCAACCGCTTCGGGAGTGTTTTTCATGACTTTATTGTTGCAGGCCTAGACCGCTTTGATTTTGACATTTGGACACACATGTGGATTTTTGAATTGCATAATATAATACTACAATTGTGAACGAATTTTTTGTTGGCTCCTTTTCTTCTTCTACTAATTGACCAGTCAGGCTAGATACTCCTTTTGACTGTCTGGACGGGCCCCAAGACTCTTTCCAGGGCCCTTCCAGACAGGTGCTTTATCCTAGGATCTGATCCCAGGTTTTATGCTTTAAACTGGATTATATGAGTCCACACTGCCAGATACTGTAATAAACAGAAAACCTTGGATCAGATTCTGGGATAAAGGGCCTGTCCGGAAGGGCCCTATTTTTTGGCATAGAGACTTAACATAGACAATTTTGAGTAAACTTACAACTTACTGAGAGATCTTCAGTACTCTTTCAGAAATGGTTCTGATAAACACATGAATCATTAGACTGAAGCAATGCAAAAAGGAACCTCTACCCACCTCATGAATTTACCCTGAACGCATTGGATTCTGGCGTTTGATTCCCACCATAAACATTTCTACTGTAAAGGACAGGTACTACAGGCATGAGTTCCCAACAATCCACTTTCATCAAAGATAAACAACTATGGCCTTGCAGATAGTACATGACCACAGCTCACACAATCCCTAGCTAGCCATCATAGACAAGCGAGGAATGATAGGAGTTGCATGTCAGCCTGGACAGCTTCAAGGCAGGATTAGACAGATTCATGGATACCAAGGGAATCAGTAGTTACTGAAATGGGCATCCAAGTGCCACCTCTGTGTTGATGGAGGCAGGCAGGATTTTCCCGGGTACTGGTTGTGGGGGCCGGGAGCAGGTGAGGGTTTTGCCCTCCTTTCTGCTAGAGATCCCTGTGTACAACTAGTGGGCCACTGTGTGACACAGAATGCTGGACTAGATGGGCTGAGGCCCGATTCAGCATGGCTCTTCTTATGTTCTTATGTTCTATATCACATTGAATTTGCCCAACCTCATCTGAATTCATAAGCTAAACCAAATCAGGGTTCTGTAAATAAGTCAAGGAAAACATTCTGACCTAGATAGCTGCTGCCAATCAGAGTTGGTAATACTGGGTCCATGGAAGTTGCCATTTTACAAAGACTTTAGCCTGCCCTGCCAAAGAATACTTGTGCCTTGCCAAATGATACCTCACATGATTCCATAGTATTGAGCCATAACAGTTAAAGTTGTGGTGTCAAATTGCATTAATTCTACAATGTAAATGCACCCGAAGACACACTTTTAAGTCTAAATTTATTTTCTGCAGGAAACATTATTGCTGTAAACATACTAGGCATTCGGTGAGGACACACTGACTAAGCTTGCATACGCTTGCTGATTAAACCTGCATAAGCTCTTACCCGTAACAAACAGCTGTGTCTGCATTGTGAAAGGGCATCTCCAAGAAAGACTGTTCTGCAACATCTAATCCTGCTTCAAAAAGCTGTTCACACAGAATTACTGTCAGGGTTCAGAGTCCCTCTTGGGGTTATAGACTGTCTTTGCCTTATTTCACCTACAACTTGGCAAGAAACTATTAGCTGATATGCTCTGCCAAAAGCCGGATTAATGATGGCACAGAATCAAGAAGAGGTCAAGGATCTTGATAATACTGTGTCAAAAAAGACTCAAAGAGTCATTCACATGCTTCCCTCTCTGTGATAACTAAATAGTACCTCTGATTGTCTTCTGCGCTATTCATTTCCAGTGTTGCATCTCCCCCATACAACTTTTATTTAACTTATATCCGGTCTTTCCCTCAAATAGAACCCATATGATTTAAAACACATGAATTTAAACAAGATACAGTCAATCCTTCACATTAACTGAAGTTAGAACCCCAGTGAAAATGGAAAAAACCTGATGTACATGTAAGGGTAATACCAGTGTTAAGCCAACCCAAAGATCACAGAATGATGACCAAAACTCTTCTTTCTTCATTATTGGTCTACATGCATTATGGGAAGATAATTGTATTCATACACTTGCAACATGTTTCCTATGTGCTTGTAAAGAATAGGAAAAAAATACCACTAATTGACCGCTGACTGTCTCCACAATGCACTAGTGAGCATTGCACATTTGTTTTCATTTTGCTTCAAATTGATTTTCTCTGATCCACTGCCCAGATTGGACACTGGTGTCTTCATCTGTTCCCTGTGCATAGCAGCACAGAGAAAGAAGATTGGTTATGCCTTGCAAGCCATGAGGCTCAAACTGAACTCTTGGCAGTTGCAGTCATTTTTGCTGATGACAAAAATGGGGCAACCAGCAAGGAGAAGAGATCATTTGCCTCTTTCTTCCTGACCATGCAGGCACCCCATTTTTACTAGGGCTGTTTCCGAATTTCGGATACTTCCGAATTTTGGAAGTTTTTTTGCCTACTTCCGACTTTTGAAACAATTTCGAGAGCAGCCCTCCCAACAGGAATTCTGAATTCCGGAATTCCAAATTCCAGATGTCATTTCCGAATTTTCTTGCTGATTGCTCATTGGCTGATGGCTAATAGCTGACTCTCCCTTATGCTGATTTTTTTGCCCATTTTTGAAAGCAGGTGCCATTTTTGAAGATTTCCGAAGACTTCCAAATTTCAGAAATACTTCCGAATCAATTCCGATTTCCCCCCGAAAAAAATCGGAAGTCTATCACATCTGAAGCTACATTGCAATCAACATCTGAAACGACTTTTGAAGCACTTTTTAAAATTCGGAAATAGCCCTAATTCTTACATCAACAGGGGTATCCACAACAGCCAGAGGCTTGGATAGAGCCCTATGACTGAAAAGCAGCCACTGCCATGGAAGCATAGCAGAGCTGACAGCCATGCGGATAGGATTAGGTCCTGGACCATTGTCCAGACAGAAGTGCTGAATCCAGGGCTGTTCCATGGGCAGATTTTAAAGGGCTAATGCAGTGAAGATCAGGCATGTACAACCTGTAGCTCTACAGCTGTTTGGACTTCAATTTCCAGAATTCCTGGCCATTGGACAAGCTGGCTACAGCTTCTGGAAGTTGGAGGCCAAAAACAGCTGGGGGGCCACAGGTTGTGCAGGTCAGTTGTAGACGCACCCTCAGACTGGAAGCTAGGAGAGAAGAGAAAGAAGAGGTTCTTGCTTGGAGGAGTTGAAGTGCAGGAGATGCTCTGACATGGGTTGTTATGTTTGGAGATTCCTTATGCAGAATAGTACAGGGTAACTACAAATCATCTACTGGAAGGGGCTAAACATTTTACATATGTATGCATTTGATAAGAAAAATAAACCTGTGTACAGCCAAGCACTGGGATGAAGGGAAGAAATAGTATATTTTTCCAGGGTGTGGGGGAAACTGATTTGGTGGCCCCATTACCAGAAACTTGAGGATAGCTTGAAAATTTTCTGATGCATCCCCAGAATAGGGTTAACATTGTAGTGGTTAGCTAGGACCATGGATAAGAGGATCTGTGCCTGGTGAGCATATGCTAAACCCAAAGAGCCAGGACAGAAAGACAATTCACCAGGTTGAAGATAAGCCACAGGGGTTTAATACAGTTTGGCCAAAAGAGATCCAACCACAAGCAATATTCTTCAAAATGTACAAGCATCAACATACAGGGAAATACAAGACACCTTTTACAGTTCCAACAACTATTTAGATTTACCTCTCCCTCCCCTGATTGGCTGAAAAAAAGGCAGGCTAGCATATGTGCCAGGATTGGCTGGGAGGGAGAATGGCAGGTGGGGATTGGTCAGAGTGAAGAACCAATCAGTTGCAGAGATACCCCCTGGGAGGGCATAGTCATGGGAAAACAAATACTAAAGATAGGTTGATGACCTTTTGATGTCCAGTTCTGTGCTAAATAAAGATATGGATATTAGGAAACAAAGGTGCAAGACTCAAAGGACAAAGGTGTTGCACCTTAGACCTGAAGGATCCCTCAGTAAACCACTTTAGACCAGCTGTGATTAAATGCTTTATTTAGAATAAGTGAAAAGAAGTAAAGAGATAAAAATATAGTCCAGTGATGCGCTCAGCATCCAGTATTGCAATGCAATAGTCCAAAGAGTAACAACAAGGTTCAATGAACAAAGAAATAGTCTTGATGCCCCAATGGGCTAAATCCTGGATAAATCTCTGGCAACAAAGGCTTGGCAAATACTTGAGTACGAGGACTTGAAGGCCCACCGGCCCAGGCTTGAGTTCGTGGTGCTTGGCAATCAACGTTGGCGAGAGATACCGAGAGCCAACGAGAAGCAGCTTAAATAGGTTTTCCTTGGTTTCTTCCTTGAAGACGCACACTGCGTCGTAACTCTTTCCCATGGATAGTCTGTGAGCCTGGCCCTCCCTTGCCCTCCAAGAAGGGAAGGAATGTCTGCTCATTAGTAACTGCAACTGGGAGCTGGGGAGGCAACCAGTCTTTGCCGTACCAGCTCTTCTTATCGGCCTGGGCAGAGGAAAGGCTGCGCTTGCCCTTGACCACTAGTTGACACAGAGGTTCATACAGAGGTTTGCTCTCAGGCCTAGTTGATGTCCTGGAATTAACATGGCTTTGGTCTGGCTGGACTATGGGACCAGGCTGGGGCCTGACAAAAGGTGCTAATTTTGGGTAATCATGGGTTTGGCTGTTAATAAAAGAGTTAATGAATGCACATACTTTAAGCTTCAATTTCTGTGAAAGAGCTCTCAGTTTTATGCAAATACTCCCAGCTTTATGTGATTTGTACCAATATTTGGGGTTTACCTGACTGGCAAAGGAAGTCACCAATGAATCCGATGATTATCTGTCTTGGGAAATATCTAGAGAGATTAGCCCAACCTTTTCCATTCCCAGGAGATTATCTGAACAGGGTCACAGAGGGGTGGCTGTTTCTAAGTTACATTTTGATACATTTCTAAGAAGCACTTTATATTCATTTCATATATAAGATATAGATACAGTACACATTTGAAAGTGACAAGTTACACAAAAGCACAAAATAGGTACAATTTATTGAAGGATTAGATACTAGTATATAGTTTAGGGGTTTACACCTACTGGTGGTTCTGTCTCAATATTCTAATGTTTTGAACTTGCGCAAGTCTGGAAAGGGTCTTTTAAAGATGGAAAAAATATAAATGTATTTCTGAGCCCTAGGTGAACTATAAATCTTTTGGGAGGGGTCACTATGGGTCAATAACAACATTACTGTATGACAAATTTGATGTTAGATGCATTCACACATAACTTCGTAAATGGTAATTTGTCTTGTGTTATCGTTACTACTCCCTATACATTGTCCCTCAAAGAAAGTGATAAAAATGTGTCCAGGCTCAAATGTACCAGGTTATTGTAAATAAAAAGAAATATTTGTTTTTTCAACATCCTGTGACATTGCCTTTTTCCCAAATCACATATATTGTGTTTTTCCAATCCCCTTTCCTTTTCCTCCTAATACAGTAGTTCCCAACCTTTTTTGACCAGGGCCCACTTGACTGGGCCTCACTTTGGCCAGGGGCCATTTTGACCAGGGCCATTTTGAACAAGGACCATTTTACCAGAGACTACTTTAACCAGGGATCACTTTGTTCAGGGACCACTCTTCAACATTAGTAGCAAAGGGGGCAGGGCTGGTCAGCTTTATGGAAAGGAGCAGAAATAACACAAATAATATAAAATTAAAAAATTATAAAATAAAGAGGAAGGAGTTTCACAGACCAGATTTTCATCCTCGTGGTTCACTGCTGGGCTGTGGCCCACAGGTTGAGAACCACTGTCGTAGTAGGAACAACTTGCTGTTAATCAGATTTATAGGTAAGACTTGAATATGAATATCCACCCTACTGCCATGTCTATTAATTTTAATTATGACCTTGCACGCACTGGATGAAACTGCAGTATATGTGAGAGAAGGGTCTGGTTTTGCAAGTCAATCATTCATCCTAATCAAATAAAGAGCCACAAGGAAATTAGACTTATCTACGTAACTTAAAGTTATATTTTTGGGAATTTAGCATTTTGTCTACTTTCCCTCTCTGTTTTTAAAGCACATCCAGGCTAGGATTTCTCGTGCTTTTGTTTTCACCAGAAACCAGGCCTATCTGATTGCACTCTAATTAAATATTAACTATTTCACACTGTTACTTTTTCTGTATCTCTTATCAGTGATTTCCTACTAGATACTTTGAATTACTTAAGTGTGTCAGTAAATCCATAAACTTCACAGACACGTGGTTCTCTGCCCTTGAATACTTTACAGTTTGGGCAGTTTATTAGGTTCAGGCTTTCTGCTTCAGTATTACAGCTCTTTGCTCCAAAAAAGGCATTGCTGCTGGTAGAAAATGGGAGGATCCTAGATAGATTCATGATTTGAAAACAGAGAAATGCCAACTCACATTTTCTCTTAATAGGCCTTTCATTTGTAGAGTGTATGCATACAAGAAGTTTCCACCAATTCATAAATGGTTGCGGGTGCTACTTCCCCTTCATTACTTCAATATTAGGGGGGATTTTGTCTCCTACATTTTAATGAAACACCACATTTTTTGCATTCCTATGAAATCTTGTCTGATTTCAGAAGCTAAGTAGCATTGGGCCTAGTTAGGTCCCCAGGTGAAACTAGGCACATCCAGATAGGTATAGACAAGAATATCTAAAATGTTGGAGACCCATTGCTTCTGGTTAAAGATGAAAGCACTGGAATACACGAACTAGTGTTTTGGCTTACTATAAGACAACTCCCTATGTTTCTTATGTGCTTGTAAAGATTCAAGAAAGTGGTTGCTTTTGAGATATTGGGCTCTTCCCCAGCTAGCAATTAAATGTTACTGTGCAGATATTAATTTTCTCTTGAACTGATTCTCCACAGAAGAAGATGTAGGAAAAGAAGTAAACCCTATTATGGATCAAGATTTTTGGTCCTTGTCTCTATCTGGTTTTTGAGCATAATTTTAGGGGTATTATGATGAGAGGCCGATAAATAGTTTTATTTGGGTGATGAGAATTGCAGTCCAAAGACTAGGAATTTGCATTTCTACATTTTTTATCATGTTCTGCTGATTACATAAATTTGGAGCTTGTGTTATCTGATCCTTAGCTAGAGGTAACTGAGGTTTGGGAAAGCTTTGATGATGCTTTGCTCTCCAACCGACAAAATCACCAGACAACACCATGTTGTGGGTTAACTATGGGCAACTTTTATTATATGTTACCAATCAATCTCTGTGTGATCATCCAATCCAATTTATGATTCAACATAAACTTAAACATGAATTTGAACTTGACAGTGAGCTTGAACTTGAACATGAATTTGATATTAATCAAATGATGCAGTGGCCCCACATGACCACATCATCCTCAGACAAGGGTGAGACACCATAATTCCCAGATGCAACCCACATGTTGCTCCCATGGGAACTCTCCAGGTAACGGGTGGAGACTGTAACGTATTTCCCCTTCCTGTGGTACACACCAGTACCTGCATGTGCCTACCATACGTTTGCACAACACACAAAAGAATGAGGCTATAGTGCCTATAATGCAACACAAACACAAAAGGAAAGAAGAGTACCAAGGAGGAATGTCCTATGTACTCAGTGCCAAGCAAAACCCTTTAGGTTATATGCAAAAAATAAAGGCATTTAATATGATACAAAATTAAAGTATAGTGAGGCAATGGGCCTCTCAATAAGTACTACACAGAGAGTGAATACCATATATAGGAACAGAAACACAGCATGCAACACGGATACACAAAATAGTGTTACCCCTCAAATGCACATGATACAAGTGGTAATGGTAACAGCAAAATAACATAGGATAGTCCTCAGGCATGTATACATACAATAGGAACACCCTGAACGCCGGCCCGATGGCTGGAGGAGCGGTGGTAGCTCTAGTCTCCCAGGGAGGAAAAAAGCCGCTGTGCAGGGATTCTGGCGCGGCTTCCGCGTTCCCTCTGGCCCCCAACGGGTGGGCGGAGGGAGGAGGGGTAACCCGAATCGGGCGTCCCTCAGTGGGAGGCCGATGGCCCCTGTGGACGCGCCACGCCTACGTTTTGGGCTACAGTTACTTCCTGGTTGGAATCCGCGGCCTGAAGCCGCCTCATCTGGGGGGCTTCGGATCCATTCTACAATCCACAGGGGCCATCGGCCTCCCACTGAGGGACGCCCGATTTCGGGTTACCCCTCCTCCCTCCGCCCACCCGTTGGGGGCCAGAGGGAACGCGGAAGCCGCGCCAGAATCCCTGCACAGCGGCTTTTTTCCTCCCTGGGAGACTAGAGCTACCACCGCTCCTCCAGCCATCGGGCCGGCGTTCAGGGTGTTCCTATTGTATGTATACATGCCTGAGGACTATCCTATGTTATTTTGCTGTTACCATTACCACTTGTATCATGTGCATTTGAGGGGTAACACTATTTTGTGTATCCGTGTTGCATGCTGTGTTTCTGTTCCTATATATGGTATTCACTCTCTGTGTAGTACTTATTGAGAGGCCCATTGCCTCACTATACTTTAATTTTGTATCATATTAAATGCCTTTATTTTTTGCATATAACCTAAAGGGTTTTGCTTGGCACTGAGTACATAGGACATTCCTCCTTGGTACTCTTCTTTCCTTTTGTGTTTGTCCTACCATACGTTTGACACCTATTTAAGACCCTCTCAACCCAATTTGCCCAAAATGCACAGTGTAGGGTAGGTGAAAACCTCCCAGAACATGAGAGGGGGGCATTCCTACCTAGCCCCTAACAGTGACCCTTGACAAGTACACTGCAGCGGTGGCAGTTGGACGGGTCAACTTCTTTGGGCCAAGTAAGATGAGCTAGGTTCACCTCACCTAGGCCCTGCCCACAACAAGTCCTGGCTGGGACTTTATAACTCTTTGTCTTCCCTTCGCTGGAAGGGAGCAAAGCGCTTTCTGGCCCCCATGCTGGGGCAGGAAAGGTGTTTCCTGCATGGCAGGGAGTTGGACTGAATGGCCCCTGTAGCCTCTTCTAACTCTGGGATTTGATGACAATGGATGTGCTTCAAAGTATAATACAGCCCCTAGACCCATGAGGAATACATTCCCAAACTTACAATAGAGACAGGAAGGCATGGATAATATTGAATTATATTGCAGCGAAGGACTTCAATTGGAAATTACAAAGGGTCTCCCACTCTCTGATGATATTTGGCCACTAGGGCTGTTTCCGAATTTCGGATACTTCCGAATTTGAAAAGCCTACTTCCAACTTTTGAAGCAATTTCAAGAGCAGCCATTCCAAAAGGAATTCTGAATTCCGAATTTTGGAATTCCAAATTCTGAATTCCGGAATTCTGAATTCCAAATTTTGGAATTCCAAATTCCAAATTTTGGATGTCTTTTCTGAATTTTCTTGCTGATTGCTCATTGGCTGATGGCTAACAGCTGACTCTCCCTTCTGCTGATTTTTTGGGCAATTTTTGAAGGTGGACGCCATTTTTGAAGACTTCCGAAGACCATCCCATGCCAGAGCTCCCTGTCGGCCGTCACCTCCCCCAGCTCCTTCAGAGTCAAGCTAGCCAAATAAAGGCTACCATCCATCCATCTTGCCCTTGGTCAGCCCCTCTTCCTTTTTCCTTCCATTTTCCCCAGCATAATTGTCTTCTCTATGCTTTCCTTTCTTCTCATGATGTGGCCAAAGTACTTCATCTTTGCCTCTACTATCCTTCCCTCCAATGAGCAGTCGGGCTTTATTTCCTGAAGTATGGATTGGTTGGATCTTCTCGCGGTCCAAGGCACTTCCAGAACTTTCCTCCAACACCACAGTACAAAAGCATCTATCTTCCTTCGCTCAGCCTTCCCTATGGTCCAGCTCTCACATCCATAGGTTACTACGGGGAATACCATTGCTTTTATCATGCGGATCTTTGTTGCCAGTGTGATGTCTCTACTCTTCACTATTTTGTCAAGATTGGACATTGCTTTCCTCCCAAGCAGTAATCGTCTTCTGATTTTCTGGCTGCCTACCATCTCACAAAGGCTCAACTTTTCTGGTATTGCTACAAGTGGCTTAGAAAGAGTTCCAGAAGTCAAACTCTGGCCTAGAGTCTTATTATGACCAATAAAACCTGCTTCCTGGTCTTCTGGCTTTCTGCCACACAATTTAAGCCTTGAACACAGAGCTATGTAAACATAAATAGGGTTTAGTGGACTCCCTGTATGGAAAAGGGCAAATTCACAGCACTCTATTGGAAAGGGATTTATCAGTGCTATTTTATCCTCTGCGGCTAACTCTATACAGAAGAAAATCTGAGAAATAAGGGGACTTCCAGAATTCTACCTAGGCAGGGATGTTAGCTATAGGGTGTGAATGTGGGTGCAGGCATGCATCCAGGCACCCCAATGAAATTTTCCTTGAGTCTTCAAATTGCTAGCAATGTAATACTTTGGAACTTTAATTTGGCATTTAGGGCCCTTCCAGACAGGCCCTATATCTCAGGATCTGATCCCAGGTTTTCTGCTTTAAACTGGATTATATGAGTCCACACTGCCAGATAATCTGGGATAAACAGGAAACCTGGGATATGGGGCCTGCCTGCAAGGGCCCTTAGAAATACAGTTTAGGCATCCAAAGAAAAGGAACAGCCAAAGTTCCCAAAGGAATGTGAATGCAGCAAATGGAAGAATTCTAGGTGTGTGTGTGATTTCCAGCATCTTATTCTTGACAATAGTAGAAATTTGGAGAACAGAAATAACTCTTATTTGTGGTGCAATGCTATCATTTCCCCCTTCCCCATAGCAACACTTTTGCTGATATATATTATAGGTTGGATTAGAAATCAAGGTCGGGGTTCAATGTGACATTTTTGGCTGTGATTCAGAGGATACGAGGTGAGACTTTGGGTCATGACTGGTCATACATATTGCACAACTGCTATCTATACAATCCAAATGACAATTATAGCCTTAAAGACTGACTGTGCAGAAAATACAACTGAACCATAAGTTTGCTTATACTGTGGTAGCATCAACTAGATGCACAGAGAAGTTGGCCACTTGAATGTCTGGTGCTTATATTGTACTATTTGTAGTGAGTTCCGGGATATTTATGGGTGACCAACTGTCCTCTAAAAACAGTTTAACTACAACTCTTAACAATTCTAACCATTTTGCTAAGATGGTCAGGGCTGCTGGGAAGTAAACAAACTGCCCAACTCTGCCCCAAAGCAGTTGAAAACAAGCTCTGGGTCCAAGTGCATCTTATGCATTCTTATCCAAGTTAGGCACTTGCTCAATTATTACTGAACCCGTAGATCTTTCCAAACTGGGATTAGCATTCGCTTTCCCCATAGGATCTGATGATAATGCAATAGAACTGAAGTATTTAGGATACTCCCTGAGTTTTGTTACCCTTGAGAGAGTAATAACACTATCTGATTAATACCAAAGAAACAAGTGTTAACAATTTTATGTCTGCAATGAACAAATTGCCAGGGCTTTCCATTCTTGCTCCATGCATTGCCTTGCTTAATCCAAATAATGTAAACAATTGGATTTGCAAGATAAATATCATTAAGTGGAACACTTTAAAAAGTGAATTGAAATTGATTGGAATTGTCACTACCCAACATTGTTTATTCTTTGCTGCTTGATAGCTTGTGTTGGTAGATTTCTAACTGGATGGCCCAAGTATAGCATTGCAGTAAAATAGAATATAATAAAATATAATCTCAAACATCCTGGTATGAAAGTGAGGATTTGCTCTTTTAATAAAGATGCCACCATAGTTAAATTGGCTCCTGACACATCTGTAATTGTTTTCAGATGAGATTGATATCCATATTTTCAGGTCTGTAATGAACTAACAAGTGATTACATTGCCTGTATTGTGTCACATTCGGGGATGAGGGTGGCAAAAGCATAACAACCATTTCTTTTGTTAAAACATGTGTCACAACAAGACACATGGATGGTGTTGAAATCTGACTCAAGCCAATCCAAATGTGAAACCATGGACTGCTCTTGGCTTATAAATTGGGGCTTGTTTAATAACATATTTTGTGGTCTGAAGCCCCATTTATGGATGATTCCTGCCTCTGCTTTTTTTAATGGCAATCTAAGCCTCATCTACTGTCCTATAAAATCCTGATTATCTGTTTTGAACTGGATTATATGGCAGTGTAGACTTATACAATCCAGTTCAAAGCAGAAAATCTGGATTTTTTAATGGCAGTGTAGATGGGGTCCTAGACACTGCGGCAGGAGAGAGAGAAATCTGAAATAAATTGAAAATGCGAAATCCAAGCCTTGATCTGAGGGCAATTTATGGCTTCAAGCAATGTTTGTTGTGCAATTCATGACTTAAAGCAGAAACCATTGCGATATACAAATATGCAGGAATAGAACCAAAAAGAAGCTTTTTAATGGGACTTGTGAGAACATGTGTGGAGTAGTGGTTTGAGTGCTGGATTAAGATTCTGAACGATTAGGGCTGAAATCCCTACCTGACTGTGGAAACCCATTAGGTAACCTTAGGCAAATCATATTCTCCCAGCCTCAGTGGAAAGAAAAGGCAAAAAACAAAAAGAACCCCCAAAAACCAAACAAACGTAGTCAAGAAACAATACCATGCTAGGTTTGCCTTATGGCTTCCATAAACTAGATGAGACTTTAAGGCACACAACATCCCACTTCCATAAATTAAATTTCCTACTCACTTCCATTAAGATATCCCATCTGTGTTTACACCCATAGTCCATAACTATGCTCTGATAGTTCCAACCAAATGTCTTAAGTATGTTCACCTATGACATTCCTTCTTTTGTCTTAGACTTTCTTCATATGCCCACATACAGGAATCTGCATGCACAAGACTGGATGGGTGGGGGAACTAATTGTCCCTTCTCATGCCAAGCCTTCTGATGTGTTTGTTGGTAGCAGATAAAAGTGGAATGCTCATTTCAAAGGAGGAGGCTCCCAATGGAAATGCCAAAAGAAAATTTGCCTGAAGGTAGTCAACTAGTACCTGCAAATGACTCAGAAACCACATGCAAATCTACAGACAGATCAATTGGTACAGATGCCAGGGGAGATGTGAATGTCTCTTCAATGAGGATTACATTAGGATTTATATCATAACCTTCAAGTCTTATGCAAAGTGTATAACAAGGGAAGTGTCAAAAGTGTCAAAAGTGTATAACAAGGGAAGTGATTCTGTAATCACTTCCAAAGGTGATTACAGAATCAGGTCATAGTTTGCCCAGTTATGAAGTCAAGGCAGTTTCATGCCACATTATATCACCCAAATGTCCATAGAAACTTTGTTTGCAAGCCTCACATAGAATTCTATTCCTGATGTCACCTTTGTGTTTATTGGACTATTGAATGGCTGTTTGGTGTGACAGCAAGTTGTTAAAGTGAAGGAAGCTGGTGTGTGCCAGAGCCATTTAGTACATGTCATAGTCTGAGAGACTGAAGGCTCTTCTATATGCATGAAAATGGGCAGAAACTCTCTCAACAGCTAGTACTGCATCCACTTGCCAAAGAAACTGCACCCTCTGCTGTAATCCAGTGACAAATATTGTCCTCCGATTCTGAAGAACGGTCCCTACTCCTTCAGAGAGCAGGGAGGCCCCGGGGTTCACACTTTTTGATGAAACCAGTGGTTGAAGCCAAAGACAGCCAAATGAAGTACCTGATCATGCAGAATTAGAGAAGGACTCATCTTCCAGGTAATTTCTCAACCAACGCTCCCTGGAACTCTAGAGTTCTGTAAGAGACCACTATGAGGCCTGAGACTATTATGATTCCTAAAAATATTTCAGAAAAACTCTGCGTATAATTATCTACCGACACTGGAGGAACTCTTGAAATAATGTTCAAGTCTTAGGAGACCCCAGAATACAAATGATCATATTCAGGGGTTTCTTGAGACTTGAAAATTATTTTAAGAGTTCATCCAGAGTAAAAGAGCTGAAAAAAGCTGTTACAGACTATGAAGCCTGCCAGTTTCCCTAAACCAGTATTGGATTAGCCTCTCTTATCTTGGCTGTGTGGTTGCTGACCATGGTCCTGAATCCAAGCCAAGATACTGCGAAATGGGTCTTGCATCTGTTATTGTCCAGATCTACTCCCCCCCTCCTTTCCTCTATTCCACTTCCCTCACCTCACTTTGCCTTGGTCCCATCACCTGAGCGGTTGTTTTACTGGGATGGTGGAATGCCTGATAGAACACGGCATCATGACTATATTGAAAGGGGGCATTGAGGATTACTTCAAAAGTGCAGTCTTTATATGGCTGTTATAACACAAATGATACCAGCTTACCAAGACAAATCCATGCTTGTTTTACACCACTTTATTTAAGACAGTGGGTAAAGTCTTCAGTTGAACTGAATGAGGGGAAGTGCAATATAAATATATTCAATCGTAAGTATCAAATGTGTGTTAGTTCCAATCTCTGGTATATATTTTACATTTATCTATTGCTATAAAAGCATTCTGAAAAGAGAGGATGAATACAATGATAGAACATTATAGTTTGAATCCTAGTCCCAACTAGAACAGATTCACGGAAACAATGGAATTTATTTAAGAGTTAACTAATCAAGTTGCCTCTACTGTAGTTGGGAATATCAATGGGATTTTTGATACTATGATTCATGAGTGTGTTTTCCATTTTTCAAGATGTGGATACTGAGATTAGAATCTGGCCAAAACAAATCAGTTACCCTACTGAACACCAAGAAACTCTTGCCAAATTTACCACCTGAAATCCCTTCATGGCTGTTTGGTTTACCATGTATAAAATGAACAGGTGGCTTATCCTGTTAAAAAAAATAATTTGTATTTTACTGTTACAGTGCTGCATCAACCAGTTCCTAGAGCTGCAAATGATTTCTGATCAAGATTCCTTCCAGGAAGCAGCTATGGCTTTCCAAGGGCAATTTGAGAATGGTGGCAAATGTTGCAGCCACTCATCTTCTCCCACCAGCATCCCCTATGGAGTCCTTAACAAGGAAGAGCAAAAGAGGAGTCAAGAGACGCATCAGGATTTCCCTTTATTTCCATCCATAGGCTGCCCCTGTAGAGAAAACAGAAGGGTCATTCTGAAATCTCCAAATATAATTTGTCTTAGAGCTTCAGAAGTGCTTCTGAAAACCCTCACTTTTATAAGGAAACTGCCTTCATTTTTTCAGCTGCCTCCAGAAGACCAAATCTTGCTGATAGAACAGTGTTGGGCACCTCTCTTCATATTGGGCCTAGCTCAAGAACAGGTTGATTTTGAACTGGAAGAGATCTCAACTCCTAGCTTGTTGAAAATGATCCTTCTTAACCAGACTCTGATAAATAATGAACAACTACAGAATGAACTTTTGGGAGTGTCATTGATGGAAGCTCAGAAGTTAAAATTTTTCCTAGGGAAATTCTGGGATTTGAACATTTGTGCCAATGAATCGGCTTACCTCAAAGGAATCATTCTTTTTAACCCTGGTAAGTCCCGTTATGGCAACAGTTGCTATTGTGTGATCAGTTCCTTTTGCTGAGCTGTATTAAATTCAAAAGGACTTTCAGTTTTGTATTTTGCTACTGGTCAGGTTGCACATCAAGAGCACAGTTTGGAGTAAGCCTAGAAATACATTGAAAACTGTGTAAAAAAGCAACACTCTATCCATATTTTAGAGTGAGTTTTAATGAACTCTACACTATAATCTGCTCTTCTGGAAGACAAAGGATCAGAATTTAATTTTTAGCCCTAGGGGGATTCAGTAGATTCATTGAATCAATGGAAAGTCAGGTTATGAATATTTATGCAAGTTCCATACATTCAATGAGTCTACTGTAGTTGGGAGTAATAACTGGATCTAGGTTTCTGTTTTTACAGTTATTCAAATATCTTACTGAGGTGCTATATTAGATAAAAATACCTCTTTTGTTATGTGCTCTGAATGAGATAGGTAACACATATATGATTTCTGATGTGAAGATTTAAATTTTCTGTTGAAACATAGGTGCTTGTAGATAAGACATGCAACATATACTGCACACTTGATATATAATGCTACTGCTCCAAAGTGAGAATCAATTTCACTGTGAAAATTTGGCGTAGCAGACACTTCAAAACAAACTTTCAATACCAGGATCATTTGCAGAACTTTGGGAAATGTCCATGTAGGCTGAGGAATAATAAAAAATCATCATAATTCACCCCCTCCCACAAACCTTGGACAGTAGCCTCGAGAGCACTGAAGTAGACTTTCGATTGGGACTCCAACTTCAGTGAGAATCAGTTGCAACCATTATTTTAAGACGACTCCATTTAAGGAGTGCATCAATTGAAAAACAGCAAGAAATCAAAACTTTGGATGCTGTCTCTCCAAGATCCTTTTTGCAAGAAACAAAATTCTAAATCAACATCAAGGGCACTGTAAACTTCATTTATGAAATAAGTTGTGTGTAGGTAAAGGTAAAGGATCTTTACCTTTACCTTTTCGGTGTTAACATTGTCAAGGAAACAACCCCATACTCCTCTTTAAGCCTACAGGGAGGGAATATTATTTTTGTCTTGTAGACCAAAAAACAAAAAAACAAAACCCAAAACAAAACAAAAAACAAACAAACCTGAGAGTAGAGGACAAATGTGTCAGTAAATTTCACCTGTAGTTCACATGTGTGAATAAAATGTCCAAGCTTCCTGCTGATAACGCAGTGTTGGGCCTCACTCTTGGTTTCTTCATTTTGAGACCACCAGGGTGCATGCGTATACATCCTGAATTGATGGAAGACTCATTTTGCTTTTGAGATTTCTTACTAACAACATTGCATACAACAATCCAAGGCTCTGCTGGAATGTGGACTTCACACAGAGTCCTCTGAATGCAAGAACCTACCTGTTTTCTTTTATGTGAGCAACCAAGTAGGCAATGGGTATAGTGTGCATGAAAGGCATCATAGGCCCCCTTTACACTGCCATCAGGGCCATAGCCAGGATTTTGATTTGGGGGGGGGGGAGGCTGAGTTTGGTTCGGGGGCTGAGACTGGGTGGAAGAGGGTCTACCCTAGCAAACCTTTTGTATTGTTATCCCAATAACCCCATTAATGTGGGATATAATGAGCATGGTGATCAGATCATGATATGAATAAACATAACAGTTTAAATAATGTACCAGTAAGGCCTTTTCGCTGACCACCCTGAGAATTTGGGGGGGGGGGGGGCTGAAGCCCCCTTAGCCCCCCCCTGGCTACATGCCTGACTGCCATATAATCCAGTTTCTGATCCTAGATTATCTGCTTTGAACTGGATAATAGGGCAGTGCCAACTCATTTAATCCAGTTCAAAGCAGATAATCTGGGATCAGATACTGGATTATATGGCAGAATAGATCCAGCCATAGTAGCAGTACAGAATAATGAAGTGTATCAAGAAGATGGAGCACAAAACCAGCCAAACTTCACGAAAATCATTTGTTCTTCATTGAATCAAGACACTGACTGGAGTGGCTACTTCAATAAGATTTCCCACAAGGAAATATTTTATCTAAGTGAACTATGCTATATCCTTGAAGCACTGAGAAAGGAATAAAATTTGTTTAGGCAAGTCATTTTTTAAAAAAAGGTACAATGCTTCTGATGTAACAATAAACATAATCATTAGACCAAAACGTATCTGATAAAAAAATATAAAACCGGTGACACACATATTGTATTTCCCCGAAAATAAGACACTGTCTTATATTTATTTTTCCTCAAGAAGACTTATTTTCAGATGATATCTTATTTTTTAATCAAGTGTGGTACACTTAATAAAAGCAAATTTACTGTTTGTGGTGTGTGTGTGAGAGAGCGTGAGAGAGAGAGAGAGAGAGAGAGAGAGAGAGAGAGAGAGAGAGAGAGAGAGAGAGAGAGAGACCCACAGACTGTTGCTGGTTAGTGCTGGGGGAGAGAGACCCATGGTGCTGAGTAAAACGGCAGCCACAGCTTTACTTCTTTCCCCTGAGGACACACAATACCTAAAGCAGAGTGTCCTGCTCCTTACTTCACTGAGGATACTTTTACTTTTACTTTCTATACCTCCCTCTATGCCTCAATTTGCAGCATGCACAGAACAACTGGGACCTGGCGGGGGAGCTGACCTTGTTGGTGGGGCTGCCCACATCTCTGTGGTCATCTCAAAGAGAGCAGCTGTCACAATGGGGCAGATGAGAAGGGCTGCCTATCTTCTATACCACTCTGGACCGGTACACTGCATAGCCATGCCTATCACTATGTCTTATATTGCACAAATGCTTAGAAATCCTGCTACAGCTTATTTTATGGGTATGTTTTACTTTCCGGGAAACACAATAGTACAAAACTAGCAAAAACACAATTTAAATATTCAGTAAAGTGTTTAAACTCACAACAACCCATTCAATAGATTAAAAAACCCAACATAGTATTGCCATGTTTCTGCATAATGACCTGCCTTTAAGAACCAGTATAACATCTTCAAGAAAAACATATTTCTTGGCCAAATTTTTAATTTCATAGAATCCAGTGATCTAAAATACTGTAATTCCTTTACAGACTTCCAGGACCTAAAATGCCGCATCTACATCCAGGCTCTTCAACTGGAAGCCCAGCAAACTTTGATGGAGTTCATCTCAATGATTCATTGCAGGAATCTAGGGAGATACACTTGGCTGATGGAACTTCTCAGATTTCTGAGGAATTTCCAAACAAATACAGTTGGAGAACTCTTTTTCAAGCCCCTCTTGGGAGACATCAGTTTAAGCAACTTACTTCTAGAAACATTTTACAGCAAATAGGATTTTTTAAAAAATTAGATGGCCTATCAAATAATATGTGTTATAAAGGGAATGTGGCTATCAAGCTTTTTTTAAAAAAAGAAAACACAACTACATTAGAAAGTACTGTTGAGACAGGGGAAGACAAATCCTTATTATACATTGTTTAAAATGTCAGAAAAGACTTTTCTTCTGAAATCTGGCATAGGGCCACATCATCATTTTATAGCATTACGTCAAGCACTGCAGTGCACCAAGCACTGCTACCACCACAGGACTGAGTTGTACAAGACTCTTTCTTACAATAGGATGTATTAGTGTACAGAACATAACAGAACATTTTATTCCCGTCAATGACCAGCATTAAAAGAACCAATAGAACATACATTTTGGCATTAAAATACAGCTTTTAAAAGGTGTGTTTAAATCTATATAAATAAAAATGTAATGTTTGTTTGTGGGATTAACATAACGCAAAAACCACTGGGTGAATTGACACCAGATTTGGACACAATACACCTATAAGGCCAACAAGTGACTATCACTCATAAACACTGAAAAGCACAGTGGAAGATACTTAAGCAAAAAACAATATAAATAAATAAATAAATACATTACAACATGTGCGCAAAACCACATATATATATGCTAACACACACATATATATGCACATATACACACACAAAAGACATATACACAGGCTGGGCCACAGCAACGCATGGCAGGGAACGGCTAGTAGTGTATAAAATATCAGGAGCAAGTAAATTGTGGAGTCAACATGATGTGGTGGTTTCAGGGTTGGATTATGACTCTAGAGACCAGAATTTGAATCTCTGCTTGATCATGAAATCCATTGGGTGGGTGATCTTGAGCAAGTCGCAGTCTCTTAGCCTGAGAAGAAGTCAATGACAAACCTATTCTGAACAATTATTGACACCCCCCCCCCCCCCCCCATTATATGGTTACCATAGCTTGAAAATACTTGAACAGCACACTTTGGAAGCACACATTCCACATTCTGTAATACACATTGAAGTAATGCAGTTGTTTTTTAAAAAAATAGACCATGTTTAGGACTGCTTGTATTGCTTTTGTTGAGGATAGGATACATGTGGTTTCTAGATTTGACTGGAAGATGCCACAGGTAAACCACATTCTAGACACCACTGAAACATATACAGCTGTCATTGAGATAATCTATATAAATAAAAATGTAATGTTAATTTGTGGGATTAACATAACTCAAAACCTACTGGGTGAATTGACATCAAATTTCGACACATTACACATATCAGGCCAACGAGCGACTATCACTCATAAAAACACTGAAAAGTGCAACAGAAGGGACTTAAAAAGGCAAAAATAAATAATACATTACAATGCATGCACAAAATCATACACATACACACGCAAACACACATATATAGACAAATATATACACACACAAAGCACATATACACAGAGTGGGCTACAGCAATGCATGGCAGGGGATGGCTAGTACCACAATATTAAGGAATAAACCGTAACTGAAATCTTCATTTCCTTTAAATGAGCGAGTCACACAGGCTGGAGATCTCTTATATTATAGCATATATAGATGAGAGCTCTCTCTGCTTCTAATCTACAAGTGTTAATTAAACGTCATTGTTTACAACAATGGGCTCTAACTGTAAACAGCCCACATAGTAACTGTTGATTGGATTTTGAATACATTGATCTGTTGTGATAAGTGAGTGAACAAAGAGATCCATGTTCTGGATTAATCTGGAGTTATTAATGTATGGCAGGCAGAAAAAGATGGTTTTGAACTAAGAGAATGTGCTTTGACATGAAGTGTTAAGTTCTTCTGCATGCTTCTGGAAGAACACAAGTTGTAAATATAGGGAGCTCTAACATCATTTGGTCCGTCTCATTTTAGATTTCCAGGGCATGTACCACATTTCTGTTACAGAAACAAACCCCTTTTCCTCCTTTCTCATGTTGCTTGACTAGTTGGATCTTCTGCTAAGCAATTGACCTCCCTCTTGTGACACAGATATACATTCCATCCAACATTTCACAGATGAAAACCAAGACACCTGTGGTCAAGCAACATTAGAGTGTGGTCAAGGAAAGTGGAAAATTGGAGGGTATGAATAGCTCATATTCTGGCATACTTCCAGCATTTAGGAGCCTGTTGCTGGGTTATTTTGCAAAAAGTTAATCATAATGCCAGCTTGATTTTATCTTTCATCTTTGTGATCACAGGTCTAAAGCCCCTATTTAGCAGTTTGACTCGGTAAATTAAATGGGTGAGATAATAGCATACTTTGGGATTCGATGATTTAAAATACAACTTTCTTGTATTTTAGAATGCATTTACAATGACCTGTCCTTTATTTCTGCGCTTTTAATTATATTTTACATCATTCAGTTGCCTTTTATTTTTCACACAGATATCAATGCATACATTTTCAGGTGCACTCTCATCACTCATAAATAAAAAACAGCACTGCTGAGTGTTTTATCTACACATTGTAATGGAGGCAGGATTGAAGCAAACTCAATTTTTGTTTTTCGGAAATGCTAGTTGTATTTATATTTATGTATGTTACAACCAAGGGTCAAATCCCTGCTTGGCCATATAAATTGCCTGCGTGCCTTTGGACAAGTCACACTCTTAAGTTTCAGAGAAGAGCAATGGTAACCCCCTCTGAACCACAAAAAAAAAACCTGTGATAGGTTCGCCTTAAGGTTTCTGAAGGTTGGAAACAACTTGATGACAAACTGCAACAGTGTGTATTACTTCACTAATGAGACGCACAGAACAAAGAAATCTCCCAAGTTGTTCTCCTTTCCCCTGCTCCTAACTAAAACTATCCATGTTTGTAAATTCTAACTAGAGTAGACCTATTGAAACCATGGGAATTATCTACCTGTTAACTTACCATTTGACAATTCATTGAATGGATCTACGTTAATTAAAGTTAACCAACAGGATACCAGGTAATGCTTTTTTACTATCAAGCAACTGTGGCTGGGATGGACGTAGATAAAAGGTAAAGGTTTTCTTTTCACATTAGGTCTAGTCAAGTACAACTCTGGAAGTGATGCTCATCTCCATTTCTAAACCAAAGAGCCGGTGTTGTCTGTAGACACCTCCAAGGCCGGTATGACTGCATGGAGTGCTGTTACCTTCCTGCCGGAGAGGTACCTATTGTCAACACATAACAGTTGCATTAAAATCATCATCATCATCATCTAACTAGTAACAATCTGAGTACCATGAAAGCAATAGCAAAATAATGGTAATTTAATATAGTTTGACCCTCGTTAATTTTGGGACCACTATCCACAATTTCATCTAACCACGTTCAACATTTTCCCTCTTTTCTTGGCATTTTCAAAGTACTCCAGCACAACTCTACGGTATTCCTGGACCAGAAGTTTTCGTTTCAGTAGGATTCACTATTATTCACTGTATCCATGTGAAGTTCTGGAACACATCTCCCATGTATATTGGAGTCATACCATACGTAGGAATTGTAAATAGGAATCTCGGTGGTCAAATATTCCTTTCCATTACCAGGAGGGCACAGTCCACTCCCCCAAATAAAAAAAAAATCTGGGTCCATGATTTCATCTATATTGTTTTGGATTTTTGCTGTTTATCTATTCATTGTGAGAAACACATGGCCGACATATTTGATTCCCTGTGGATCTCTTAAAAACCAATTTCTTTGCTTCTCTTAGGATATAATTATGAGGATAATTATAATTAGATTCCGTCAAACTATGATGTGAAAAGCGCAACGAGTCAAACCTTTTACTAGTGCAGAAATAACAACAACATGATACAATTGTAGTTTTCATCGGTAGATATGTAGAATTATGGAAATCTAAGGCACTTGGAAAATTTTGTGTTACACTCATAACACAAAAGGAAGGAAATCACACTAGCAACATGACATGATGCTTTTATGGGCCTTAAGAGAGCAGGGAAGATCAAAGGCAATGGTGCTTCATATGGACTATTCCTTGTTTTTCTATGCCATCTTATGGTTCATCAGAGAACTGCAATGAAAATAATACACAGAAGGCATTGCAAAAAGTGCTTCAAAATATAAAATGTGTGCTGCAATTCTAAATAATTGTATAGTTCCATTATGCTCTACCTAGGGATATGCTGCTGCCATGCTGATCAAATAGCTATTATATGCAATGCATGCTCATACCCTAGTCGTTTCCATTTTCCTATGCTGGTTACTCTGCATTTGGAAACGCCTGTTCAAAAAGCCACATTTTGACTTTTTCCGGAATGTTAAAAAGGAGGTGGCCGATCTAATATCTATAGGGAGGGTGTTCCGCAGCTGAGGTGCCACCACCGAGAAGGCCCTGTCTCTCGTCTCCACCAAACGTATTTGTGACGAAGGCGGTAACGAGAGCAGGGTTTCCCCAGAACGTGGACTACCATGGCCAAGTCAGTTATTTTACAGTTGGCAGATCAGTTGGAGTCAAGATGTGGAAGGAAACAAGAGGGATAGAAAGAGCACAGGAATTCACGTCCAGTCGGAGATAAATATATAGTCCAGTTGGAAATAAATAAAGTCTAGTCATAGTTATATAGATAGACAGTTATATACAGAGTAGTAAGATAGATAGTGACATTATTTATTTATTTATTTATGTGCTATATTTGTATACCACCCCTTTCAGCCCGCAGACGACTCAGGGCGGTTTACAGTCACATCAACCATCAGAATACAATAAAACAATTAAGAAAATATAAAATTGTGATAAAATCAATAAAAAACATAAGCCATTAGAGCAGTGATTCTCAACCTGAGAGTTCCCAGATGTTTTGGCCTTCAACTCCCAGAAATCCTAACAGCTGGTAAACTGGCTAGGGCTTCTGGGAATTGTAGGCCAAAACACCTGGGGACCCATAGGTTGAGAACCACTGCATTAGAGTCTTCATATTAAAACATTGTCCAAACACATTCGTCCAGTCAGTCCATTTTCCTATGTCCATTACGCTGTATTTCCAATCACTTACTCGAAAAGCCAAGTCTTAACTTTCTTCCGAAATATTAAAAGGGAGGGGGCTGATCTAATGTCCTTAGGGAGGGCATTCCATAGCTGAGGAGCCACCACTGAGAAGGCCCTGTTTCCCGTCCCCGCCAACCGTACTTGTGACGAAGGCGGAATCGAGAGCAGGGCCTCCCCAGACGATCTTAAATCCTAGAGCAGGGCTGTCCAACTTCTAACTGGCCAAGGGCCGGAATTCAGATCACTGGTGACCTGGGGGGCCGCTCCGCCCTGGCCCCCGCCCCGCCCCGCCCCGGACCCCCACCCCCGCCCCCTCCTCCTAAAGTGTTATGCCGGGCGGCAGAAGCGGGCAATTTCACCCGTTTCTGAGGCTGGCGTGACACTTTAGCAGGAAGGGCGAAGGCTAACTACTTTATTGAATATAAAACAGTTCAAAAGGTATATTGTCCAATAGAATAACAGTATAATCCAAAAAGGCTTGAAGCAATCAATGTCCAAAACAGCTTGGCAAAATAATCCAAAAGGCTTAGCAAGGCTACGCGCAGCAATGCGGATTCAGAAACAAGGCAAAACAAAACAAAGCAAGACTTGGCGGCCACTAGCCAACTTAGCTCCGTGGACCCACTTCGCTAACACGTCTGCTCAGAAGAGACGTGGCCGAAGCACTGGGGATTGGTTCCCACGGATGCTATACTTAATCTTTCGGCCGAGGTCCCCGACGCTCTAGGCCTTGTCTTCTCCAATCCTTGCTGACGGACCTCGGCCTGTCTAGGCTGTGGTGCCATCCCCTTCTCCTGGACTCAATGCTACTTCTCCTATCAAAGGTTCGACCTTGCCTCTCAGCAGCTGGGCCCCTATCTGCATGAGAGCTTTCCTCCCTAGAATCTTCCCAGCCGCTTTCTTCCATGTTTTCACTTAGAAACTCCTGCGAACCTCTCCCCCCCGGGTGTTCATAACTTCCGCTATCACTAGACTCCATTTGCACCTGGTTATCTATGTCTTCATAGGGGTCAGGCCAACCTTCATCCCAAGCCAAGCTTTCGGTGGGAGAAGGGGGCCCCGTGAGGGGAAACGCATCTTCAGGTAACCCTTCCAAATCCTCTTCAGAATCTATCTCTGCCGGTGCAGGCCCTAATGCTAATGGAACTCCCGGTGCTGTTCCCAGGTCCCCAGGCACAAACGAGAACTGCTGTGCTACAAGGAGGAGGAGGGAGGATTCCTCCTCCTCCCCTCCCTCCCTCCCGCCGCTGCGAACCGGATCGCAGCGGCGGAAGCGGAGAGAGGGACGGAGGGGGTGAGGCAAGGAGGAGCTGGCTCCCTTCCTTCTCCCTGCCCCGCCTTCTCCTCCTCCCCTCCCCCCCGCCACTGTGATCTCGCAGCGGCGGCGCGGAGAGAGGCACAGAGGGGGCAGTGGAGGGAGGAGGAGCTGGCTCCCTTCCTCCTCCTTCCCTCCCCCCCCGGCCGCCATTAAAAAAAATATTTAAAAATATTTTAAAAAATAAATTCTTTCAGGAGGGTAGCGGGGGCTATGTCCAACAGGCTGGGGGGCCACGTACGGCCCGCAGGCCGCCTGTTGGACAGGCCTGTCCTAGAGGGTTCATAGGGAAACATCTGTTCTGACAGGTAAGTTATAGACAGTAAAGAAATAGTGGTCACATCTAATATCAATATAGTACAACAATAGCAGTCACATTTTGAGTTAAGAACAGGGCTGCAGAAGCTTACAGGATTTCCTTTTCACAAAGACTTTTCAGTGGCAACAAACATATAGCCTCCAATCTGTTTTTGTGTTATAATTCCTTCCAATCCAACTTCATAGCAACAGGAAGGCAGAACATAGACATTTATAGTGAATAGCACCAAGCATGGAGCTGGATCTTACAAAAAATATCTATAGGGTTGCCTACCATTTGCATAGTTTCCCATCTCAGCTCCCATGCTGCCCAAGGCCTGGTCTGTGGCTTTTAAATGTTGCCATTTGCTTCTGAATTACACCATACCTTTGGAATGGAGATGTTGAAGGGATATTTATCAAAATAGGGCAATTTTTCTTTTCTTTTTTTATTATCTCACTAGCTTGGGGACCCGCGCTGAGTGCCCGGGTTATTTGAGAAAAGCATTGTGTGCCAAGGTTGGCCTTTATCAGTTATTTATGTGACTCGCAGTGCTCTCAATAAGTTAGTGAAGGTACTGCGAGTCCCATTGCCCATGGTCCATCCTCCTCCAAACTGCATCAGGATATAGAGTGGGTTATGGTGGCTCTGTGTGCCAAGTTTGGTCTTGATCAGTCATTGCCTGTGGGTCGCAGCAGTCTCGGGAAGTGAGTGAAAGTACTTCAAGTCCCATCATCCATGGTTCATCCTCCTCCAAACTGCACCAGGACGTAGAGTGGGTTATGGGGGCTCTGTGTGCCAAGTTTGGTCTCTATCAGTTATTGGATGAGGGTTACAGCGGTCTCGGGAAGTGAGTGGAGGTACTTCAAGTCCAGGGATAGAGCAAAGTTTTGTTGTTATTGGGAACATGGTTGTGAACAGAAGAGGAAGGCTTTTGTTTTGTTTTTTTCAAACCAATACATGTCAGAGCATGGAACTCCTACTTTTTGGCTTACAACTCCCAGAATGATCCAGCCAATATGGTCAGCATGGTCCAAAATATCACTCACCCTCAGGCTATCTGGAGGGCTGTATCTTCCCAGTGATCTTGCCCTACTTCTAAAATCCTCTAGGGAGACACTTAGTAGAGTCTTGTTTATCCTGCATCGAAATGTATTGAAACAGCTGTGGATCCAGATGGGAGGCTGTGTTGGATAATACAGAACGTTGGATGAGCGAAGGTTGAATAAGTGAGACTCTATCTCAATCTGACCACCTTCACAGACATTGTTGATGAGAATGAAAGCGACCCTTCTCCACGGCTGATCTCAGACTGAAGGTTAGGATGACTCCTTTCAGGTTTATTTCTTTTTATTTCAACAAATTTTAGGGAATAGACTTTGCAAGAAAAGGGTTTCCTATGAACTTCTTGAAATCTCTTGGTTAATGCCTATTTGGTATTTAGTTTATAGTAATGGTTGTTCTATTTTCTTTGATGTGTTTTGTTTTGATGCAATTTGTTTTATGTCTCTTTGTTGTCATTGAATGTTTGCCATATGTGTTATGTGATGGCAGGCCTGAGTCTATGGGAAAACTACCATATTTTCCAGCGTATAAGATGAGTGGGCGTATAAGATGACTGGGCCGTATAAGACGACCCCCAACTTTTCCAGTTAAAATATAGAGTTTGGGATATACTTGCCATATAAGACTACCCCCCTTCCAACGCACACCAAATAAAAATATAAAAAGCATGAGTTTAGATTTCAATATGGTAATTATCATATTACTGTACCTCCTTCTCTTCCTCTTAGATCTTGCACCTGAGCACCTGCACCGCTTCACTGCAGTCTTCAGGAGCGAGATCTGAGAGGCAGAGAAGGAGGTATGGTAACAGGATACAAGGGTGGGCCAGACAGGTAAAAGAGGTGTGTTTTTCTGGGCCCAAAGCCACTCTATCTCTTTTTTCCATACCCCGGGCGCCCCAGATGCCTGCAGCTTGCTCTGCCCTGCCCTTACACCTTCCCGGTGAGGCGCCCGTTCACTTCACCATCAAAATTGCATTAAGTCCACGAATCCTGACGAATGGATTTTCTTCTACCATACTTGTACAGCGTCGCCCTTAATGCTTTCATACAGTTGCTGCATATGGCAGGGACGCGGCCACTTCCATTTTTGAGCTCTCCCCACCATATGCGGCAACCACAGATTCTCCAATCTGGATTGGAAGTTTCAGCACCTGCTCTATAAGACGACTGAGGTCCGATTCAGCATGGCTCTTCTTATGTTCTTATGTTCTTATGACTTCTGATGTATAAGTCGACTCCTGCATATAAGACAACTCCCGTGTATGAAATGACCCCTGACTTTTGAGAAGATTTTTTTGGGTTAAAAAGTAGTCTTATACACCAGAAAATATGGTATATGATCTGGCTTTACTAGGGGACTATCTGATACCTTCTGTTAAAATTAAGATCCTTAACAGGCAGAAGAACTTTAGGCAAGGTGAAAAGATAACCAAATGAGTTTACTGAAACAACTCCACCCGGAACTCTTATAAGGTAACTTACAACAATACATTACAAAAGGAGATTTTGCTGGTTTCAGTCATCTTTCTGGAATCTTTGAAAGTGTTTTGCCTCTGGTGTAAAACGATGGATTATAAATTGTGGCTTACACACTGTCTTAATCTTCTCTCCCGTGAAGCTTAGGCTGGCCAAATGCTTTTGCTGGTATAATAATACTGCTAAATGAAGGTGCTAAGCATGTCTGTTTGAATTGCTTGGACCTAAGATTACCAGACAGTCCCAAGCCTAAATCCCAGTAGCTCTGCTGTAGAAAGAGGAGGAGTCCAGCAAGAGCTCTATACATGGAAATGGAATAGACCAACTAAAACAGGTCTCGGGGGGGGGGGGGGGCACGGGACTTTAAGCTCCATCCAAACACTAATACAAAGGAAGGTGTCTATACTATTGGGAAGGCATATAAAGAAGGGGAACTAATTCAGAGGAGAGATGGCAGAGCCAAGACTTCACATGTTAGAAACTACTACTATCACTGTATTCCTTGTTAAATTAATACAATTTAGTTAAAATTGTATTCATCCCACTTTTGTGTATGTATTATTTCTTTTGTAAACCACCATGAGACTATTTGGGAAAAAGATGGGGGATATAAATAATGTGATGGATAGACATGGTGGTTGAGCAACTTTCTCAATTGCTGGTAAATGTATGCTTCTCTACCAGGTCATAAATTTCTGTCCTAGCAGAAACTGGGAAGTTGTAATTGTTATGCTGGTGATATCTCTAGTGTGCAACCAGTTTAGCAAGGCTTCTTTTAAAACATACATCCTGCCAGTTGATGTAATGCCAAAACAAGAATTGTACCATTTTGCACTTAAGCATGTTTTAATAATGGTTGATGGAAAAGGAGGAAATGGTATCTTAAGCTGGTCACCACATTTGCTGGCATCACTCTTTGTCCTAGTTTACTTAAGCCTTTCCAGCATCTTGATAATCAAACATGACATTATTGTTTGCTTTTCATATAGTAATTCCTTGCCTTGCATAATAAATCTTTAATGACAACCAGCGTTAGGAGAAATTTCCAACAGCTGTCATTATTGTTAAGTAATGGAAATTATTATATACAGATGGTGACTTATACCCCCACCATAAAGACATGTGTGGAAGTGCATTCCCTTGAGATCAGTGGGCCTTATTTTAAAGAAAAAGAATAACCGAGTGCCAAGAGCGTGTCAACATTTTGAAATCAGAGAAAGAGCTTTATATAATCAGATGAAGAATGCAAATGATTTGACTCCAAGAATGCAAGTAACTTGACAAAATATTAGAATACTAATAATATGGAAATAATGACTATTGTGTTTGTATATAGAAATAAAAGACTGTAAACTGAAGTTGCAATCGAAATGTGAACAAACTAACAAATTGAAGTTCAACAGGGACAAATGCAAGATACCCCACTTAGGCAGAAAAAATGAAATGCAAAGATACAGAATTGGGATGCCTGGCTCGACAGCAGTACGTGTGAAAAAGATCTTGGGAGTCCTCGTGGACAAGAAGTTAATCATGAGCCAACAATGCCATGCGACAGCAAAAAAAAAGCCAATGGGATTTTGGCCTGCATATATAGAAGTATAGTGACTAGATCCAGGGAAGTCATGCTCTATTCTGCCTTGGTCAGACCACACCTGGAATACTGTGCTCTGTTCTGGGCACCACAATTTAAGGGAAATGTTGACAAGCTGGAATCTGTCCAGAGGAGGGTGGTTAAAATAATCATGAGTCTGGAGAGCAAGTCCCGTGAGGAGCAGCTTAAAGAGCTGGGCATATTTAGCCTGAAGATGACAAGGCTGAGAGAGGACATGATGATGGCCATGTATAATTATATAAGGGGAAGTCATAGGGAGGAGGGAGCAGGATTGTTTTCTACTGCCCTGGAGACTAGGACACGGAACAACGGCTTCAAACTACAAGAAAAGAGATTCCATCTGAACATTAGGAAGAACTTCCTGACTGTGAGAGCTGTTCAGCAGTGGAACTCTCTTCCCAGGAGTGTGGTGTGGTGGAGGCTCCTTCTTGGGAGGCTTTTAAACAGAGGCTGGATGGCCATCTATCAGGAGTGCTTTGAATGTGATTTTCCTGCTTCTTAGCAGGGGGTTGGACTGGATGGCCCACGAGGTCTCTTCAAACTCTGTTTCAAACTACATTATATTGTCTTCGCACAATCCTAAATATACACTGGACTGACTATGTGACGAATGTTGCTGTCCTTGAGCAAGCAGGGATCACCAGCATTGAGGCCATGCTATTGAGAACACAGCTGTGCTGGGCAGGGCACGTCTGTAGGATGGATGACCACCACCTCCCGAAGATACTACTCTATGACAAACTCACCACGGGTCAGTGCAAGAGAGGCACCCCAAAAAAGAGATGCAAGGACTCCCTGAAACAACATCTCAGGCTCGGCCAGATTGATCACCAAAAATGGTCTACCCTGGCCTCACATCGGGAGGCATGGAGACGCACTATCCACAATGCTGCGGCTTCTTTTGAGAAGACATGCCGAATGGGTCTCAAAGAGAAATGACAACACAGAAAGAACGCAACTTGGAAACAACATCACCCAAGGAGACTTTCTACTGTGCTTTCTGCAACCAAACTTGCCTATCTCAGATTGGCCTTTTTAGTCATCAACGCGCTTGTAAAAAGCGTGGGATGAGTCCTTCCTAAGAATCTTAGTTTGTGAAGTAATGCCGAGAGAGAGATATGGCCAGGGTAGGCTCATACAATGCAGTTTCAAACTGAGTCATATAGATGGGGCCACACTGTCACAGCACACACCTATGAAGGTTTGCCCAAAAGAGAAAGTAATTATGTTAAATATAATGGGAAAGGATATACAACACAGCACATGCTCTAACTGCCCTGACTTGGCAAGGGCAGTCCCAATCAATTCTCTGGCATCTCATTTTATCCACTGCTTTAAAAACACCCCAGTTCTTCTTTCCTCTTCCTATTTCGGCCTCAGCATCCTTCATTTGTTGCAAAATGAGTTCAAACTACCGATGAGGTTTGCATCCAGTTAACACAATGGAGGGGAACTGAGAAGAGGCTGTATGTATGCGATGGATCTTTTCTGCAGTTCTAAACTCCTGGGATTCTGTCACTCACATTGGCCTCTTTCCCCTCAAGATCCCTCTCTGAATCTGTTCTTATGTTGAATTTGTTTGTAAGTAGGAGCAGGTGCATTTTTAAGTGTAACTCCAGACTCACAAATACACACATATACATATGTGCATGCCTGCTTTGGATAGCACAGGGACAGGTCGATACCCTTGTGGTGTTTCTTTTGCTGTCTGTGTCCCTGTTTAGAAGATTTCCCCTCACTTTCTGTCTCTGTGACCATTGGATTTTGAAAAAAAATGGCTTGTTGTGGAAACAAGGATTGGTGATAAAGCTGCAGTGGAGACACCGTTCGTCCATGAAAACTCATTCAGGTGTGAATTTCCCTTCCGGGAGGTAGATTCCTCTCACTTTCTGTGGTCTCTCCCTGTTCTTAACCCTGAGTCATTTGTAGGTCGGATGTTTGTAAGTCGGGGACTGCTTCTATTTGAGTTTCAAGGCAATCCCTATGAGGACCCGTGGATGTGTTGCCCTGTGGGTTCGCTGTGGAAAGCATGACCAGTCTCAATGAAAACTTAACAGGAACAGCAAGACACTGCTATAAAACAGAATAAACAAGCAGTCCATTAGGACACAGATTGGTTTATTAGGGTGCATTAACCCTTGATCCATGTAATTATTCATAGCACCCACGAGCCCAATTCAGTTCTTCCTGGCTGTTTTTACTCTAATACATGCCCACTTTTACTATCCCTCTGCAATCTCTTCTCTACTCTAGGGGTGCATCTTCACTGTAGAATTAGTGCAGTTTGATACCACTTTAACTGCCATGACTCAATGTGATGGAATCCTGGGAGCTGTAGTTTTACATCTTTTACCCTTCTTTGCCAAAAAGTGCTGGTGCCTCACATAACTACAACTCCCAGCATTCCTGGGCAGTTAAAGTGGTGTAAAACTGCATTAATTCCATAGTGCGAATGCACTCAAAGGGAGGCAAAATCAACGTGTTATTGAAGGCTTTCATGGCCGGAACCACTGGGTTGCTGTGAGTTTTCCAGGTTGTATGGCCATGTTCCAGAAGCATTCTCTCCTGATGTGTTGCCCACATCTATGGCAGGCATCCTCAGAGGTTGTGAGGTCTGTTGGAAACTGGGCAAGTGAGATTTATATCTGTCTGTGGAATGTCCAGGGTGGGAGAAAGGACTCTTGTCTGTTAGAGGCAAGTGTGAATGTTGCAATTGGTTAGCATTGAATGGCCTTGCAGCTTCAAAGCCTGGCTGCTTCCTGCCTGGGGGAATCCTTTGTTGTTTGGGAAATGTTAGCTGGCCTTGATTGTTTCATGTCTGGAATTCCTCGTTTTTTTTAGCTTTGTTCTTTATTTGCTGTCTTGATTTTGGAATTCTTAAAATACTGGTAGCCAGATTTTGTTCATTTTCATGGTTTCCTCCTTTCCGCTGAAATTATCCACATGCTTGTGGATTTCAGTGGCTTCTCTGTGTAGCCTGACATGGTGGTTGAACAAGCAAGCATTTGAATTCCAACTTTTGCTGCCATTTTTGTTAGTTGACACACAACGCTTAATGTATTCATGATGCATTTACCATTTTGGTAACAGGTAGTATAAATACAAAAAAATAACCAGAAAACTCCCTCTTTGGACCATAGCAGTGTCAGTCTACTCTTTTAGTCTATGGTGACAGCGTACTTCCCCAACTTTTCCTCAACGAGTGTCTTTCGTCCCACCAAATCAAGCAGCGCGCTCACTTGGCGCATGCGCATTGCAACGCCTGCCGCTTTTCCTCAGCCGGGCTCTCTTCCTCTTGTTTTTTCCACAACACAGCCACCCCAGTAGGAAAGGATTCCGATTGGCTCCTTCCCTGCTCGTGGCCAGCCAATGAGAAACCCCCTAGCCTCTCGCGCCCGGTGTCCTCCCAGCAAGGCAGCGCGTGGAAGGAGGCTCCAGGGGCCGACATGGCCGTTGCCGGGCTCGCGCTGCGTCGGGGGGCAACGGCGGTTGCTTCGCCCCTTCACCTGCGCTTCCTCGCGCAGACTCCGCCCCGCAGGCACGCGGCTCATTTCACTTTCCAGCCGGACCCGGAACCTACCCAGTATGGTGAGAGAGGCTCGCTCCTCCTTGCTGTCTTAGGGCGGGAACACGCCACAGTCTCTCTCTCTGTCCCCCCCCCCTTCCCCCTGCATGGTATCTTCCGAACTGAGGCGTTGCAACTCTTAAAGCGGAGGACTGAACCATACCATTCCGGGCGCGGGGGGAAGTCGTTCATTTGGAGGGCAACCACTCTTCCTTCCCAGGGACCACATTACAGTTTTCTCAGCCGCGGCTGCTTTGTGCTAATGACGAGACTTTTGCTTAATTCGAGGGAACATTGAATGTTTTATTTAATTTGAAGCAGCACTGAATATTTCCTCCCCCGCCATTGCTCGAAATGGTCTAGTCCTGTCCACTGTGTTACGAATGCCTGATCCTGCTGAGCATATGGAGCCAGCCTCAGTCCACCTTCACTTGGGGAGAAAGCCTGAAGCTATGGGTGCATCTCCATTGTCGGACTAATGCGATTTGACATCACTTCCACCACCATGGCTCAGTACTATGGACTCCAGGAAGTTGTTCTTTGATAAAGTATTGAGCCTGCTCTGCCAAAGAAAGCTGGGGCCTCACCACACTACAAATCCCAGGATTCCACAGCCTTCATTCAGCCATGATGTCAAACTACACCAGGCCTGGGCAAACTTAGGCCCTCCAGGTGTTTTGGACTTCAACTCCCACAATTCCTCACAGCCTCTGCTTAAGCGGCTGAGGGGAAAAGGAAGAGGCCTGAGGCAGTGAGGAATTGTGGGAGTTGAAGTCCAAAACACCTGGAGGGCCTAAGTTTGCCCAGGCCTGGTGTAGTTCCAAAACACCTGGAGGACCGGAGCGCCAGAGGGAGCCCGTCCCTGGGGGCTTGGAGCGCCAGAAGGAGCCCGCCCCTGGAGGACTGGAGCGCCGGCGGACCTGTGGCCGCCCCCCAGGAAGGGAAAAGACCCCAAACCCATAGGTCTAGGGCAGGGGTGTTCACACTTTTTCAGCATGGGAGCTACTGATTAAAAAACCAAGTCCCAAAGATCACCTGCCCAGAAATGTAAAACGTATAACTATTTTCTTATTTATTTATTTATATTTATTATTCATTTTTATATACGGCTCCTTCCAGCAGGCTCGGGGCAGTTTACATAAAATGAAGTTATAAAACATCAACATTTCAATTTAATAACAAAAATATAAAACAGAGCATAAAAATACATCCAACCACCCCATTTCTCCCACACTGCCATATTACCACACATATTATCAGCCAGAAAGTAAGAAGAGAGACTGTTGAACTGCAAGGCTATTTAATACTCAGCAAGGTAAACAAAGGGGCATGCAAAAATACATCCAACCACCCCATTTCTCCCACATTTCCATATTCCCCAACATATATTTCTCAAGGAACAAAGCAAGCAGAGAGGCTTTGGAGCTAAAAGGCCATTTTTAAACATTAAAAATAAACAAAGAAACATGCCACAGAACAATCAAGCACCCACCCCAAAGTAAAAAGACCGACCTTTGAGATGCGGTAAGGAAATGACCCCAAAGCGTCCTTCTCCTCCTCCGTCGTTGCTCCTATTTCCACACCGCCAGCATGCGTGCCGCCTCCAAGAACTCACGAGAAGTCCGAGAGGCAGAATGGGCGCTTCTGCGCATGCGCACGTGGCCAGCCATGCATCGCGTCATCTAGGTCCGCCCCCTTTGGTCTCCTATGACTCTGAGTGGCTGGAGAAGGACGGAGGGAGGAGGAGGAGGAATCCAAAAGAGGGGGCCCATTCTGCCTCTTGGAGGTGGCGCGCGAGCAGGCAGCGGGGAGGAGCAACGACGGAGGACTTCTTTGCAGCGTGCAGGGGCGCGTGAAGAGGACCAACAGCAAAAAACCTGGTCAGGGGCCTGAAGATCACCAGGATGAGGCCTGAAGATCACCCTGGTGATCCCGATCACCATTCTGAGCACCCCTGGTCTAGGGCCTGGAGACCCCCCCAGCCCAGAACCCTCTGGACTTCCAGTTTCCGGCTTGAGCTCCCCCGGGCTCGCCCTAGGACCGAGAAGGTAGCGGCTCCCACCAACAGGGGCAGCTACTGCGGGGCGCTGCATGATGAGAGTGCTGCACCTGTTCCTCTGGACAAGCAGCACTGAGGTGTTCGCCTGGGAACCCCCAGACTGCCTCCTTGTGACCACATACTGATCCCACTCGGTCTGACTTAGCGAGTGGTTGATCGGCCTGTATCCCTTTCTCCCCCCCCCCCCCTCCTTGGGTTATTGTTTAGTGTATTGTGTGTCCCTTTGTGTATTGTACTTTTCGCTTTTATGCTTCTTGTGAACCGCCCCGAACCTCCGGAGAGTGGCGGGTTAGAAGTCGAAATAAAATAAATAAATAAATAAAACACCTGGAAGGCCTAAGTTTGCCCAGGCCTGAAGTACACTAATTTTTAAGTGTAGATCTACCCTATGATTACTCTTACACAGCACAATTATATATCACTATGATTCCATTTTAACTGCCACAACAACATCATCGTGTGAAGTCCTGAGATGTGCAGTTTAGGGAGGGCTAAAATAGGTGTTGAACTCCCCCCCCCCCGGTGGCACAGAGGGGTTAAACACTGAGCTGCTGAACTTGCTGACAGAAAGGTCAGTGTATCACGTCGGGGTCACCAAATATGTAGCAGCAAATCTGGAGTCCCAAAACTCCCGGGTGTTAACTTTTACTTACAGGTTGCGCAGCCGTGCAAGCACAGGAACGAGAGAAAACCGTACTGCAATGCAATGAAGCCAAAGTTTATTTTTGCACAACGTCAGCTGACGGGACCTGCCCACAGAACTAGCTGCCTCAGGGCAAGAGCCCTCAACATTCTCTTAACTTTCCCTTATATACATGCTATGGCGGCAGGTCCCGTGCTCCTCCTTTCTTCATCATTTTCATTGGTTCACAACATTAACACATTTCTATTATCCAATTACACATCATATTATTTGGCATTGCACTCTATTAGCATTCTCATTTGCTAAACAGCACTACGCAGTATTAATTCTTCATTCCCACAGTATGTTATCTGCTGTATGAGCATCCTGTACTGAATTAGCAACATTTCTAAAACGTCCCTCTGTGCCAGCAGGGAGGAACGGTTTCATTTGCCCATGCGCAGTTCCTACCAATCAGCTACAATGTAAACAAACGCACGTTGGGGCTAGCTAGACCAATCACGGCCAGTGTTATCAGGAAAGGCACATGATGTACTCTAACAAATCACAGCTTGTGCCTGACCTACCAATCAAAGTGCATTATTCTCGTAATGGCATTTAGCATGATTTTTGGCAAGCTATCTCGCTATACTAAGTTCTGTGCTTGTGCATCACTCTCTCCTGACTGTACGTCTGCTAAAAGCACCAATTCTGCTTTAGTTCGAATCTGGGGAGCAGCGTGAGATCCCACTGTTAGCTCCAGCTTCTGCCACCCTAGCAGTTTGAAAACATGCAGATGTGAGTAGATCAATAGGTACATCTTCTGCGGGAAAGTAAGGGCGCTCTGTGCAGTCATGCTGGCCACATGACCTTGGAGATGTCTACGGACAATGCTGGCTCTTCAGCTTAGGAATTGATATGAGCACCCCCGCCCCCCAAGTTGGACATGAAAAATCGCATTTTTCCATCTGCGCCAGGCTAGGCGGCTGGCGCCCTACCTATCTGTGAACGACTAGGCCACGGTGATCCAGGTGACGGTCATCTCGAGACTGGATTACTGTAACGCCCTTTACATCGGCCTACCTCTGAGGGTGACCCGGAAGCTCAAGCTAGTGCAGAACGCTGTGGCACGTCTTCTTGCTGGGGCTCCGACGAGAAGCCACATTACACCTATACTGCGGCAACTGCACTGGCTACCATTTGAGTACCGGATCTCCTTCAAAGTTTTGGTTCGAACCTTTAAGGCCTTGTATGGTCTTGGGCCAGTGTAGTTAAGGGACCGCCTCTCCCCATATCTACCCCAGAAATCCCTGTGCTCCGGCGAACAAAATCTCTTCAATGTTCCCTCTATTCGACAATATCGTTTGTCAACAACGAGACAAAAGGCATTTTCGGTGGCTGCACCAATGTTGTGGAATGCGCTACCAGAAGAAGTTAGAGGAATTAGAGAACTGTCTTTATTCCGTAGAGCTTGTAAGATGGTCCTCATCCGTTTAGCATTCCCATTTGAGTAAAGTGGTCATATTGTTCCGTAGTTTTGATTGATGTAGTGCTAGTGATAATTTTTAGATCAATTTTGTAGTTTTAACCCTGTAGTTTTATTCTCTGTATTTTATACTGCTGTAAACCACTCCGAGCTTCTAGTAGGAGCGGTCTAGAAGCTGAAATAATAAATAATTAAATAAATCAATATCAGTATGATTCCATTTCAACTGCCACAACAACATCATCGTGTGAGGTCCTGAGATGTGCAGTTTAGGGAGGGCTAAAATGGGTGTTGAAATCCCCCGGTGGCACAGCGGGTTAAACACTGAGCTGCTGAACTTGCTGACAGAAGTAAGGTCGGTGATTCGAATCTGGGGAGCAGCGTGAGATCCTGCTGTTAGCTCCAGCTTCTGCCACCCTAGCAGGTTGAAAACATGCAGATGTGAGTAGATCAATAGGTACCGCTTCTGCGGGAAAGTAAGAGCACTCTGTGCAGTCATGCTGGCCACATGACCTTGGAGACGTCTACGGACAATGCCGGCTCTTCAGCTTAAAATTGATATGAGCACCCCCGCCGCCAAGTTGGACATGACTTAATGTCAATGGGAAACCTTTACATTTAACTCCCACTTACTTTGTTTTATTTATTTAATTGTTATTTGTTAGATTTATTGGCCGCCACTCCCAGCCGGCTTGGGGCAGCTTACATCAAGCACCACAATAAAACAACAAATCTACAACAGTAATAAAACCACAAGGATAAAACAATTCCTAAGAGATAACATAAGTCCCTAGGGGATAGCACATTACAACTCAAAGGCCTGCCGGAATAGGGCCGACTTGCAGGCCTTCCGAAAAGCCAACAGATTACGCAAGGCCCGAACCTCCGGTGGTAGTGCGTTCCAGAGAACTGGGGCGATGATGGAGAACGCCCTTCTCCGTGTTGAAGTTAGGTGGTATTGTTTGACATTGGGCACGGCTAGAAGATTCCAGTCTTCAGATCTAAGTGTTCTCATGGGACAGTATGGGGTTAGGCGGTCCCTTAGGTACACTGGCCCCAGACCATACAAGGCCTTAAAAGTCAAGACTTTGAAGGTGATCCGGTACTCAATAGGAAGCCAGTGCAGTTCCCGCATAATTGGTGTAATGTGGCAGCTCGCAGGAGCTCCTGCGAGCAACCGAGCTGCGGCGTTCTGCACCAGCTTGAGTTTCTGGGTCACTGACAGAGGCAGGCCAATGTAGAGAGCGTTACAGTAGTCTAACCTTGAGATGACTGGCTTGGATCACCGTGGCCAAGTTGTGCCAAGACAAGTAAGGGGCCAGCCCCCTAGCCTGGCGAAGATGGAAAAACGCCACTTTGCTGACAGCGGAGATTTGCGCCTCCATTGACAGCATTGATAGCCCTTTACTAGACTGCTCCTCAGCACCTGTAACGGAAGAGATAGAAGTACTTGCCCTAAATGTGGACTAATATCAGAGTTCATATTTTGAGCATGGCTAGGATTGCATGAAGAAAGAGAAACAGCTTTGGACAGTTTTACAATGGTTGTGATGGAGAATGTGTTACTTAGAATCATAGAGTTGGAAGGGATCACAAGGGACATCTAGTCCAACCCCTTGCTTTGCAGGAATACAGAATCATAAGACTTCTAAAAGATGCCCATCCAACTGCTTTTTAAAGACTTCCAAAGGAGACTCCAGCCCTTCCTCCAAGGTCATCTATTCTGCTGTTGAACAGATCTACATTTTATTGCTCCTCACAAAAGGAAACCACTCACTTCTGTTTCATAACCCACATGGATTATAAATGTCATTTCCCAATTGATTCTATCATAAAAACTTGGAAAAACTATTAGACTACAAAAACTTTGTTTTTGTGGGACATCCTACAGAAAGTTTTTCAATGAATATCTCATAGAGTCTCAACCAATTCAACATAGTTTGTGTGATAAATAAGAACTCTCAAAGTAAGGCTGAAAATAACACTTTCAAACCAGGAACAGATTTCCCTCCCAAATTTTGTTACATACTGGAGTTTTGTTGCCCTGCAAGTTGCTTCTGGTGTGAGGATGCTGTCTGCAGATGTTTTGCCCAGATGTTTTACTTTCCTGTGGGAAGCTTCTTTCATGTCCTCACATGGGGAGCTGGATCTGACAGATGGGAGCTCTCCCTACTCCCCGGATTCAAACTGCTGACCTTTTGGTCAGCAGCCCTGCTGGCACAATGGTTTAACCTTGTTATATAGCATTATGTGCGCGATTAAAAATACTGAACTTGAACTTCCCAGAGATTACTTTTTTCACTGTTTAAAATTTCAGCATATAAGATTCAGATATTTGAGAGTATTAACTATTGAATTTGTGGATCAAACAGATTGAAGTACTGGTGGCTTCATGCTTAAAAGCATGCTATACTTGGTGGGTTTCCCTCTACAGTTGTAATGCTTTGCTTGATTAGCGGCGAGAGCCAAGATCTAGTAGAGTGGTTCTCAACCTGTGGGTCCCCAGATGTTTTGGCCTTCAACTTCCATAAATCCTAACAGCTGGTAAACTGGCTGGGATTTCTGGGAGTTGTAGGCCAATACACCTGGGGACCCACAGGTTGAGAACCACTGTAGTAGAGGATAATTTTCAGTATGGTCCTAAAATAATTTGGAAGAATGTGGGAAGTTACTGTTGATTTCCAGATGGACCATGTTGGTTTGGTGGGTGCCAATATTAAAGTATTTGGTATTTATGTTCCTAAACCATTTGGTTTCTCTACATCTTCACCCTTTACAGGCCAGACACAGAAAATGAACCTTTTCCAGTCTATAACGAGTGCCTTGGATAATGCCTTATCCAGAGATCCTACTGCAGGTATTATATGTATATATGTTTTACTTTGGAGATACCTTGCTTAGAGGCCTTATCTGTTGATTACATACTTTTAAATGTGAAGCCTACTGGTTTTCTCTTTCTTTTATCACAAGGGAGGCTTAAGTGGAGGAATTTGTTGGTGTCTTGGTCGGACTGGGTAAAAGGCAGAAATTTTATCCGAGAATTGTCTTCCTGCATTGGATCTTGTTGCTGTCCTTGAAAATGCTTCTTATAGAAGCAGGAAGTGGTAGCTTACACATAGAAAACTCATATAGCTAGATTTTGAGGAGGAAAGTATAAAGATTATTCTGGCTTCTGACAAATAAGAAGTGGGGAAGCTTTGTGTCATGAGAAACCTGTAAAATTAAATTTGACATTTCTTCCTCTTGTCATTTTTTTGTAAATATTATCATTCTCCTTGTCTATTAACCCGTATTTGAGCAAGTATTTATTAAATTCCTTCTTGTGTACCTGCAGTAATATTTGGAGAAGATGTGTCTTTTGGTGGAGTCTTCAGATGCACAGTTGGCTTGAGAGACAAATATGGTGAGTGTACAATGTGTGATGAATCATTTGTCAGATTGCTGTACAGGTTCCTCTTTTCCTGCTTGAACCCCCTTCTATAATAAAAATTTGTTTAAGAAGTTGTTCTTTATGAAATTATGATTTAATTTTAGTATCTTAAACTGAAGTTTAAAAATAAACTATTCTGCTTCAGTCTTACATTTTTTAAATTTGTCATAGATGTAAGCCATTGAAGCAGAATAGAGATTGTTTCAGTCTGGGCCCATGACAATAATTGGGAATGATAAACTGTCTTAAATCTGATAAACAAATAGAACAAAATAGATATTGGCATGTTCATCTATATGAACTTGAAAAAAAAGGATATGGAGGTGTTTTGAGCCCACCTGTTTTACTTGTATTACACCATAAGGGAGAACTTTTGCATATACTTTAAACTTCAAAGTTTAATTTACAAATTTTTGCTCTTTTCTCTCTATTTCTAACTTAGAAATAATTCATATAACACCACCTTGCAACCCCTGTCTTTATTTGTTATCATGTACAGTACAGTCTCGCTTATCCAACCTTCACTCATCCAACGTTCTGTATTATCCAACATAGTCTGCCTCCCACCTGGATCCACAGCTGTTTCAATAAATTGCAATGTTTTGGTGCTAAATTTATAAATACGGTAATTACTACATAACGTTACTGTATACTGAACTGCTTTTTTGTCAAGTTGTTGTAAAACATGATGTTTTGGTGCTGAATTTGTAAAATCATAACGTAATTTGACGTTTAATAGGCGTTTCCTTAATCCCTCCTTATTATTCAACATGTTTGCTTATCCAGTGTTCTGCCAACCCACTTATGTTGAATAAGTGAGACTCTACTGTATTCAAAAGTATAGAAACCTTTTTTTAAAAAAAAGTTCATTAAAATATTTAATTTTTGTAGGTAAAGACAGAATCTTCAATACTCCCTTGTGTGAACAAGGAATTGTAGGATTTGGCATTGGAGTTGCTGTGGCTGGTGCTACTGCCATTGCTGAAATCCAGTTTGCTGACTACATTTTTCCAGCCTTTGATCAGGTTAGTGTATATTTTAGGATGCTGAAGATGAGGAAAAAAATCAGTGCTCTCAAGTTATTTTCCTGTAAAGTAATGACAGTAGTCACATAGTTTGAACACATACAGCGATGAAACAGACATTGGAAATGTGAGACTGCCAGAACTGTGGGGAATTTTGCATAGTGATGTTTGCGATTGTTGTTGCTGCTTCTAATATGCAAAAATGTATGCTACTTTCATAATTCAAATGGTATAAGTCCATCAATGTATGAATTTTTGTTTATTATGAAAAGAACTGTAAAATACAGATAGGGTTGCATTCGGGTTTACTTGTTACTTCTAGGAATGCGAAAGTTCCCTCAGTGAAATTGGGCTAATAATGAATTGGATCACCCAATTATGAATCACGTGTGAATGGTGCAAGATATAGTTAAAAATATAGTGCCTTCCAGTTCCCCAACCCTCTGAGGAATAAATCATATAATCATAGAGTTGGAAGAGACCCCAAGGGCTATCCAGTCCAACCTCTACATTGTAGGAAAAAAAGTCAAAGCATCCCCAATAGATGTCCATCCAGTTTTTAATTTAAACCTCCAGAGAAGAAGACTCCACTGCACTCAGAGGCAGCAGATTCCACTGTTGAACAGGTCTTACTTTGTCAGAAAGTTCTTCCTAATGTTTTGGTGGAATCTTTTCCTTTAATTTGAATCCATTGCTCTGTGCCCTTGTCTCAGGCAGCAGAAAACAAGCTTGCCTCCTTCTCAGTGTGACATTCTTTCAGATATTTAAACATAGCTGCCATGTCCCTTCTGATGCCTTATTTCATTTAATAATGGACATTCTCTTTATTTATACTGTTTGTAGTGTTTTCTTCTGTTCAATTTTGGATTATTGAACATAAACCGAAAATCTGATATAGGGGAAAGTATATAAAATATCATGTGTATTTTATGGTTCAGGTAACTTCCTAATTTTGTGTGTGTTTGACTGTGTGCACACGTATTTACATGCAAACACATTTTTCCTTCAGATTGTTAATGAGGCTGCAAAGTATCGTTATCGTTCTGGAGATCTCTTTAATTGTGGAAGTCTGACAATAAGAGCCCCTTGGGGTTGTGTGGGGCATGGTGCTTTATATCATTCCCAGAGCCCAGAAGCCTTTTTCGCTCATTGTCCAGGACTAAAGGTACAGTAAGGATTTTACCATATTGTTATGTTCATTTACCTTTCTCCTAGATATTTTCCCATAGTGACTTAAGATATAATTGCATTAACTTGTACACAGATCTGTTGGTGTACTTGTGATTTCAGTTCTATGCCTAAGGGTATGTATGTATATTTGTTTTTTTTATGTATATACAGGGAGAAAGGTTCTGTAGATTTGTTCTTTAGCTGAATGTGTTTGTAAGTTGGAGCAGGTACATTTTAAGTGTAACTTCAGCCATAGTTTTGGATAGCATAGGGAAGGGTTAACACCCCTGTGGTGTATGCTTTGCTGTCTGTGCCCCTGTTCATAAGATTTCACCTCACTTTCTGTCCCTGTGAGAATTGGATTTTGAAAAAAATAGGTTTGTTGTGGAAATAAAGATTGGTGAGAAAATTTCAGTGGAGATACCTTTTCCTGATGATAATTCTTTCACGAGTGGATTTCCCTTCTGAGGGATAGATTTCTGTCACTTTCCGCTGTCTCAGCACCATTCTTATCTAGGTGTTGTTTGTAAGTTGGATGTTTGTAACCAAAGGACTGCCTATACATTCAAAAGGAAATGAAACATATACACACATGGGAACAGGTAGTCTTGAGGAGTTCACATTAAAATATAAGTCTTTTATTTGGAGCAGGATAAATTGCTTCAGTATATGTGCATTAAAAAGTTGCAACCAAGTTTGAAAGAACAGAGGAATGATCAATGTGTGTGATTATAAACAGACTGCCTTTCAGTACAATTTCTAGAGCCCCCAGTGGTGCAGTGGGTTAAACCTTTGTGCCAGCAGGATTGCTGACCGATAGGTCAGCGGTTCGAATTCAGGGAGAGTGGCGACATGAGAACTCTCCCACAAAGATGGTAAGAATACTGCTGGAATACGTCTCTTCAAAGAAGTGCTTTTACATTAATTTACAAACCTCAGTGCAGTATTGTTAGCTGAGAATTCTTGTTGATAAAGTTGCTGGAAAACAACACAGGCCAATCTTCATGCTGGTGCCTCAAATGTTAGCTTTCATTTTGAGTGCCGGTAGTCTCCAAGTTATGAACAAGACAGGTTTGTATGTTTGTTCTTAAATTGCATTTGCATGTAAGTTGGAACAGGTACAATTTTAAATGTAGCTCCAGCCAAATCTGCCTGCCTATCTTTGGACAGCATAGGGAAGGGTTAACACCCCTGGGGTTTTTGTGTTGCTATCTATGCCCATGTTCAGGAGAATTCATTTCACTTTCTGCCCCTGTGAACATTGGGTTTTGAAAATTTTACTTTATTGTGGGAAAAAGGATTGGTCATAACGCATCAGTGGAAACACCTTTCTCCCATGTTAATTACTCTTCCAGGAGTGAATTTCCCATTTTAGGGTTAGATTTCTCTCATTTTCTGCTGCCTCACCCCTGTTCTTATCTATGAGTCATTTGTAAGTCGGATATTTATAAATTGGGGATTGCCTATATATTTGATTTGTTGATTTCAGAAATGGCACCAGTTTTCTCCTATCAGCTCTAGTTTTTGTGATACAGAACAAATGCCATATATCAGTCATAATGAAAAATCATGATAACAATATCTAAGAAACTAGAGTTGATGTGGTCTATGCAATTTTCTGAATTGGCACCTCAAATAACCCCAGGAACAGGTCTTAAAACCAAGACACCAAGAAGAGTGTTGCTTTGTTGGACTATGTAATCCATGGAGGTGCTCTGAAGGTCAGAGTCATGTGTGCTGCCATTAATCAGTGATATCAAAGACTAGTCTACCATGAAGGAATTGTGGTAAGGTGGTACCATTCCAAAAGTACTGATGTTAAACTAGGAACATAAATCAAATTTCAATTAATGGAAGCATTCAGGTAATATAGAGTGAATTCAAGTTGTCTTAAATTAATTGCTTTTGGATGATTGTTACAACATGGTATTACATGTTTCACTGCTTGGTTTTGAGGCTCTGTTTCTATGTTAACCAAATCATGATTTTGCCTATAAAACTTCCTCCCATATTAATTCCCTCAGCTATTATTTCATTTATACCCTGTCCTTCTCTACCCCTGAGGGGGGACTCAGGGTGGCTTACACAATGGTAGGAATTCGATGCTGGCAACATACAAAACATTATAATAAAAACATAACACAGTAAATAAAACATTATGTTAAAAACCATTTAAAACATTATTAACCATATAGCCATATTCAAGTTTGATTCAATGACCAACGGCCCAGTCCAGAGCCTGTCCATAGTCCAATCTAAAAACATTGTAATTGTCAAACCTGCTGTCCAAATGCCTGGTCCCAAAACCATGTTTTGAGCTTCTTCCTGAAGGAGAGGAGGGATGGAGCTGACCTAATTTCTCTGGAAAATGCATTCCACAGGTGGGGGGCCACCACTCAGAAGGTCCTGTCTCTCGTCCCCGCTAAACATGTTTGCGAGGAAGGCAGGACAGAGAGCAGGACTTCCCTGAACGGTCTTAATCTCCAAGGTGGGACTTAGAGGGAAATACGTTCGGTCAAGTAAGCTGGGCCGGAACCGTATAGGTCAAGTCCACTTTGAATTGTTCTCAGAAATGAACCTGCAGCCACTGGAGCTGGTGAAACAGGAGGGTGGTTTGCTCCCTGTATTTCACTCCAGTGAGTATTCTAGCTTCTGCCCGTGGACTAGTTGGAGTTTCAAAGGCAACCCCACATAGAGTGCGTTGCAGTAATCTATTTGGAATGTAACAAGAGCGTGGACAGCTGTGGCCAGATCAGACTTCCCCAGGTACGGGCACAGCTGGCACACTAATTTTAACTGCCCAAAAGCTCCTCTGGCCACCACCTAGACCTAGGGTTCCAGGCTCAGCGATGAATCCAGGTTCACTCCCAGGCTGCAAACGTGAGTCTTCAGGGGAGTGTAACCTTATGCCCTGTTTGGTCTTTTGACTGACCAGCTACTCAAGTAGAGCATATTTATATTGAAAAGTTTTTTGGCCATTAAATGTCACACTTCAAAGCCTCATGTTAGGCCACATGGGGTGGGTGGCATTGTAGAGAATTCTTCCTATCTATATACTCCCCTCTTGTGTTTGCATCTGAGTGCTGCATACATGCATAACTATCGGCCAATTGCTACCGTAATATTTTTCTATCTGTATGCTGCCCTCTTCTGGTTGCATCCTAAGACTACATACATGTAAAAGCAACTTTTTTGGGCCCTCTCTCCAAAATAGGATAGATTTTATAGTTGAACGCTCACAGTTTTTTAAAAAAGTTTGTTCATGAAGGATATATGTGCCAAGTTTGGTTCAGATCTATCAATTCCTTGTGAGTAAAACATACCAGCCAAGAAACATAATTTGACTTTTATATTTACAAATATAGTGTTTGCCACCATCCATCTTTGGGAGACATGGAAGTTCTCTATATATAAAATGGTTATATTGGCCCTGGTGTAGATTTGTGGGCTAGGCCATGTTTTTGTGCTAATTTTGATGCCTCAGTAATGGTAATTTTTCACATTTAAGTTAGAAGTATAAGAATATTGCTGAAATAGTGCTGCTTGAGATTTTTTTGCTTTGGCCATTAATTAATTTCCTTTTTTCAGGTTGTTATTCCAAGAGGTCCTATTGAAGCTAAAGGCCTTTTGCTATCATGCATAGAAGATAAAAACCCTTGCATATTTTTCGAACCAAAGATACTATACAGAGCAGCAGGTAAAATGTGTTTCCGCACAATGTAAAATGTTTAATGTTTACATATAAAGTATACTCTAATTTTGCATAAAATCCTTTTCTTTCATTTACTCTTCAGAAATCGTTTTTCAACATTTGCTTTGATATAAAGGAATTTGTAATTTACCCTGTAATCCTATATTTCTTTGAAATTAAATTAATTGGCTTCAGTGATGCTTTGGATGGTCAGATTTGGTTGTGTTAATGCTTCATTTGGGAGTGTTTCAATTTGTTATTTATTTATTTGCTATGCTTCTATACTGCCTCTCTCAGCCCGAAGGCGACTCGAGGCGGAGAACAAGCTGCAGCAAGTGCCCACATACAACACATCATAATAAGATAAAAACAATCATATAAAACCATATAAATTAACAATTAAAACTACAAAATACAAATCTCAGCTCCACAATCTTAAAATCGGTTTCCGTTTCGTTGTCATATTAATCCTTTGATCTTGATTAATTAAAGTTCGTCTGCGAATGCTTGCTCGAACAGCCAAGTCTTGACTTTCTTACAAAATGTCAGGAGGGAGGGGGCCGATCTGATGTCACTAGGAAGGGAGTTCCAAAGCCGAGGAGCCACCACTGAGAAGGCCCTGTCTCTTGTCCCCGCCAGATGCGCCTGCAAAGCAGGCGGGACCAAGAGTAGGGCCTCTCCGGATGATCTTAAGCATCTTGATGGTTCATAGGGAGAGATGCGTTTGGACAAGTAAGTTGGACCAGAACCATTTAGAGCTTTAAAGGCCAAAACCAGCACTTTGAATTGTGCCCAGTAGCAAACTGGTAGCCAGTGGGAAACACGGGAGTTGTACGCTCCCTGAATGCCGCTCCTGTTATCAACCTGGCTGCTGTCCGTTGAATCAATTGAAGCTTCTGAGCAGTCTTCAAAGGCAGCCCCACGTGGAGAGCGTTGCAGTAAGCTATATGGGATGTAACCGGAGCAAGGACTACCGTGGACAAGTCAGACTTCTCAAGGTACGGGTGCAGCTGCGCACAAGTTTTAATTGCGCGAATGCTCCCCTGGTCACCGCCGAAACCTGGGGTTCCAGGCTAAGCGATGAGTCCAGGATCACACCCAGACTGCGAACCTGTGTCTTCAGGGGGAGTGTAACCCCGTCCAACACAGGCTGTAACCCTATGCCCTGTTCGGCCTTTTGACTGATCAGGAGTGCCTCTGTCTTGTCTGGATTCAATTTCAATTTGTTCGCCCTCATCCAGTCCAACACAGCGGCCAAGCACCGGTTCAGGACCAAAACAGCCTCCTTAGTAGTAGGTGGAAAGGAGTGACAGAGTTGGACATTATCTGCATACAGATAACACCGCACCCTGAAACTCCGGATGACCTCTCCCAGCGGCTTCATGTAGATGTTAAACAACATGGGAGATAGTATTGAACCCTGAGGAACCCCACAAGACAATGGTTGAGGGGTTGAACAGGTATCTCCCAGTAACACCTTCTGAGATCAGCCCTCCAGAAAGGACCGGAGCCACTGCAAGGCAGTACCTCCAAGGCCCATTTCCGCGAGGCGTCCCAGAAGGATACCATGGTCAACGGTATCGAAGGCCGCTGTGAGGTCCAGCAGAACCAACAGGGACCCACTCCCCCTGTCCAGCTCCTGGCGTAGATCATCTACTAAGGCGACCAAGGCTGTCTCGGTACCATGCCCCGGCCTAAAGCCAGACTGTACATTGCTTGACAGACAAAAATTAAGACTTTATAGAAGATGCTAATCTTTATTTTTTGTTATCATTTGCCTTTAGATAATTTGGCAATAGTAAACTTAGCTATTTGTTTGTCCTTGCCTTCTTTTGAGACTTGACATTTTATAAATACGTTAAACCATGATTTTGTGTTCCAATGTATACATGACAAGCTAGATTTAAACTGAGCTCATCATAAATGCAATTAAATCAATAGAACTTTGTTTTGGTAAAATAGGAATGTAAAATGCCACCAGCAAGTCTATGGTTTCAGATTGGGGATTATTTCACTGTTCTGTTGGGGAGGTTTTAAGAGTGGCCAAACAGAGTTTATGGAGAGAGAAACTGGCCATAGAGGTGGAAGAGTTTTATGTTTCTAGTAAAGGGAATTTTCGATACACTGGTGTTACGCTTTTATGTATATATAAGAATATAAGCTGCCTTTCACTATTCATACACATTGACATATATAAAATATTAAAACCACATTTTTACAATGCATATTATTAAAAGCAGATCAAAAATACCTGAATATTAAGGAAGTGAAACTGAACCATTACTTTATTTTAAAAAAGTAAAAGCTGCATTAAAATGTTTTTATCTACATCAGGGGTGGGCAACTATTTTTTCCAAGGGGCCACATGAGAGCCAAAAAATATTATGCAGGGCCGCACCTAAAGGTGGAACTAAATGCTAATCTACATAATTTATTTATTTATTCACTTACTATATTTACCATATATTACACATCATTAATATTAACATATTAATATATCAAGAAATATTCATATATTATTAGTATTAATATCATAATTATTATATTATAGTACAGGGGTGGGCAATAATATCTATGAAGAAATTAATTTAATATTTTATCTCCCACAACAAAATAATATCTATGAAGCAATGAATTTAATATTTTATCTCCCACAACAAAATAATATCTATGAAGCAATGACTTTAATATTTTATCTCCCACAACAAAATAATATCTATGAAGCAATGAATTTAATATTTTATCTCCCACAACACAATAACATACCTCTTCTTTTCTCCTTTGGGTAGAGAAGGAGGCCCAGGGAGAGCTGCTTTTCGGGTGATAAAGGGAGGCCCGGGCAGGTACAAAGCCAGGTACGTAGTTTTGTTTATGGCAAAAAACAAGGAAGGCAGGCGAACGCACGGTCCCCTTCCTCGCTCATGCTTGAAAATAAACTCCGGCGGAAGCCCCGCCCCCTGAGCGTGTTCAGGGATGTAAAACAAACACTGGAGGAAGCCCCCCCCCCCTGAGCGTGTTCAGCGATGCCGGCTGTGACCTCCTCGCCAAACACGCTCAGGGGGCGGGGCTTCCACCGGAGTTTGTTTTCAAGCGTGAGCGAGGAAGGGTACTGCGCATTCACCTGCCTTCCTTGCTTTTTGCCATAAAGCTACGCGTGGCTTTGTACCTGCCCCTGAGCGTGTTCGGCGATGAGGAAGTGAACCGTGAAATAACAAGGGAACACTGTATAATGAATGCTCACTACAAAGAAAAACAAATGGATCTTCCGCATGGTTGTAGTGCCATGTTTTCCTATACTGGAAACATTAGAGCAGTGTTTCCCAACCAGTGTGTCGTGGCACACTAGTGTGCCGTGACGGACCTCCTGCTGTGCCGCGAGAAAAGCTCTCTGCCCCCTTTCCTTCCCCCCCCTCCTGCTGAACTCCTGCTGCTTGGGGGAGGAGGAGGAAGGGCCAGACGGCGGCGAAGAAAAAGAAGGGGCCGGGGCACCACCTCCTTCGGCCGTTTCTCCAGCCAGCCTCCAATCCGCCATGACTCCTGCCATGACTCTCGCCCCTCGCTCGCTGAAGCTGCATTAAGGAGGAGCCCAGCCCACTGAAGCCCGTCCACCGCTCCTCCTCTGTGGGAGAGCTGAAGCTGGGGGAAGGGGGCGGGGCATGGTGCGGCCTGGCTCCACCCCCTCCCCCCAGCTTCGGCACTGGGTTGGCATTGCCCCCTCAAGGCTGGAGCAGCTGCTGGGAGAGCTGAAGCTGGGGTGAGGGGGCGGGGCATGGCGCGGCCTGGCTCCGCCCCCTCCCCAACTTTGGCACTCCCAGCAGCTGCTTCTATTTTGTGTCATTTTGGTTGGTGGTGTGCCCCCGGATTTTTTCAATGTTAAAAGTGTGCCACGGCTCAAAAAAGGTTGGGAAACACTGCATTAGAGAGAGAAAAAGGTACTGTCCCATTATTGGGGCAGAGGCCACTAGGGGGCACTAGAGAGAAGGTCCATTTACAAGAGGAGGGAGTTGAAGGAGGAAAACTATTTTCTCTGTTTTCACTGGTAATTCCCTTTCCCCACTTCCCATATCATAAATGAGGGTTGTTTCCACAATGGGGACAAGGGTGAGGGGGAATAACAGGAAAATAGGGGAAAATGGTTTCCCTCCTTCAACCCACCCCCACTAATGGATTATCCTTCACTCTCTAGTGCTCCCTAGTGGCCTCCGCCCCAATAATGGAAAACTACAGAAGAAAATACGTAATTGGTTCTAGACTTAATAGGGTTTAAGTTTTGACTGACCTAAATCCCATCTACAAATTCTGGACCATGTGTAGAATTAATATTAATAGTAAAAATACACATTAATATCCTTGAATTGGAAAAGGGCGGTAATGGTTGAAGTGTGAGACTTGTGAATTAGCAATGTGATATATATTATGATGATTTTCATAATATAAATGTAGAACGCTGCTACTGTTTTTTAGAAAACATGCACATTTAAATCAAGGTGTTTGATTATAATTTTAAATTTTGTATTGTCGTGTTGTGTCAATAGTACATAGTGGCAGCATCAAGGGGAAAAACAGTCATCTTGACATTATAATGGTTTAAGTATTTCATGGTGAATCTATTCTTACGCCTCATGACCTTTTCAGTTTAATGTAATTCTGCCACATACGACATGAGCAGTGTAGAAATAAATCACTTGCATCATTGGTTGTTATAGTGACCTAGCAGGTAAGATGGAAAAACTAGTTGTTTGTAACTAGGGTTCAGATGTTTTCCTACTTCAGTGGCAAATAAAATTCTTTTTCTGAAAAAGCATGAAAGAATGGGTCTAGCAGGCTGTATGTAGAAAATACAGGATTTTGTATCACTTCTACTAAAGGTTGATAAGATGTTGTTTCATGAGTTTAGTTATCTGTATGCTTAAATGTCTTACATTGAGAGAATCTAAATTACTTTGCTTTGCATTTGTTCAGTGGAGCAAGTCCCAGTGGAACCATACTATATTCCGCTTTCTCAAGCAGAAGTACTTCAGGATGGAAGTGATGTTACACTGGTTGCTTGGGGTACTCAGGTCAGTAAAAATTGTGAGATACTGGTGAGTTTTGAAATATTAAGAATATTTCCTGGCAGTTTTCTTTTAAACAACAGTAATTGGGATTAAAACTGGAAAAGTAAAATAGACAGGGTTGGAAATTAGTTTCAGTTTCCATTTAAATAATCGAGACCTAAATTAACTTTTCACTCATTATTTACTTTTCACATTATTTCAGCAGGGCAACAATTTTCATAATCCAATTTAAAACCAGTTTCTAATCCTGAGTAGAATAGACCCTTTGAATCAGTTACTAAATATGAAGTTGACACACATATATAAATTTCCTTGATTTTACTGTAGTAGGCACTGTAGCATTTTGCTCTAAGTTTAGGGTTTCAGCAACAGAAGAAGCCTAAAATTAATTCATTAGTGTGTGTGTTCACACACACAAACACACACACATGCATGCATATACATACATATATGTGTTTTAATGGCTTGAATTTATATATGACCTTTTCATATAGTAGATGCCTACAGCACAACCTCATTCAATTGGAGTTCCAGTGGGAAAAGCTTTGAAGGGTTGATATGAGCTGATGGCAGTCCTTGGCACCATCACTAAGCAGCACAATCACTAAGCAGCCAATATCCTACTAGTTTGTAAAAAGGGGAATGTGTTGAGCAGAATTGTCTGAAGATGTTTACAGGTTTGTTAAGGAGTGCACAAATCCCATCATGCTTTTCCTCATCCTTTTGTTAAGAGGGCTGTAGGGAGAGGCTTGCTTAGATGGGTGAAGTAAAGTTGTCAAACATAGAGATCTTTCTAGTATTTTTGGGAATTGCAGAAAGGATGTCAAGAACAATTAGAGTATTTTTTCTCTGATAGTATATTCAGATTTACATCTCTCCAACATTTGATAAAATTCAAAGCTTTTGCAGTCAAATACATGAATACACTGTATTTGTCCCATTTTCCATAATATGTAGGTTCATGTTATCAAAGAGGTTGCAGTCATGGCTCAGGAGAAGCTTGGTGTTTCCTGTGAAGTAATTGATCTGAAGACAATTATTCCTTGGGATGCAGAGACTGTATGCAAGGTGAGTTCATTTAACATTAGAGAATGCAATTGTATTTGATTGTGTAGTATTCATTTATATTTCACCAGTCAGAACTAGGTTGAAAAGTACTCTGCATAGGACACTTTACAATGGAAAAAGTTTAATATTTAGTGAACTTTAGGGAGTAAATAAAGATGTCAGGTGGATAGGCCTCTTAGATATGTCTTTCACAATCGAGGGACTGTTCTTGCACTATCTGCTTATTGTTTCTCTATTTTACATGGTCACTCGGAAGACTGGTGATTTCAACAGTGCAGGCAGCAGTGAGCTTCTCTATACTTACTGTATATATTCTTCTATAAATAACTTTTCTGTATAACTTGAGGGTAGGTTTAAGAGTTTCAAATTAATGAATTTTGATATGACCCATGGATAAATCAAGGGTCATTCCTTGGAGAGGGGGAAAGCACCAATGCTGTCTGAGAGGGCAGCTGCCTCTTGGCCGTTGCCATTTACCCACCCAGGCATTCAAAAAGGCCAGAGGTGGTGCCACATTGTAGAGAGTAGGCGGTGATTTGGTGGTAGTGTCCATTTGTTTTAAATTCTTCCAGGACAGTCTTAGAGCTTGTCTTTCACCGCCTTACTTAGAGAGGAGATGGTTCCTTTTAAAAAAAAGAGTTAAGGTACATTGATAAGGCAACCCAGGTTTTGGGGGTTGATTTTTTGTCTAAAATTTCTAGAGTTATACATGAGTGTATACGGTAATTTGACTGTTCCTAGATCAACAGACATGCAGATTGCTACCAGGCTCCTGCACAGAAGCTTTGGCAACTTGGTAAAACTTGTAAATGTTTGAACTTTTCTGTTTTGCATTTGAGAATCCAGGGCCAAATTTGTGGTATGATGCAGTGGAGAAATAGAACTTTATATAGGGAAAAATACCAATTGTATTTTTATTCTACATAGTTTCACATCTAGATGTATTTCATTGATTTCAGAAACTAGCAAAACGGTTCGCGTGATTGATCGCATAATCTAAACGTTTAAGTGTAATTATTATCATAATTATCCACCGCTAGAGGCCACTGGAGATTAAACTGAATTGTCCTTTAAAGAGCATGTCTTATTTTACTTGACATCCTTTAGATGTTTTGGATTTCAATTCACATAAGTCCTTCCCAACATGACCAGTTTTCAGTAATAATAAAGGCTTTAGCCCAAAATATCTGGAGCGTCCTGGGTTGGAAAATGCTGTTTTCTATTCACTAATTTGATTTTACATAGTATTTTCATCCTAAGGTATTGATATCGATAAGGCCACCTGGAGACTATAGCAATGTCACTGCATTTGTGGCCATGTTTGCAGGCTATATTCAGAGAATGGTCTGGAACTGGAAGTTCTCATCAGTTGAAATTTCTTGTATCTATCTTTCTTTTTTATGTGCCTGAAACATATTTTCTAGAATTAGAAGTTAGTCCCTTATAAATATGCAGAGCAACAATGATCATTTTTTTAATTTTTATTACCTTTTCTGTTTATCTTGCTGCTTCATAGGTTTTTTCCCCCCAGATACACAATGCAATTCTAAGCATGTCTCTGCAAAAGTATGTCCCCCTGATTCCGGGTTAGTTACACTTCGGAATTATGCATAATTGTCTAAATAATTTTCAAGTGTAAGAACTCAAGACAGTGAATATGGATAGTGAAGTCAGACAGTATATACACCATAATATAGATGTTGTCCATTATGAAGGGCAGTGAGTTCTGTCTTAACAGGAAGGAAATACAATAGATCTCTATGGCTTTTAATTTTGGTAAGCATTTATTGTATGACAGATTATTACTGTATTGTTAATGAAAGACAGGTTATTTTGAATGAAATGGCTTTCATATACCAAAGTAATCCTTTGAAAATAATTTGTGCTTAATTATAATACTTTGAAGGTTGCTTTATACCAGGCATGGGCAAACTTCAGCCCTCCAGGTGTTTTGGACTCCAACTTCCACAATTCCTAACAGTCAGTAGGCTGTTAGGAATTGTGGGAGTTGAAGTCCAAAACACCAGGAGAGCTGGAGTTTGCCCATGCCTACTTGATACCCTCTAAGTATCTATATTGTCCTTTAAAAAGCTGGCTTGTGGGTAAATCAATAATGTCACCCCAGTGCTTTTAAAAGAAAAAATAGAACCATGTCACATCATGTGTAATTACAGTAAATTGTATAGTGTAGCAAATCACCATGGTCAGTAAGTCAAATCTTCACGATTTAAAAAATCAATTTGAGGTAACTTTATCTTGTTGAGTCTTCTGATTTTAATAAGGTTCTGTTAGAAATGAACCAAAGTAGTTTTTACACAGTTAGACAATTTTTTTGATCTATGACTCTTCTGGTACAGAGGTGAAAGTGAGTAGGTAACTGGTGCATCTTATATAGTGGCTTGCAAAGTCTTTTGTGACCCCCCAAAAGATGTAAAACCTTAACTACGTAGTGCAAATCTCCATGGTATAAATGCATTTTGAGTAGTTGGATTTTGCATACTCTACTTGTTTCCACAGAAAAGGTTTATAATTGTTACTGATTTGTTCCTGCTTTCTGAGTGAGTCGTTTCTATTTGTTGTTCCAGGGTCTTCAGTTGTAGCACTATATTAATGATGTGTTCCTTCAAATACGGTATCATTTAATAAAATGTTGAATACACAACTGTGATAGCTACGATCTTATTTTAATTGTTTGGAAAGTTTGAATAATCACCAAATTGCTGGTACTTTCCTCCAGATAAAATATTGCATGTGCATTAAAATTAAAGAGTGTGACCATTGAGTATATAAATGTTTTCTGCACTGTGTGCACACATAAAAATAATTGTTCCTTGGGGTAGAATTGAAATGTGCTGATGGGTTCTGTGTTGAAACAAGTAATAAAAGTAAAGTAAAAGTGCTTCTTTTAGCCTGGACTTACAGATAGAGGAGTGGCAGTGTTAAAAAGCAATAAATTCTGGTTGGGTGAGGACATTACATAACTTTTTATTGATCCTGCATTTGCAACAATTGCGAGAAATGTACACCTGTGAATGATTGATTGGACATTGTGAAGTTGAAATTCCACTCAGGGAAATGTATTTGGGTAGTTGTGGGGCATGGAGTCAAGGAGACAGAAAGGGGAGGAATAGAAGCTATAGTTCAAATAACATCAGAAGCTGAAGTCTGGGAGAGCTGGAAGCAAATGCTGAAAGTTATTTGAGATAACTGCTTGAGATGTTTCCTGTAGGAGGAAAGGAAGATTCTTGAAGCAACCTTCAACTTAGAACTATGACTAAAACGATAGTAGCGAGCTGTGAGCTTGTCAATAGTAGTTCTTGCACCAGAATGAAGACAGTAAACTAAGTTATTGTAGCCTATCATTGGGAAAACTCACAAGATAATTGGCTAATGGTTGATTGTGAGAGATTTAATATGCTGGGTTTTTTTTTATGGAAGAAAGAAATGTGCCGGTGTGTGTGTGTGTGTAGTATTTATACCTCACTCTTCAACTACAAAGACCCTTGGAGCACCTTGCAATTATTTCTTTAAACATGGAATAGGTCATTTATTTAATGAATTGTAACTTTCTATATTTATATGATTGAGTTTGTAGTCACCAATAGTTAGAGTTACAGCTCAAATTTGTGGTGAGATATTCTACAAAGTTCAACAGTAGTGATCTCGTTTTATTCCTAATTTTGCATATTTTTATGTTCTAGTTGAAAACTGTAATTACTTATTCTGTTTTTAAATTATTTGCTTACAGTCTGTAACAAAGACAGGACGGTTGCTGATCAGTCATGAAGCCCCTGTTACAGGAGGTTTTGCATCTGAAATTAGCTCTACAGTTCAGGTAATATATTGTTTATGTATTATAGGCCAAGATCTCGTGATGTATTTAACCATCGAGTGCCATGGAATCGAGCAGAAGTACATCACTTGATTCTGGCCATAAAATGTTTGAAAGCTTTAAAAAATAATATTTATTGTCTTAAGAATGGCATTTTCAAAGTTTGAATTGCAGTTTCATAGATATCTCTCACTGTCTAAACTTTTGACGGGGGATTTAGGATGGTTAAACAAGCTTTAAGAGTTAATGCCAGCATCCTGTTATTGGGAATGTGTGCATGCGTATGCTATTTACATCCATGGATGTAAATTGGATGGTGCACAGAAGATTTTCCACTTATTCCTGCTTTATATCCCAAAACCTCTCCTGCTGGCAGCTCTCAAGTCCCAAAAGGACCTGATGCCTCCTATTGTTGGGAGGTGAAGGCAGGAAGAGGCAAATCAGACCATGAACATATGAGAGAAGGAAAATAAGGGTACAATTTATGCATATGCACATTCTCCCCCCCCCCTCCCGTTAAGTCAGATTGCTAGATCATGGTTACCTCTCCCTCCCTCCCTAACCCACTGGTAAGGCCTAAATGGCAGCAACACCTTCAAGGGCTTGGAAGTTGCTGTGAAAAGTAAAAGGTATGTAACTGATGGAGAAGTTATGTTCTGATGTGGAAACTTTGTGAGTGAATGTCAGAAATGCACAATCTATATAAATAAAAATGTAATGTTCGTTTGTGGGATTAACATAACTCAAAAACTACTGGACTAATTGACATCAAATTTGGACACAATACACCTATCAGGCCAATGAGTGACCAGCACTCATAAAAACACTGAAAAACACAACGGAAGGGGCTTAAAAGCCATAAAAGGAAAATGACACTACAGCGCACACGCAAAAATGACTCCCCCAGCAAACAAAACACACAATAGCATATGCATACCCTCTTCCAGACTACAGCTCCCAGCATCCCCTAGACCAGGCCCTTTAGGAGAGAAGGATGATCCAGATGCACTGCTTCCAAGCTGCAAGCTTTCTTCTCCTTGGATTTCTTTAAGAGCATCCCAATCCCTGCAAAATGTTCTGCCCTTTAGACGGGCATGTAAAACATTCCTCTTCCAGAAGGCCTTTGGTCTCTAGATACCTGTGCACACAGCCCGCTGAGGTTGTTACCCCATTGCATTTCGCTGTGCCATACAGAATTTTGCATTTTAATCCGATGTTTTATTGCGTGTTTTATTAATGTGTTTTATTGTACTTTTTACTTGCTGTGAGCCGCCCCGAGCCTCCTGGGAGTGGCGGCCTAGAAGCCCAATAAATAAATAAATAAAAAATATTTTCAATTTCCTATTCCTGGATTGCAATTCCCAGCAATCCTCCAGATAGATAGATTAGATAAAGGTAGGTAGATAGATCAGTCAGGAGGACTGCTGGGAGTTGCAGTCCAAGTATAGGTAGAGAAGGAAGAAAGGGGAGAAAGAGGAAGGGAACGAAAAGGTGGGGGAAGGAAGGAAGGAAAGGGAGGGAAGGAAAGAGAAAGAAAGAAGAGAAGGGGGGAAGGTTGGCCACAGTAATGCGTGGCGGGTACAGCTAGTTATTAATAATCTTTGCCCGCATGCCTGCCAATTCTTTTACATAGACTTTGAATGAAACAATGGTTAATTTTAATAGTTGTTTTTTTTAAAAAATCATGCCAAGTTTCATGCCAAATGGACCAAAAATAGCCATTTTCTGAGCCTTGGCTTCCTGAACTTTTCCTAAGTCTCTCTCGTTATTTTAAATATTTTGTCTTTGGCAGACTAACAGATGCATTTCATCAGAATAAATTCTACATTGTATCAACATGTCAAATTTTGCACTCATAATTAGAACAGGAAATTTTTAATTTTAGTTTTTAATTGAGATTTTAAAACATATGTCAGAAAGAAAATCTATTTGCAGTTATCTCACAAACTGACTTGTTTCTCAGTTTTTAACAGAATCTGGTTTTCACATCTTTTATTTATGAATATTCAACCTTTTCTCATTTTTTGTTTAAGGGGCTTGCTTTACCTGGATTGTAACCATGGTTGGGATTGTGTTGGTAACATATCCACAAGGGGGGAATTCTTCATCATAGTGCAACTGATCTACTTTGCTGGCAGCAGTGGAATAGGGGTTGCATACAGCAGTAGTGTGCATTGTGCATTTTGGCTGGCCACTACAATTGTGCATTATTGCACTTTGTAATTGAATAATAACATCCACACATTGATGTGTGTTGTTCAATGTTGTTAATTTTTGGGGATTGTAACAGGGCTACACATACCTCCATAACATATTTACAGTACAGTGAAGGGATGCTGGGTTTCAGCAGTCATCTACTTTCTTACTTGAGAAAAAGTTAAGAAAAATACATTAAAATACCTGCTCCCCTTTCATGAAAAAATCGGCAACAAGATCAAGATAAATTTGAAAGGAAACTTGAAAATGATGTTAGCATTCCTAAAATAATTCTTCTAGATCAGAAAGAAGATCAACATACCTTGAGCAGGCAAAAATATTGTCTTGCAACCTGAAGTCTGTCTATTGGTTCATAGCTATACAAACACATGTGTCTTGAGTATTAGCTGAGGTGCATATTTATCATCTCCAACACATGATAAGATGAATTAAATGAAGATTTTATATGTAAATTACTGTATTAAATATTAAAAACTATGCTGTATTGTAGGAAAAAATAGCATTGTTTATATTCTGTACTAATAGTTTTATGAAAATTTTATTGTGAAAGTCACTATTTAATGTAGCAAAATGATGATTTCTTGCAATCTATGTCCCCCCTCCTTAAAATCTGTTTGTTTTTGTGTACTCTTTTGAGAGATTTTTTTTCGTGTCAGGAGTGACTTGAGAAACTTCAAGTCGCTTCTGGTGTGAGAGAATTGGCCGTCTGCAAGGATGTTGCCCAGGGGAGGTCCAGATGTTTGATGTTTCACCATCCTGTGGGAGGCTTTTCTCATGTTCCCTCATGGGAAGCTAGAGCTGAGATGGCAGCTCACCCCGCTCCCCAGATTTGAACCACCAATCTGTTGGTCAGCAGTCCTGCCGGCACAAGGGTTTGTCATGCAAACCAGCATTTGTAAAGGTCTTTTGAATCCATTGCTCGTCTGTCTGTCTGTCTGTCTGTCTGTCTCTCTCTCTCTATATATATATATATCAGATATAAAATAATTTATACAATATGAAAATAATGTTGTTTTAGGCATACAAAAGACTCAGCTTTGTTATTAATTTCTTACACATACTCTCTTTGCTGTGAAAAATCAGGTTTCGGGGTTTGACATGTCTGTGCTATAAAAATCCCCCCCAAATCCATTTTTGCTGGATGAAGTGCAGAGTGGGGATGCCAAACATCTCGGGAACTAGAGCTGGCTTTTACTTTTTGCACATGGAAATAATAAAACTTAAATAAGAGGAGTCCAGTTGGAGTAGAGGGAGAATTTCCATTTCCATATCATTATTTCATCCTCACTGTGAGGTCTTTGTAATGATACAAAGGCTATTATATAAGGATGTTGTTCTTCATCTTGTAGCACTATATATATAAAGAAGTGTTCAGTCAGAATGGATTTTAACCAAAACACACTTGACAGCTCAATTTTGCTACTTTGTCAAGTGCCTTTTAGTTACTTGGTAGCTTAGCTGAGTTCACTTTCAAGGTTTTCTACCAGTTATTCTATCCATCCTATCCTATCCATCCTGTCATGAAACTGAAGTTGGAGCCTTCTTTTTTGTTATCTTTCATTCAGGTTACCTAAAGGAATGAACTGAACAACAATTTTAATGGCATTGGATAAAAATAGCGTGCTCATATATACTTCTTCCTGAGGCTGCAGGTATAGGATGAAGTAGATGCAGAATAGTTCATTTCTTCTTAATGTAGCTTGACTTGATGGATTTGTCCTTGGGGTGTTAGAAAGAAAGAAAGAAAGAAAGAGAATGCCACCTGCTACATTAGATTAAGTTTCAGTTCTGAGGTACTCTATGGATGTAGGTAATTTCCCATAAGTTTTACATTTATTAAAGTAAGCTCCAGGAATCTCTGGCAAGATCTCATTACGATTTGTGAAAATATGCTGAGCCTACATTTCTTTTTGGCTTGGGAATTTTCCTGTCACAACCTTCATATGGGTTTGGCCTGGGAGGAGTGTACCTTTTATTTAACAAAACGCACCAAACAACAACAGCAAAATAATCAGTATGCCATGAAAAAATAAAACCTAATTAGCTCTGTTTCCAAATATGGTTCATTATATAAGTGGCTGCAAGAAAGTTTGTTTGCACAGCCATTCAGTTGTTTTAAGTTGCATTGCTCTCACTGATAGCAATGTTAACCATAAAAGCCTGGCTTGGAAACATACAGAGGTTCTGAGTTAAGCTACACGTTTCTCATATTTTGCTTACTCCAGGGTCTACTAGAGCCAGACCAATCATTCAAGGGCTGTCTGCTACAGAGAGACAGAATGCCCTTAGAGTAGCACAGAGCAAATGTTCTCAGTTAAATTTTAGGCAATCTCTTGTTAGTTCCAGACAATTTGTAACATATTTTATTCAACAAACTATTCAGGGATACTTCTGTGTGGCCCAGATTTTATATACCTCCTCACTGATACAATGCAGATTTATAGAGATTACATATCATGAGAGACTTTGCCCTTGTAGTTTGGGAGAAGTTTTTCAAGTGCTTTTTCAACTGTTGTCAACATAGATGTTTTATAGGCTCCCTAGAGCCAAACTAGTTTTTCCTCTGCAGAAATTGTAACCCTTTACAAAATTTATTCCCGCCCCCAAAATAGTACTACTTTGATAGTATATATTTTTTGCAGTTAACTATTCCAATGTAGTAGCTTAGTCAACTTTATCATATTTTAATACAGTATCTTTTTATTTTGTTAAACTGTTTCATACTGTTCAACCTGACTGATTTTGATTATGACTTCATGTTGGGCATATGTTTAAAGCTCTATGACTGAAATCAATGTACATGCAGTCCCCAAGTTACAAACATCTGACTTACAAATGACTCATAGTTAAGAATGGGGGTGAGACCACAGGAAGTGAGAGAAATTGACCAATCCGAAGGGAAATTCACTTTTGAAAGAATTAACATGGGGAAAAGGGGACTCCACTGAAGTTGTCTCACCTATCCTTGTTTCCACAGCAAGACAAATTTTTCAAAATCCAATTATAAGGACAAAAGTGAGGTGAAACAGGGCAGAGTCAACAAAACAAACACCACAGGAGTGTTAACCCTTCCCCGTGCTATCCAAAGCCTGCTATATATACAGTTTGTGTGTACACACACACACATGCAGTATATGGCTAGTTATACTTAAAATATACTTGTGCTGACTTACATACAAATTTAGTTTAAGAACAAACCTACATAACCTATCTTGTTAGTAACTTGGGGACTACCTTGTATATATTTCATTTATACAGTAGAGTCTCGCTTATCCAACCTTTGGTCATCCAACGTTCTTTATTATCTCACGCAGTCTGCCTCCCACCCGGATCCACAGCTGTTTCAATACATTGCAATGTTTTGGTGCTAAATTTGTAATTACTACATAACGTTATTGTGTATTGAACTGCTTTTTCTGTCGATTTGTCTTAAAACATGATGTTTTGGTTCTTAATTTGACGTTTAATAGGCTTTTCCTTAATTCCTCCTTATTATCTAACTTTCACTTATGCAATGTTCTGCTGGCCCGTTTATGTTGAATAAGCAAGACTCTACTGTATTTGTTAACAATATGCTTCTGATCAGTATTTTGTTTTTATTTGCCATAGGTATTTTTATTTGCTTGGGAAAAAGCAGTTGTTATATCTGTTTATTTATGTTTATTAGGTTGTTGTAATATGTAGTGATTTCATGAGAACTAAACGTATACACCAAAGCAGAAACTGCACTGCATTTTAAAATCACTTTTCTTTTAGAGGGTTTAGCAAATGCCTTTGTATTGCCATTAAAATTCACTCTCTAAAATGTGTTTTGAGTTATACCTCTATAGCACATAGTTGCAGCTGCAAAAATATAATTTAATTCAAACCAATCTGGTTGGAAGCGTACTTCTAAATATAAATTTAACTTGGATATAAAATTGAAGATGCTGGTTCAAAATGCTGCCTCTTACTGTTACAACCTAACAATTTATGAACTTTAATAGTTTCCTTTTTATCTTCAAGAATACATCAGTCTTGGTAGTATGAGCATTTTGAAAAATTGTAAGCATTTAACTTCAAAATAACCTATGTATGTAAATTTAATGTATATCTTTATTTGTATTAGTGACAATAATATGCTACACTGATACATTTTTAACTTGTAGTTCAATTCCAGTTTTGTAAAACAAATGAATAAGCAAAATTTTGCATTGGTGTCAATCTGTCTACTATGAATGATTTTTCTTAATTTAAGATTGACTATTATGGCCCCTAGCTGTAAAAAAAAGTTCTAGCAAATGGCCTTGTTTAAAAAGTGTAGCCTTATAAATGCATTATATTTTGTTTGGCATTGTTATTTAAATAGAAATATAGAATAGCTTTAAATAGCAAGTTGAAGGAATTACTGTTAAGTTTGCCAGTCTGGAAAGGCAATATGGCATAATGAAAAATGATACATTTCCTATCAAAACCAGAGCTCATAGGGAAGTCCAACTGAGTCTTGGGAAAAGCATTTTTAATAATTATAGATTCATAGAATCATAGAGTTGGAGGACACCTCATGGGCCACCCAGCCAAGAAGCAGGAAAATTGCATTCAAGGCACCCCGACAGATGGCCATCCAGCCTCTGTTTAAAAGCCTCCAAAGAAGAAGCCTAACTGGATTATTTTTTTAGATGTAACATTTTAAAGATATAATACTGTTCACTAATTTCACACAAAGCACCTTATTTTAGCAAGACACTTAAATAGAACTATCAATATTGTTTGCAAATGCTATCTTTATTTGTCATAATCTCAGAGATCCTTTGATATACCAATAGATACTTTAAAAATTAGATTTAGTTCTGTGTAGCCTTCAGTTATGACACACAAATATAGATAGATAAGTTTCAGTCTTTCTTGAAAGGAAAACTACTACATATATCTTACAAAACTAAAAGTGCATGGAGGATTAATATTAGAACTTGACTTACAGGAAAGTCTTTGTTCCAAAGTAGGTGCCAAATGTCAGTGGTGCAAATATACATACAATATGAAAGTAGCTATTTTTTAAAATTAAAAAGCACTCATAGATTTCAAAATGTGTAATGGCATATCAGAGTGTGGAAAGGTTGGCCGGTATAATTTCCATAATTTGTAATCCATGGAAAAGATGCATTTCACTCATTGAAAAAGAGACATTTCATTATTGCCAGAAGGAGTAATTAACTCCTCCTAGCCAAAATGTGAATAATGACCCCTTTCTTGTATAAATCACTTTGATCTTAGCATGGATAGGATCTATAACAAGTTGGAAACATATAAACACACAATGTGACGAGTGTAGCAATTGGGAGTATCAGGCATTAATGGGAGCTATTTCATATCACTTTCAAACTTGCTGGTTTAGATAACAGCTATTGCAATACTAGCATTACCAGAAAAGATAATATATTAAATTTAATTAGCTTTTCTAGTTTCTTCCCTTCTTAATTATTAGAATTAGTATAGTTGGCTTGTTTAGAAACTGAATGAATGAGGTCATTTAGTATTGGCAGTGATTCCATGACAACAGATGTCAGTGCGGTTTTTAAAGAATATGTTGATAGTATGCTTCTGTTTGTATTACATGGTATACTTACCTTTATGCATGCCATTTGATATCTAAATTTTTGATATCAAATGGTCTATCTATCTGTACATCTGCACCAGAATTCTGGTTGAGGCAACTGCACATGTAAGTATTCTTTGGGTGTGAAGATTACTTTTTGGTGAGTGCTATGGAATAGGCTTGTTTGATTAAAAAATAGTTCAAAACTGGTTTTGGATGTACGGGGCACTGGTGGTTCGATTCTAAAGTCAATTCTGATTTTCACAGAAAAAAAATGTTCAAAACATTTTGAAACTTCCGAGACTTCTGAATCCTTCCTTAATGGTTTGAAAGTGTTATTTCCTGTTTCATTGGCTGGTCTTTACTTTTAAAGTAGTCGTTTCACTCCAGAAAATGGGGGGGGGGGTGGAGAAAGGGAGGAAAGTTATCTACTGGGTTTTAAATCACTTCCCAGGCGCACGAGAGGAGACAAAAGGGAGGAAAGTCATCTACTGGGTTTTCAAAATGCTTCCCAAGCTCACCAGGGGAGAGGAGAGGGAGGAAAGTCACTGGGTTTTAAAACACTTCCCAGGCTCATGAGGGGAGAGGAGAGGGAGGAAAGTCATCCCCTGGGTTTTAAAACACTTCCCAGGCTCACGAGGGGAGGGAGGAAAGTCATCTACTGGGTTTTAAACCGCTTCCCAGGCTCACGAGGGGAGAGGAGAGGGAGGAAAGTCATCCACTGGGTTTTAAAACACTTCCCAAGCTCACGAGGGGAGAGGAGAGGGAGGAAAGTCATCCATTGGATTTTAAAAAGCTTCCCAGGCTTGAGCCGAGGCCAGGGACCAGAAGTGGGGAAACAACGAATCATTTCCGACTCACTTACTGCTTCATAACAGAAATGGCGGAAAAAGCTTTGGAAGGGCAAAAGGGACTTCCGGTTTCCTTAAAAACTTCGAAATTGCTTCAAAAAACAAATCTTTCCAAATTTATTCCAAATTATGAAGATTCTGAACAAACTGAACCATACCTACTATGGAAGTTGGTATTCCCATCCTCTCCACAGTGTCCAAACCTTCACCCTACCTCACTTCCAACCTACTTTAAAGCCCCAAAGCTGCTTCATACAGGTTTTCCATTTTATAGTGTGAACAAGAAGGATCAGAGGAGCATTTGGCAATCCTTGACAACCCTCTCCCCTGCCAGGATGGTTACAGAAACACTTGCGACTTTTTGTGATCCTGCCTACTCATGTTATAGCACAGATTGCTTATGTAAGGCAGCTTTGGAACTTTAAAGTGGGGGTGAGAATTAGTTGTGAATTAGTATAGTGTAAGATCCACATTCAGATCATTACACTATATTGAGAAGATATTGAATTGTGGCAATCGTTTTATTACATGAATCATCCTTTTGAAAAAAAACCTGTGCTTTTTCCTAGTATAGTTTTGTTAATAATTATAGTGATCGTTTGACATAACTTGCAGTTTTATATCTAATAATGGTAATACATGGTACATCAGATATTGTTTGTTCTTATTCGTTTGTGTAATGGTATTGGTACTTTTATAGACTCTAAAGGAAGGTACAGATGGCTTTATTGGAGCAGCCTTGGCAGTGTCAGTGGTCATAAAAATTAATTTATGTCTTGCTATTATATATCCTCTTTGAACTCCTTGTAGCATAAGACAGATCGTCATTCAGCATGGGAACAGGAAAGCACTTCAGACGTCCATTTACAAAGGCTAATAATAACTCCACACTCAGTAAAAATGTGATGGAGGCATTGACAATTTCAAGCAAATTATGTTTAATCTTGACTTGGATGCTTCAGTTTGGACATTAGTAATGATGTAGTGTCATTTTTCAAGACAGCTAAACAATGCATTGTAGGTGTTTGAGACATAGCATTCTTTTTAGGGTACTATGACTTGCAGCGGCAACTTTCATTAAACTAAAAAAGAAATGTGTAGCCTTTCCAAAGCACATAGATGATACAACGTGCACATATGTACCATGATACAAAGTTAATTTGTTTCTTTAAAAATTCAGGCACACCTTTTTGGCTTTAGGTTTGAAAGGTGACTATAAATATGGTGGACCTGTTCACTTAATTTTATTTAATGTCTTATCCTATGTTATGCCTTCAGATGTAAAAGACTTTTTAAAGCAGAAACATATTTGAGATTACTAATCATTAGTAAATAAAAGCTTGAAAACTTACTTTTCATTTTAGCTTTAACCTCAGAAAATAATTTAAATGAAAAACACATTCCTCAGTATTACTTAAAGGAAATTGTCGATTTTCCTAGAGCAGTGGTTCCCAACCTTTGGTCCTCCAGGTGTTTTGGACTTCAAATCCCAATAATCCCAGCCAGTTTCCCATCTGTTAGGAATTGTGGGAGCTGAAAAAATATTTTTATTGTTTTATCATTATCAACACAATATTATACAATGGTGGGTACCAATCTTTAGCATCTGCCATTATGGAGCTACACTTTTAGAAGTCCCTGTTTCAACTTACATACACTTTTAACTTAAGAACAAACTTACAGAGCCTATATTCAGGGGCGGCCCGACCTAATTTTGGGGGGTACGCGAAGAAAATTTTGTTGCCCCCCCGCCACCGCGTCACTCACCGCCGCCACCGCGCCCACGCCCCCGCTACGGCCACACTGCCGCCGCCACGCCCACACCGCCGCCGCCGCAACCGGCCCCATCGGCCGCGGCACACCTCCGCGGCGCACCTTTCTACGCGTGCCTCCCTGCGCCGCCGGCCGCGCACGCGCAGAAGCACCTACAAGCGCTACAGCGCCTAGAGATGTTTTTGCGCACACGCGAACGTCCGCGCACGCGCACTCGCTCCCAAGTGCGCCTGCCACTTTGGAGCCAGCACGCATGCGTGCAGGTTTTGCGCATGCGCGCTGGCTCCAAAGCAGCAGGCGCTTGGGAGGGAGTGCGCGCAGCGCTTATGGACGTTCGCGTGCGCAGAACGTCTACAGGCGCTATAGCGCCTGTAGGTGCTTCTGCGCGTGCGCAGATGGCGGCGCAGGGCAGTGCGGCGGTGGCAGGGGCGCAGAGTCGGCGCGGCGGCGCCCCTCCCAGCCGGTGGTGACCCTCCCAGCCGGTGACGCTCTACGCGACCGCGTAGGTGGCGGAATCGCTGGGGCCGCCCCTGCCTATATTGTTCACAGCTTTTGGACTGCCTGGCTGGATGGCCATCTGTTGGGGATGCTTGATTGTGTTGTTTTTCCTGCATGGCAGGAGAGGTTTCGACCTGAGTTCACTAATGATCTTTCTCCTCTTAGTTATTCCCGTTCCTATCTATCTGTAACTGTAGTTATAAACTGATTTCTTTTTCTAAAATAATACATTCAATTATATTAATATGATTTTAAAACATATTTGATTTTTAACCAAATTGATACAGCACCTTAGTTTTGCAAAATATTTAGATATTTGTGTAGAAGTTGAAACAAAGAAGCCTTATCAGTCTTGTCTGTGAACATGCATCTACTTGGGAGTTTATACATTTAGATGCACAATGTCTTAATACTTAAACTTTAACATAAAATAAATATGCTGTGCTAGGAGAAATGGAAGCAGTGTCTAAACCAAGCTAGCTGTGCTATGAAGAAATGTTAATTGTGTTAGATAAAGTCTACATCATAGAAACAATGGCTAAACTACCTTTTATGGGAACAGTAAGGCTAAACTAAATATAGGGTATAATCGGAGTCTTGCTTAATATTTTTTTTAAAAAAATTATGGCAGTTCCCCCATCTTATGAATCAGTTTTACATAATTTGTTTCAGACTTGTGCAAGGAGCCTTATAGCGCTATACATTAAATACTAACCCCCCCCCCCAAGTTGCTGAAGTGGTGGCTTTTCCTCACAATTTGTATGATGAATGTTATAACTTGCTAAAGTAAGTACACAATTTCCTTTTAAAAAGATTTATATTTAACTAAGCATAGAGTATATGTGCAGTTGTGCTTAATATTTACTTTGTTTCCACATAATTGTAAGGGACCACATTTGAAATTTGGACATTTTTTTCTTGATAACTGAAGTGATGTTTTTGTCTCACAATTTTTATTGAGTATGTAATAATTCGTGTTCTGCGTTGCTAAGTATACAACTTCCATTTAAAGAGATGATTGATTTAATCAGATATTTTTCTGTTGTAGCACTTTGAATTATTTTAATATGCTTTCTGAAATGTATTTATGTATTGTTTTATTTAATATTTAATTTTAAACACTAAGTTGTTAAGCACTTGCTACATGATGTTTTTCCTACGTAGAATAGAAACCTGTTTTGCAATTGGTTTCAGTCTGGTATTAACATAAAATGAAATAATACTATATTTAGTTATGTATATTGTTGTCTTGTTTTTGGTGTATATAATATTGAAGTCTGATTGTATTTTGTAATGGAAAATTGTACAAGAAGAGTTTTCTCCTGTTTATTATTCAAAAGCTTTTGAAAAGCAAGACACCTAGTCTGGGTTATTTCTAAATATGTTCACACCCCTTTTGCAGATGCGAAATATACTTCTTTACTTTCTGACAATAATGACATATATAATTTAGGCAACATTAAACCATGTCAGTGAACTAGTAGTTTTAAATGCCCTGTGTTGCAAGAGTAGTCAGTGCTAATACGAAACAAGTTAAATAAATAAACTTTTATGATTTTTTTAATGTGCAGGCATATTGCGTGCAGGTATGTTGTAAAGTGACGTTTTAGCTGCATTTTGTTTCATATTCAGACCTTTTGGTGGCTGTGATTTTTCCAGACTTTATACATGGCAGTTTTTAGCTCTAATTTGGCACGTTGTTAAGTAGCTCTCTCTGATTTGTGTCATGTTGTATTAATATGCCATTGCTTATTGATTTACGGCTTTGTCATAAATTTGGGATTGTATGAGTTATTTATAGTACAAAAGTTTTCTGCTTGTTCTGTAACTGTAAGATCATGGTCTTGCAGTTACAGGCTGCACTGATTAATGATCCATTCTTATTTCATTTAATTTCCTTGCTTTACTTTAACTTGTTACGATCTGAAACATCTGTGTTAGCCAGATATTTCCTTTGGATGAAAAAACTAGAATGAAATGAATATTGCTGCACATATCAATCTTTGGGTGAAAGGTTAATTTCCTCTGTGCTTTTGTTAGGCGCTAATTGCACTATCTGGCAAACCAGATTGACGCTTCAGTAATGTATATCAACTTTGAAGGGAAGTCCCGAAAACCTTGGAAATACTGTCTAAAGCATTGTTTTGGACATTTCAGAAAGTGTTTCACATGACAATTAGGATAAGTTCAGATGTAATTCAGGCATTCAGTTCTGCATATGTAGTCTAATTGCTTCATATTGTGATTTAATGTGTCTAATATGAGGCCTAGTTTCCAGTCTAGGATTTTATTTTTTTATTCATGAGTTAAAAAGTATGCTGAACAGAAGTGAAATTCAGTACTAATTATTTTGTACAGATTTTCCCAATTGCCTTGCTTAATAATATTATGATAGTAATTTCTCTATCCCTCCAGCACAGTTTTCTGAAATCTTCAGTGAAGCATACATCAACTTCTTACTTGTAGGAAATACGTAATTAACCAGTTTCACATGAAAATGCTTAACATATATTAAAACCATATAATTTTAATGCATTTTTAAAATATAAGGATTTAGATATGGTGTATTGAGCATATTTAAATTAAATTGGTTATATGACTATAAAGTTTAAACACAGTATCAGATAAACATGATTAGACATGCATTGGACATATTTAAATCAAAAATCTAAACACAAATCTAAATAACTTCTAGCAAGCTAATAATTTTACAACTTTAAAAAATATTCTTCCACTTCTATAACTTTGAGAACTGTGATCAGGCTTAGCAGAAAAATAACTGTACGTTTTAAAATGTGTTGAAATGGAAACTGTTTATTTTACTGAAAAATCAGTAAAGTAATCTTTGAAAGTGTTGTTGCCCAGAGAATGAAAAATTAACCAGTGTGTTAAGGAAAATAATATTGAACAAAAAGCTAGTTTGCATAAATTAATCTTTTAATATGAGAGAGTGACATCCTGGTTTAAAAGCATTTAAGTACAAGGAAATTTGTCTTAATATTGTCTTTAAATAATTGCTGTTTTATCTGCACTTTCTTACCATGTAAAATATTGTATAGAAATAAAGTATAGTATAGAAATAAATACAAATCTTTAACTGATACGTTAGGTACCCATAAATACCATCTTCATAAAATAAAATGCATCTGACAAAAAGGAATTGATTTAACCAACATAGTAAATAAATTGACGGCATGTAGTTGATGTGAGATCTGTTAAAATATTACTGTAAAATGTAGATATGACTGAGAAGAGTTATTTCATTGTTTCATTTCAGTTTAAATGACATCAGTCCTTAAGCAGAAACTTTTATGAATCATTGTGACAGGACAGCTGATGTATATAGCATTGCTGCAGTCCAAAAGGTATACAAGAAACAGCTTGCATATATGAGAGTCCAAGGACAACTCAGATGGTGATCTTGAAAAAAGAAAATAATTTGAGAGCTCAATGCTTTTATTGGAAAGCTGAAATGTTTGAATCCTAAAGTATTTAAAGATTGGCCGCTTATCCAATTGCAGCCAAACTTTTACTGTTGAGCATTGTCACACAAAGGAGCTATCTACAAGCCCAAGTTTCTGCAATTAATTCCTGGAAGGCCCCTTGGGTGGCTAGCACTGAATGGTGTATTATTAAAAAGCGGCTAGTATCACATTTCATTTAAGAAATGTGCATGTTACAATGCTATACGTCTGTTCATCCAGAAAGCAGGGTTTTCCTGCAAATCTTTTGAGTTTAAAATGCATTTGAAAATACATAAAATCTCTTCGCTGCTTTCTGTGGGATTATTTCAAGGCGACAAGCCTGTTATAGTGTGTGTGTAAAAAATTTCAACGTATGGCTGCTTTAGCCTCTGAAGATCATTTTTGTTTAATTACTCCCTAAACAATTAATCTGTTGAAAGTGGGATGTAATAGATAACATTCACTGTCATAATGACAATTTATGAAATGTTACTGTGCTATAAAGGATTAGAATATTACAGATCTGATATTGTATAGCATTTTATTTAAGATTTTGATCATAACCTCTATGCTTGTATGTGTGTTCATATTCTATAGATTTATAAAGTATTTGAGAAATTGGTATTTATTAGATTCAGCTTTATTTATGTACAGTCCTGCTACTGGAAATGTTAGGGTATGCAGTTTTAAGTTCTCCCACCTGTAATCAGACCTTCTGAAGAGTTGTTAAAATCAGGGCTTCTTAAAATTTTCCATTTATGATGTCTTTTGGCCCGAGAAATGTGTATGTGACCCTGGTATGGGTAAAGGTTTCCCCTGAGATTAAGTCTAGTGGTGTCCAACTCTGGATGGTAGTGCTCATCTCCATTTCTAAATCGAAGAGCCGGCGTTGTATGTAGACGCCTCTAAGGTTATGTGGCCAACATGACTGTATGAGTGCCGTTACCTTCCTGCCAAAGGTAGTCTATTGATCTACTCATATTTACATGTTTTTGCATTTCTGGGTTGGCAGAAGCTGGGACTAACAGCAGGAGCTCCACCCTGTTAGATAAGTATATTAAATAGATATAAAATCAAAGATTTACTTTTAACATATCAGCATTTGCAAGGCTTGCTAAACAGGCTGATTTTGCCTTTTTCTGAAGTGCAGGTAAAGTGTCTTCTGTAGAGTCCACTGTAATCACTGTACAACAGATCTACAGAAATGTCTAAAATGGCCACTAGGTATTGTTCTGAATTTTTTTTACTGTTGCTAATTTTTCCAGGACTCCAACATTGAGTTGAGGGATCCCATTTGTGGTCAGGATCCATAGTTTAAGAAGCAGTGGTCAAAATGTTGGGGACTCTTGAACACGGAATTAAAAGTTGCCGCCCTCCCTTCAGATTCTGCCAATCTCCGTTGGATGCGAAACCTGTCAAATGGAATGTACTTTTCTGTTCTGAAAGTTGGATCTAGCATGGTTGGATGAGTTCAGTTTGAGTATCATACCATCTTGTGCAGTATACTGTTTTTCCATTCACCCCCCCCCCCCCCCTTTAATACTGATATATCAGGAGAGCCAGGGACTGATTTCCACTACGGCTAAAATGGGAGGACTGTCTCTTTCTCATTTTCATACTTCAATCCTACAGAACATTAAATCTGTTTCATCTGATCTTTTCCCCTCTATTAATATTTTTCTGCTGTTCTGCCAAGTGGAACAAGATGGAAATCATGTGGGACTAGGGAATAGTTTTATATGCTTTTTAGATTGCTTCAGAGTGCATTGTTTGTAAAATATTACATCAACATCACACAATTATGAATGTGTTGCAATAATGTGAAATAATGTCATATTATCAAAAGACAAATTTAGGCATGCAGCATTTCTAAGAAATACTTTTTAAAAACGATGAACACTTCTCTGGGATGCATCCTGAATCTGGGAGGAGCACTGATGCTGCATTTCATTTATTTCCATTCTATTCCATTTGATTCCATTTTAATTGTGTCATTTAAAATGTCTAAGTTGCAGTTTTCTTTCCAAGTTCATCTTTGTCAGCTGGGTTACACACTGAAACTTCTGATTAAAAGATAACAAAAACTCAAAATATAAACAGAATGATAAAATCTTACTGAATAGATTTATTAACTGCAAAGGGAGCAACTAATAAATAATATTTTAAGCTGCTTTAACATGTTTGAAAGGGAAAGTGTTGATAAAAACATATTGTAAAAGTATGATCTTAAATTAAGCTGTGTTTAAACATTATCTTCATATTAATCACATTTCATTATTCCATTAAAGTATATCTTATATTAGAAGGCTGGGCTCTCAAATCTCACCAACAAGTTGGGAAGCATATTTTCAAGAGCTATACAGGGACAGCTACCCGGGCAATGTGGGGAGAAATGTTTGTTCAAATACATCAGTGGAAAACCTCCCCATCTGGCCACCTGTGACAACCGCAGAAATAGAGATACCAGTAAAACTGGGAAAGTCACATGGGGAGGATGTGATCCCGCCCAAAGCCATTAAGAATAATTTGGATTTCTGGTCCCCTGTCCTAGCATCGATAAGTATGTATTGATAAGTATGGTCAAATACCAAAGGACTGAGTATTGGCAATCATTGGTACCCCTAGGGGAGATAGGGCGGTATACAAATAAAGTTTTATTATTATATAAAAGAAAAGGGAGGCAGGATGATCCGGAAACTACAGACCCATTAGCCTCCTTAATACCATCAGCAAATTATACACAAGGCATCTGTACTGGAAATTACTGGACTGGACGGAGCAAGAAAGCATACTTGTGGAGGAACAAGCCAGCTTCGGGGAAGGTCGGTCCACCATTGACCAGTGCATAATTTTACAACACCTTATAGAAAAATGTACCTCCCATAGAACATCTTACCTCTATGCTGCATTCATAGACTTCAGAGCAGCTTTTGACTCTTATCTCCTATAGTAAACTGTGGGAAAAACTTGGGTCCACCTCAATAGGTAGACTTTTGAAATTAATTCGCACCCTACATGAAGTGACCATACTGAAAATAAGATGTAGTCCCAAGGCCATCTCACTAGGGCCGTTGAAATGGAGAAAGGCGTCAAGCAGGGATGCACACTGGCTCCACTACTATTCAACTTCTATATTAACTCCATGGTGGAGCACCTCTACATCTTGGATTTCCATCCTCCAAAACTGGAAGACACCTATCCACCCTGCTGTATGCAGATGACGCAGTGCTACTATCCAAAACTCAAGTAGGCCTGAAAAGAGCCCTGAGAGCCCTAACAAAATATTGCAATTCAGAACAACTTCATCTTAATTTTCAAATTAAAAAAAAGGTTTGCAAAATGACCCAAGTACCACACCTGGAGATTAGACAGACACAATATTGAACAGGTCTCAAGCTTTAAATACATGGGAGTATTTTATCACTGCACTGGTAACAAGAAAGTACATGCTGATTATGTAGCAGAGACAGCGCAAAAGAGCTCATACGCTATCTTAAAGTTTCTCAAGACAGGAGGGGGGCACTACATACCAGCAGCACTTAAGTTCTTTGAAGCAAAACTAATGGCACAAATGTTGTACGGAGCCCAACTCGGCCCCCTTTCAAACTATGCCCCCCTAGAGCAGGTATAATCAAAATTCCTAAGATTGGTGATGCAGTCTCCCAGATGTGTCTCAAATGCCACCCTGCGATTAGAGAATGGAGGCGAGAGTCTGGACAGCCACTCTCATTTACTGGCTGCATCTGTCTTTCTCACCATGTGGCCTTGCCCCACTAACTCTGAGAGATGAATTTCAGTCTATATGGAATAAAGCAGTGGCAACTGAAATTGCAAATCTAGGCTTCTCTCAAGGACAACTGCTAAGTATGGGTTGGGACCAAGCTAAGGATCTCATTAGACAATGGATTCTGGATATAGAGTGGCAATCGGATTTAGCCTGCTCTCCAGCCTTCAACATTAGTGAAGATAATAGATATATCATCGCTCCCATGGCTTACTTAGCAAACCTGGAGGTGCCTAAACACCGAAGAGCTTTCACTCTGGTAAGATGCCATGCCTTTCCATCTGCAGTATTGGAGGGAAGGTACCGGAAGACCCCTGCCCAGGAGAGACTATGTCCTTGTGAGTCTGGATATAGTGAAACAACTGAGCATGTGCTCTTCCAATGTGTATTCTACAGAGACATAAGAACTAATCTTATCACTCCATGGCTTTTAAAACATCCAGGGTGCACCAAAAGATACTACACCTTCCTGCTGCTTTTGGACTCCTGCTCTGCGATAATTCAGTATTGCCAAGTTCTGTGTGGCAGCAATTAATATTAGGCGGTTGATGACTGACCCCGTGAGGCAATATCCTGCCGGGAATACAGCTAGAGTAATTTGTTATAACTGAAATGCTGTAAATGTTTCCTTCTCATCCCCCTCCAGAGCCTCCCAGTGGTTTGATATCTCCTATTAGCCGTCCCCCTCCTTTAGACCCATACCTGCTTTTTAAACTGTAAGTTTAACTTGGTTTTTTAAAATCTGTTTTCCTTTTATAACATATTTTTAATCTGCTTCTATATCTGACTGTGATTCCCTTTCCTTGGGCACCTGTGCCCCATTCTGTGTTGTGCTGGTCATAGACCATAAGAAATCATTGATCGATTGATAGAAGGCTGAATATCATATGCATGTATGGCATCACAGGCAGCTAACAAGGGCTGACAAATATTGACATCTGGTTAAGATATCGTCTATCACTACTGAACAGTTTGGAGACACAATTTTAATATTCTGCTGGTGTATCAAAGTGGTTAGTATATCAAAAACTTTAAAAGTGGATTTGCTCTGACTTAAGATACCAGAGTTGATGTAGCTCTGGCAGATGTAAACTTGGTCTTGTCTAGTAATGCCTTGGTTTCCTTGATGGATTGATACAATCATGAGGGAGCTGGATATGTTTCCTTGTTGCTTCTGCTGGCCTCTCAGCAACTTTCACTACCATCAATGATACCCTTCTGAATTGCCTCACACGTGGCTTGGTGGTATTCTTGTACCAGCATTCCTGAGTTACAAACATCAGGATTACAAATGACTCATAATTAGAAATGGGGGTGAGGCAACAGGAGGTGGGAGAAATTGACCACTAAGAAGGGAAATTCATCCCTGAAAGATTGATCATGGAGAAAAGGTGTCTCCACTGAAGCTTTATCACCACAACAAGCATTCCCCCCAAAAAATCCAATTATTTCAGAGAGAGAAAGTGAGGTGAAATCTTCAGAACAGGGGCACAGACAGCAAAACAAACATCACGGGGGTGTTAACTCTTTCCAGTGCTACCCAAAGCTGAAAAATAGGTTTTTGGCTGGAGATACATTTAAAAATGTACTGTTCCAACTTGCAAATCTACAGAACTTTTCTTGTTCGTGACTTGGAGACTGCCTGTACATTGCTTCTGTTGCTTTGTGAAGGGGCGCTTTCAGAAGGTGATATTGTGGTATTCCTGTTTGACTCTGACCATTTGCCAGCAGAGAGCCTCAGCATTTCATCTTGTCCCCATCCTACATGAAACTGCCAGGAGATGTTGAACAGAGTTTTGAGAGTCACCGTTTACTGATGATGCATAGCACTGGATGGCTTCTTTCAATGTAATTCCAAGGAAACTATTCCCATGCTAAACCTGTGTTTGGTAGCTGTAATGGACTGGATGAGCGAAAACAAATGGAAAATTAATCCAGATAAGACAGAAGCACTCCTGGTCAGTCACAAGACAGATTTGGGAATGGGGATACAGCCTGTGTTAACTGGAGTTACACTCCATTAGGAAATGCAGGTACCACAAGCTAGATACTCATAAATTCAGCTCCTTGCCTGAAGATCCAAGTTTTGAGCTTTGACCAGGAGTGCCTTTGCCCAATTAAATCCAGTGTCCCAATTGTGCTTGTTCTAGAGAAGTTAGATCTTGATTAGATCATGTTTGGATTACTGTCATGTGCTATTGAAAAGTGCTCAGAAACCTCAGTTGGCCCAACATTTCCTTTCTTGTATTATATGTCTTACTTCCCTGGATTCATGCGTCTCACATTTTGTGTTCTTATAAAACAAAATGTGCAGCTTTGAACTTTCCTTTCATCTCCGGGCACATTCACAGCTTGCCATCCTTATGGCTTATCATGACATTAGAGTCCCTGGTGGCGCAGTGGGTTAAACTCTTCTGCCAGAAGGACTGCTGACCAAAAGGGAAGCGGGGTGAGCTCCTGTCTGTCAGCTCCAGCTTCTCATGCAGGGACATGAGAGAAGTCTCCCACAGGATGGTAAAACATTCAGTTGTCCCCTGGGCAACATCCTTACAGTTGACCAATTCTCTCACACCAGAAGCGACTTGCAGTTTCTCAAGTCGCCCCTGACACGAAAAAACTAAAAACCAAAACCATGACATTAGCCACATTGGTACTTGTAGTTGTCCTCTGTTGTGCCTTCTAGCCTGGGAGTGTCATCTGGTACAATAGCTTGTTTCAATTTGGATTGTTTTATAGGGTTTCATGGTGAAGGGCATTCAAAAGACGTTTACCATGTGTTCTGCATGGTATTAACAAGTGTTTGATATTTAATATTAAAATAATGTAAACATTATGAAAGGGATAGTTGTTCCGTAAGAACAACTAGTTCAAATGTACCTGGGAAGCTTACAGATGGATCAAGATAACAGCTGCCACTCTCCTTTTTCATTTGGCAATCAGAAATGCATTAAATGATAGTAACATGTGAAGAATGGATGTGGAACCTGTTGATATTTCTCACCTTCTCTCTCTCTCTTTTAATTAACAGGAGGAATGCTTTTTGAATCTAGAGGCTCCGATTTCACGAGTGTGTGGTTATGACACTCCATTTCCTCACATCTTTGAACCGTTCTATATTCCAGACAAATGGAAATGTTATGATGCTCTACGAAAAATGATTAATTACTGATCATGCAGGTGAGAAACAAAATACCCATTTTGGAATAAGCCTTAAAGATCTTAGTATTTTTAAAATCAAATTTTGCTTAACTGTAATATTAAACACTAAAGCTGTATGTTTCATCCAAGCAAGAATTTCAAAAAGAACAACAATTAAGAAAGAACAAATAATTATTGTTTTGCCAGACAAAGTCATGTATAAGTTTGTTTTTAATCAGGACTGAAGAAAAATGGAAGTAGGAAAGTGAAAGATACCATACTTTGTGAATCGAAGCCTAAATCCTAGCTTAAATTAAAGTCTGAAATTTCCCTGAGCCTTGAGAAGAGCTGGAATTACATTACAATTATGTTGACAACCAGTGTTAATTTTAAAATATTCTTGGGGAAAATTGTGATGCCTTGGCATGCAGATTCTGTATTGTATTGGTTTACTCAACAATAAGCATTTTGTAGTTTTCAAAGACTTATTTATTTATTATTTATTTATTTCTGGTATTTATATCCCGTCTCTTCTCTACCCCAAAAGGGGGACTCAGGATGGCTTACATAGGCAGCAATTTGATGCCATTACATGAACAATTAATACGATAACCATTAAACATCACCATTAAAACAATTAAAATTCATAAAATACATAAACCATAAATTAAACAGTATAAAACATTAATTACCAATAAAACCGTATCCTCATATAAATAATCTTACCAGTCAATTTCAACCAAAGTGCTGCTTTATGTCTGTTCACCGAAAGCCTGGTCCCACAACCAGGATTTAACTTTCTTTCAATTCACACTTAATTCAACCCCTTGCCAAATGATCCCAGAAATGGAGGTAGATACCACCTAAAAATGGATCTCGTGGATACAGAGACAACGCCAAACCTTTTATTGAGCATCCATATCAATCTGTCACCTCATTTGCCAGCTGGTCGAGGTGGTTCATTTTGCGGATCCCTCTTCAGTGAAGTCTGAGCTCAGCTGCCATATCTTAACCGCTCCGCCTCCATCTCCAGCTGCCAGCAGCTGGGCCTGGCAGTGGTTGAACTCCAAGCAGTAGACCGGGGACTGGTCGGAGGCTGCTGGATGGTAAGCGAGGGCCTCTGGGAGTGTGACAACCCCTTGTTGACCGGCCTCAGACTGGACAATCTTTCTATATCCAAACTGCTGACCCTCAATGCAAAGGGACCTTGAAGTTACCTCAGCCACTTCCGTCTTATGGCAGGGTAGACTATCTCCTCTATTAACCATTGAACTGCAGAGATTTATAATTTCTCAGTATCCACTTGACCAAGCTGCCACCATTTATCTGTCCGACCACTGACCTTGAGGGCCACCACCAATAAAAGAATTAGGAGAGGTGTTTTTCTTTTAAGATACAAACAATTTATTATGACACAAATGGGTACAAAATCTTGGTTGGTTTTATACTTCCTCAGAGGCACAAACTTATTCTGTTACACAAAACACAATGGGGATATATTATAGGGTTTCCACTAAACCTCTATAAACCCCTGGACTCTTCCAACTTTAACTAGGGTCTCTACACCCATAAAACTGGACTGCTCTCTTGCAGACCTTAAGACCAACTAAAATACTGAACTGTTCTCTTACAGTCCTTAGGACCAACTAACACAAAACAGAACTCCTCCCTCTCATGTGGCAGTTGGCTTCCAACCGCTCTTTTCCAACTGTAAAATTCAAACCTTGAACATTCTAAAAGCCTCTAGCCCTGGTTGCCATGGCGACAGCTCTTCAAAGCTTCTGCCAAGCCTCCCCTCTGTTTCACCCACAGCAACAATCCATAGAATATTCCCCCGAACTACACAAAACAACACACATTCAACACATGTCACACAACATCCACACACAAATAATCGACATCATTACATTACCTTCCTTCCTCCCGAAATTATTTTTAATTCTCTCTGTCCAGAGTGAATTAAAAATAATGCCGTTAGCAAGACATTATATAAACTTATACATTTCACATATACATTTATACTTACACAACTATATACAAACCATATCCATTTTGTAACCTGAATTCAAGTAACTCTCGATAAAGTGTCAGCTACTACATTTGATTTGCCTTTCACATGCACTACCTTAAAATCGTAGTCTTGCAAGAGCAAACTCCATCTTAAGAGTTTGTTATTAGTACCCTTAACATTACTCAGCCATTTTAATGGCGCATGATCCGTCTGCAAAACAAACTTCCTGCCCCACAGATATGGCCTCAGTTTTTGAATCGACCACACTATGGCGAGACATTCTTTCTCGATGGTAGAAAGACTACTTTCTCTCGGCAACAGCTTTTTACTTAAAAACATTACAGGATGCTTTTCCCCATCCTTGTCAGCTTGACTTAAAACTGCTCCCAGACCTGTTTCTGATGCGTCGCAAGTTAAGATAAATGGACGATCAAAACTGGAGCTTTCAACACTGACTGTGATGTTATGGTCTGTTTTAACTTGTCCATTGACTCCTGACATTGTGGTGTCCACACTATGACATTTGGACATGCCTTCTTAGTTAAGCCTGTCAATGGAGTCGCCAATTCGCTAAAATTTGGGATAAACCTTCGATAATAACTGGCTAATCCCAAAAAGACCGAACCTGTTTTTTGGTTTTGGGTATCGGCCACTCGTGTATCGCCTCCACCTTAGTAGGTTCTGGACCAATCATACCACTTCCCACCATGTGTCCTAGGTACTTGGACATTCGATTCCCTAAACAACACTTGGGTGCTTTCACTGTTAACCCTGCTTCTTTCAGTCGAAACAGCACCTGGTCTAGATGTTGTAGGTGTTCTTCCCAGGTATTGCTAAATACACCTATGTCGTCCATGTATGCTACACAGAAGTTACTCATACCCCTGAGTATCTTATCTACTAATCGTTGGAAAGTGGCTGGGCTGTTTTTAAGTCCAAATGGTAAGACATTGAACTGATGTAACCCTTTATGGGTTCTAAAGGCCGTTTTCTCCCGGTCTTTGGGATCCATTGGTATCTGCCAAAAACCCTTGGTGAGATCTAGGCTACTGATGTAATTGGCTCTCCCATTCTTTCTAACAGGTCGTCTAACCTTGGCATAGGGTATGTGTCGGTTTGCGTCACCTCGTTTAACCGTCTATAATCAACACAAAACCTTATTGTGTTGTCTGGTTTTTGAACTAACACGACGGGTGATGCCCAAGGACTACTGGATGGTTCTATAATTCCCATATCCAGCATTTCCTGAACTTCTCTATCAACACACTCTACGAGTTTCCCTGTGACTCGATAGGGAGTAGACGCAATGGGTAAGGCGTCTCCTGTTATAATTTGATGTTGCACTCCTTCTACCCTTCCCGGTAAATCCGAAAACAAATTTTTATACTTATGGAGCAGTTCTCTAAGTTGCTCCTGCTGTTTGCAAGTCAACCCTTCATCAAGCTTTACCTGACTCACACTCTTGTCAGCCTTCCTATTCCCTTCCCAGAAATGAAACGATCCATTTACTCCTTCATTTATTATACATACATCTACTGATCTTTCAACATAAGGTTTAAGCAAGTTGACATGCACCAGTTTTTCCAGTCCTGATTGTAATTCTTGTATCAAGTAGTTAACTCTGCTGGCACGCTTAACAACTGTCCATGGTCCTGTCCATTTCAATTGAAGTTTGTTGACTCTTTCCGGGATCAAATATAGTACTTTATCACCAACGTCGAAGGATCTCTCCCGGGCTGATTGATCATACCAGGTCTTCTGTTTCTGCTGTGCTGCTGCAAGGTTGTCTTGAGCGATAACTCTTGCCATCTCCATCGTCTCCCGTAGATTCTGTAGATACCGAGTCACTGAACTGGCTCTGCAACCGAGGAAGTCTCCCAGTGCTCTCTCACTAGATCAAGCGGACCTCTCGCCTTCCTTCCAAAGAGTAACTCGAAAGGGCTGTATCCTGTACTGCCTTGTGGAGTCTCTCTGCATGCAAACAGGAGTTGCTGTAGTTTCTCATCCCAATCGGCTGGATGTTGTTGAGTGTACGCCTTGATCATTCTTACTAAGGTCTTATTTAGGTTTTCCACAAGACCATTAGTTTGTGGATGGTAAGCGGATGATGTCAGATGTTTAACTCCACACATCTCCAACAGTCTTTCCATCAATCTTGACGTAAACTGGGTTCCCAAATCTGAAACCAGTTCTTTGGGATATCCTGTTCTTCCCCATATAGACAACAAGGCGTTTGCCACTGTGGTTGTATCAATATTAGTCAACGCCACTGCTTCTGGGTATCTTGTGGCATAGTCCATCAAAGTAAGGATATATCGACGCCCTCACGGCTTGCCTTTGGTAAGGGTCCCACAATATCGATCCCCACACGATAAAATGGTTCTCCAATTAGTGGCATAGGAATTAGTGGAACCTTGGTCTTGTCTTTTCCTGTTCCGACACGCTGACATGTATCACACGATTGACAAAACTCTTTAATGTGCTGATACATATTGGGCCAAAAGAAATTTCTGGTGATGCACTGAGTGGTGCGCCGACTCCCATATGGCCACCTTGTGTGCTTGCGTGTGCCAAATTCATAAGTTGTTCCCTATAAGCTTGGGGCACAACTATTTGTGTACAAGAACTAGATCCTCCTGGAGACTTTACACTACTGGACTCTCTATACACCACTCGGCCCTTAACTACAAATCTCGAAGGATTTTCTTTTGATAAGACTTTCGTCTCATCCTGAGCCGCAGTAAATAAAGATCTCAGTGTTTCATCTGCCTTTTGCTCATTAGCAATATCCCCTTCTCCTGCTCCTGTTTTAACTAACTCTATTATATTTGAACTTGTCTCAGGATTTTCTTCAGGGATAATATCAACTGGTAAACAAGAAACATCTTGCTGTTTAACTGGACCTTCAGTTAACTGATCATCTCTTGTTAAATACTTGATCTTCCTTACAATATCATTCCCCAGCAAACAATCAAAAGGAATGTCCTCATATATTGCAAAATCCCAAAATCCTTTCCAATTTTTATATTGATTGGCAAAGACACAACGTTGGACAACACTGCCCCTACTCCTTTTAGTCTAAGCTGAGACACAGGTTTTCTGAATGCCTCTGGCACATGTTCAGGGCGAATCACACAAACCTCCGATCCGGTGTCCTCCATCCTAATATTTCGCTTTTGACCTACTTGTAGTGGTTCAAAGTAATCATCTCTATCTGTGTCCAACATAACAAAAAGGCATTGTTTTTCTGAGGGATTATGTATTTGCATTGGTTCCGAAGAACTCTTTCCTTTATTAGACTCAAGCCCCTTCTCAGAACTCTTTTCTAATATTGGAGTTATACATAAGGAAGATTTTTCCTTACTATGTAGATAACATTGTGCTTTCATATGTCCGAACTTGCCGCATGAAAAACACATTCTCTTAGCCATATCAAAGCTTGACGATTTCCACTACTGAGGGAGCCATCTCTGAGGTAATTTTTCTCCTCAGGCCTTCTGTAACGAGCGTACTCTCCTGCAGCATTTTTAGCCTCTTGATACTGTGGCAACACTTTGTATGGTTTCTTAAAAGAAGGTTTTCTCCACTGGTTTGTAGCCTTCAGCCCTACAAACTCCCTCTCTCAATGTCACCATCTTATCCACCATAAGAGCTGCTTGACTGGGTGTCCCAGGACCCCTTTCCTGAACCAACCATTTATACTCTGAGGGAACATTTTGGTAAAATTGTTCCAGGATCATCAGATCCTTAAGTTGCTGAAAACTGGTAATTTGAGCACCTTTTAACCAACTATCAAAATACTGGCTTTGCTTTGATGCTAGCTGACAGAAACTTTCGGTTTTCTCCTTTTCAAGGACCTGAACTTAACTCTGTAATGTTCTGGCGTCAACTGAAGCTTCTGTTGGACCTGTTGTTTAAACTTCTGGTAAACCTTGTGGTCCGGTTCTGCCATATCACTATAAATCTCCAGCAACTGACCGCAGATCTGTGGCCGTAAATATGTCATCCATCTCTCCTCTTCAATTTCAAAATCATAACAACATCTTTCAAAAGAAACCAAAAATTTCTCCACACTATCCCCTTTTATATACTTCGGAATTTCCTCAGGAGTTGGTCTATAGAAACTTCTGCCTGCACCTCTTGAACTGGCCTGGCACGCTGAGAGGCATTCAACTTTTCTCTCTCTAACTCCAACCTGGCCATTTCCCTACGTTCCTCTCTCTCTTCCCTTTCTCTTTGCATCTCTCTCTCCTTTTCTTTCTCTTCTCTTTGCATCCCTAGTTTCATCACCTAGTTTCATCACCTCAAGCCTAAACCGGTATTCTCCAGACATTTTACTTGACTCTGATTCTGAAATTTCAGAGTCTTCTCCTTCCTGCAGAACCTCTGGCTGCCCTGGTTCTTCCAAAGCCCTCGGTTGTCTCCGGGTGGTCATTTTGCCGAACTTTTACCTCAGAACTTTAAACTAAATTAATAAAGTTCCTACTACCACACGACTTTGGTCACTAAACTGAGAAATTAAACAAATTCTTCTGGTAGCCTTGCTTTCGACTGGATCAGTTTTCTTATACGATCCCACCGCTCTGCCGCCAATATGTGACCAACCCCTTGTTGACCGGCCTCAGACTGGACAATCTTTCTATATCCAAACTGCTGACCCTCAATGCAAAGGGACCTTGAAGTTACCTCAGCCACTTCCGTCTTATGGCAGGGTAGACTATCTCCTTTATTAACCATTGAACTGCAGAGATTTATAATTTCTCAGTATCCACTTGACCACGCTGCCACCATTTATCTGTCCGACCACTGACCTTGAGGGCCACCACCAATAAAAGAATTAGGAGAGGTGTTTTTCTTTTTAAGATACAAACAATTTATTATGACACAAATGGGTACAAAATCTTGGTTGGTTTTATACTTCCTCAGAGGCACAAACTTATTCTGTTACACAAAACACAATGGGGATATATTATAGGGTTTCCACTAAACCTCTATAAACCCCTGGACTCTTCCAACTTTAACTAGGGTCTCTACACCCATAAAACTGGACTGCTCTCTTGCAGACCTTAAGACCAACTAAAATACTGAACTGTTCTCTTACAGTCCTTAGGACCAACTAACACAAAACAGAACTCCTCCCCCTCTCATGTGGCAGTTGGCTTCCAACCGCTCTTTTCCAACTGTAAAATTCAAACCTTGAACATTCTAAAAGCCTCTAGCCCTGGTTGCCATGGCGACAGCTCTTCAAAGCTTCTGCCAAGCCTCCCCTCTGTTTCACCCACAGCAACAATCCATAGAATATTCCCCCGAACTACACAAAACAACACACATTCAACACATGTCACACAACATCCACACACAAACAATCGACATCATTACAGGGAGCTCTTCCCAAAGTCAAACAGCTGCAATGTCCCTTCACCGGTCGCAGCTGCCAAAACCAAGGGCCGCACCAAAGACCACTTGATGCTGAAAACATATTTCTTGGACAACTGTAGGGAGACGAGAGGCTGAGCTTGCAGCATGGAGTGCAGGCGGACGTGGCCAGCCGTTCCAGCACTCACAAAGAGATTCCTCTGGAAAGGTGAGCAGAATCAGAATTTTATTGATTAGCCGAAAGCCATATCAAATACACACAGAACACAGACACATCGCAATAGTTCTAAAAACAATCTAAGAAAATTTCTAAACCATTACATCATTTAAACCCCCGTTTTGCCCAGCAGAAGGTATTCTGAGGGAGATGGTAACAGTTCACAGGTCCTCATCTCCAACACAGTTTATTCCAATTGCATCTATGTAATCGGATCTTAGTTTCATGGCTTTACAGAGAAAACGAGCAGTAGCATCTGTTATCAGCTTGTTAGAGCCGGCCAACAGAAGTGAAACTTTTGCTTGAGGGTCCCAATGTTCTTTTCCCACGAGAAATATCTCTAGTAGTTGTTTTCTCTCTTTCTGATAGATTTTGCAATAGAGCAGAAGGTGAGTTAGATCTTCGATCTCAGGGACACCATAAAGGTGAGCAGCTCACACAGTAGACGGGCCCTTCGTGAGGGGAGAAGGCAAACTGCCGGGGCCCAGAGCAGGACGGAGCTGCCTTTCTGCAGCAGGGCCCCGACCCCGGTGGTAGTGGAGCACTTCAGCAGGGAACCCCCCTCGGTGCCGACAACAAAGACACTGGGCTCAAAGTGGGAGAAGGAGAGGGAGGTGATGCTCACAGCCGCGTTTCCCCGTGTCTGCTTCTTCAGTTTTGTGCTCCTGGGTATCTGCTGCAGAACGAAAGCAGGAACAGGATGGAGTTGCCTTTCTGCAGCAGGGCCACGGCCTCGGCAGTAGAGCACTTAAGCAGGGAGCCCCCCTTGGTGCCGACAACAAAGACGCCGGGCTCAAAGTGGGAGAAGGAGAGGGAGGTGATGCCCACGCCCGCATCTCCCTGCTTGCCATGGCCTTGCTGTAGAATTAGCAAAACACTGGGTGAGCTATGGAAATACAAATCTGAAAAAACAAGGTGCTAGTCCAGAAAGAAAGCAATGGACAGTATTCACATCAAACAGGCAAAGGTAGATAACCAATTATGGTATATTATATCACATCCAAAAATACATATCATTCATGTGCAAATATAAACAACAGTAATTGTTAATTAAATTATCTAGAGTGTAGGCTTCCACGTGGATGCCTATAGTGGCTAATGAGCCCAGTTACATAACACAGAACAATGGTCTACAGAGTAATACACATAAACAATATAGCATATATCATGAAAGCAGCAACACATAAGTAAATATGGTAGATATTCAATCAAACATATAAGCAGCATCACAAATTATTGGAAAAGCAGCATCACATAATAAGCAGCATCACATATTTTAGAAAAGCAGCATCACATAGTTATACAGATTGGATAAAAGCCAAGGCAGCTATATCCCACAGATATCTAATTAAAGAAGATGCATGTATAGTCAACAGAAAAGTACATATGAACGCTGAATGCGGGGTGTTTCTCCTAAATGGGGAAGCACTGTTCACTCACAAACCGTGGAAAGTTCCGTGCCGATGTTAGCAGAGGGGGATATAGTGGGCATAAGTGAGTGGTTGTGGCAGGGAAAAGCCGCAGAGCGCCGCCAAGTAGTTAGTGGGGCGAAACCGCCATTTACGAGCAAATGCTGAGTCCAGTTGGCGTCGTGAATGATTCTGCCGGAACTACAAGTCCCAGAGTCCTTTGCGGGGGAGCGGAAGAGATGGATTCTAGTGGCAAAACTCAATAACCAGAGATAAATTCCGTGCCAATATATCTATGCAGGCCCAAACAAATGGGGCCAAATCAATCCAATGGTAGATACAATTCCAGCTCAACAGATAACCCCAAAAGAAATATAGAAGAGGCCAACCCACGAAATTCGTTGTGGTGGACTACACTTCCCAGAATGGGTAGCGGCAGCGTCACTTCCGGTTTCCCGTAGAATGCGGGAAAAACAAACCGGGCTGAATCCAAAGATGAAAATAATGGTGTAAAAAAGGCAACCACTGGAAAGCACCACCAGGATAATAGTGCAGTGATGTTCAACAAAAGGCCAGATGACGTGTAGAACCGCCTGACGGAATCATGGTTCCAGGCCTGATCCGTTTCGCCCTTGCTGGGCTTTGTCAAAGACGGATTGTGGTGTACAAAGAAGTAGATCTAATATCACATGGATGAGGAGTAAAGCATACTCATTCCAAGGGATCAAGTGACCTCAATAGGAGGCCCTATTTCCCAGGATCTGATCCCAGGTTTTCTGCTTTAAACTGGATTATATGAGTCCCCACTGCCAGATAATCCTGGATAAACAGACAACCTAGGATCAGATCCTGGAATATAGGGCCTGTCTGGAAAGGTCCCTAGTTAAAGAAATCCATCTTCATCAGAACAACTATAGCTTTTTTTTTTGTATGTGGAAGGTATGGCAGTGCAAATACAATTCGTATTTGTACTAATTCAATGCCTAGAGCAAATATCATCTACCATATTTGGTTGTAATACTAACAAAAGGCAGATGATTTTTTTCTCAGTTGGAAATATGAGAAAGCACTTTAACAGTTATTCTATTCTCAGTAAGTGGTTTGTTTTAAATCTATATAAAATGGAAGATAAATTGACAGATGTTCCATGTATATTTCCAGACTATTTACTGTTAAGCTAGAAAACCTGCCACAGTTTCATATTTTTGCCTTGTGAGATGAAGCACCTTTAGTAGTTCTGTCTATTTTTGTGAAAATGTCATTCATAACCTTTTGGAAAAACACCTTTTGGAGATCATAACTTTTAAGAAAAGCATGACCTTTCAGAGAAGAGCCCTAAATCTTTTAAAGTAGAATCTTCTCTTGTGGTATACAACCAGATATAATTATGCAAGGCAATGTTTTCAGTTGTTAAACTGAGTAACCTGTTATCTCTAATCTATTAGGAAATCAGAGATTTGCCAGTGCATAAAAACAGTAGAGCTTTAGAAGTGTGTTTCAGTGCCTAAATATGTATATACTCTCCCATAAAACAACTTTTTAAAAATCATGCTCTCAAGAGACATACATGAAGTTGACTTTGATAACAATAACATTTGATTTACTCACAATCTTCATATGGGTTCAGCATACACAGGTACAAAACTTACCAGTCCAGTTTCAGATATGTTTGTGGGCATCTCTCTTACAATAAAACAGCTCTCAACGGGTGACATAGTCTAGAGGAGAGAGAAGAGAGATCATGTGGTCTGCAGCCCCTCCTACAACATACCAAGGACCATAGAATAAAGGAAGCTGCTTTCCAGAACATACATACAAACAGTAAGCAAAGGGATGATAGATAAACAGATTACTAGAGAAGGCTTGAAGAAGGCTGTCATTTCCAACAGTCTTACAATAATATTCATTCACTTGCCTTTCTGTTTGGCACATTGCAGTATGAATCTACATTTCCTTTTCTAGACAGTTTACACGAGGTTGTCCTTTTCTTATATTAAAACACATCTAGAAAGTAAGATTAGACAGTGCTTCTCAATTTATCCTTTCTTATATCCTGCCATCCATTCTGTCAGCCTGGGTAAGAATAAGAAGCTCCCCATCTTTTTTTGAGAAGAACATTTAGATATTAAAAAAACATTTTGTTATATTGATACTATATTAATTGTCCATTTTAAGGACATAGAAAGTAGTAATTTCATTAATAGTTGGAATCTGTAATAATGCAGTTACAGTAAGAATAAAATACAAGGATAACAAAGTCTTAGTAAGCATTGTGAAAACCCTGCATCCCACGTAGACAAGTTCTGCAGCCCACCAGCGATATATCCAGGACAATTTAAGACTCACAAGATACACAGGATGTAAGACCACCCAACAAGCTTAATTCTGAGCAGTGGTTTGAGGCTATCCACTATTTTTCATTGACTTTCTATATGAGATTTCAATGTAGCCATAAAGATACTTGAGAAATATCCCTCCCCTTTTTAAAATTACAGCAATGCTTTCTAAACCTAAGTATACCATAATTTCAATGGCTGTTTTGAACACATCTTTCTCCTGACATTTTCACAGCAGTGGGGTTAAAAATGGAAAACCTCTGTGTGTTGTGTTTGAAAAACATTCTCCTATAAAGAACTGTTGAATCACTTTCGAACAAGTCTTCTGCTGGGTTCATTGATGACAGAAGTATGTAATCTTGTGTGTGTGTGTGTGTGTGTGTGTGTGTTTTAACATACTTTAAAAAGGCTCTTGCTCCATGGCAGTAATTTGTTTCCAAAGGAACCACCTTGGACAAATTCTGATGAGAATTCTTGCATGATTACAGTATATCTATGTAACATTTGTCGACCTCACCAAAGCCTTCGACATTGTGAGTAGAAAAGGTTTGTGGCAGATTCTGGAACGACTTGGATGTCCCCCCAAATTCTTCAAAATGATTATCCTTCTTCCGGGCCAGCACGGTCAAGTCATATACGGCGATGCTCTCTCAGAGCCCTTTCTAATAACTAATGAAGTGAAACAAGGTTGTGTTCTTGCACCAACCCTATTTACAATTTTCTTCAGCATGATGCTCCAAAGGGCTACGACAGATCTCGAAGAAGACGGCATATATATACGCTATCGTACTGATGGTAGCTTGTTCAACTTAAGCTGTCTGAGGGCTCGCACTAAGAATCTAAACTATCTAGTCCAGGAGCTGCTTTTTGCAGACTATGCTGCCCTTGTCGCCCATTCAGAAGCAGCCCTGCAGCGCCTAACATCCTGCTTTGCAACAACTGCAGAGCTGTTTGGTCTGGAAGTCAGCCTGAAGAAAACGGAAGTTCTCTACCAGCCCACACCACAGGAAGAACACCATCATCCCCATGTCAACATAGGCAAATCTGTGCTTAAGTCTGCTCAGCAGTTCACCTACCTGGGAAGCATCATCTCTTCAGACGCCAAGATTGATAAAGAGATAGACCACAGATTAGCAAAGGCATATAGTGCATTCGGAAAGCTTCACAAAAGAGTCTGGAGCAACAAGCACCTGAGGCAAAGTACAAAAGTCAGTGTGTACAGAGCTATCGTACTGTCTATTCTCCTATATGGGTCTGAAACATGGGTCACCTATCGCCAACACCTATGACTCCTCAAACGCTTTCATCAGCGCTGTCTTCGCACAATCCTAAATATACACTGGACTGACTATGTGACTAATGTTGCTGTCCTTGAGCAAGCAGGGATCACCAGCGTTGAGGCCATGCTATTGAGAACACAGCTGCGCTGGGCAGGGCATGTCTCTAGGATGGAGGACCACCACCTCCCAAAGATACTACTCTATGGTGAATTCGCCATGGGTCAGCACAAGCGAGGCACCCCAAAAAAGAGATATAAGGATTCCCTGAAACATCTCAGGCTCAAACAGATTGATCACTAACAATGGTCCACCCTGGCCTCACATCGGGAGGCATGGAGACGCAATATCCACAATGCTGCGGCCTCTTTCGAGAAGTCACACCGAACGAGTCTAGAAGAAAAACGACAATGCAGAAAGAGCCGCAACCTGGAAACAACATAACCCAAGGAGACCTTCTGTGTTTTCTGCAACTGGACTTACCTATCTCAGATTGGCCTTCTTAGTCATCAATGCGCTTGTAGAAAGCATTGGATGAGTCCTTCCTGAATCTTTGTTCGCGAAGAAAAGCCAAGACAGTATATCATACTTATGGATATTTTATCTGGAGGGCATAAAAATCACTCAAGCATTTGTCATACAGCTTCTCGTTTCTCATTGTTTTCATGATTATTTGAGTTGTAATCTGTCTAGAATTACCGTGTTTCCCCGAAAGTATGACACCCCCGATTGTAAGACGTATCGGGGTGTCAGAAATCGGTCGGCTAATGTAAGCCGTACCCGAATATGTAAGCCGTACCCCGGCCGCCGCGTCACTCAGTCCCGCCTCCTCGGTCCCGCCTCCTCCGCCGCCTCCTCCTCCTCCGCTTCCCCCGCCGCGCTTGCCTCCGCCGCTGCTGCTTGCCGCCGCCGCCTCCCCCGCCGCCGCCTCCCCGCCGCCACTTGCCGCTGCCGCGCCTCCCTCCGCCTCCGGTGCCGCCTCCCCCGCCGCCCGCCTCCCCCGCCGCCACCTCCGCCTCCGCGCGCGCTTGCCTCCGCCGCCGCTTGCCTCCACCGCGCTTGCCTCCGCCGCGCTTGCCTCCGCCGCCGCTGCCTCCGCCGCCCGCTTACCTCCGCCGCCGCTTGCCTCCGCCCGCGCTTGCCTCCGCCGCGCTTGCCTCCGCCGCCGCTTGCCTCCGCCGCCGCTTGGCAAGGCCTGCATAGCGGCCCCACAGTCGCCCAGCGCTGCGCGAATGTCTGCGCATGGGCGAAGGTACTGAGCACGTCTGGCGCAGGCGCTGACGCAGGCGCGCTGACGCAGCCGTGCCGGACGCGCTCCAGGCCTTCTGCCCATGCGCAGACATTCGCGCATGGGCAGAAGGCCTGAGCGCGTCCGCACGGCAAGCCAGCGCGCCTCGCCAGCGCCTGCGCAGACGTGCTCAGTACCTGCTCGCCCATGCGCAGACATTCGCGCATGGGCAGAAGGCCTGGAGCGCGTCCGGCACGGCTGCGTCAGCGCGCCTGCGTCAGCGCGCCTGCGTCAGACGTGCTCAGTACCTTCGCCCATGCGCAGACATTCGCGCGCATGGGCAGAAGGCCTGAGTGCGCCGGCGCGCAGCCGCGCCTGGCGCAACTGTGGGGGCCGCTATGCAGGCCTTGCCAAGCGGCGGCGGAGGCAAGCGGCGGCGGAGGCAAGCGGCGGCGGGGAGGCAAGCGGCGCGGGCAAGCGGGCGGCGCGCGGAGGCAAGCGCGGCGGCGGTAAGCGGCGGCGGAGGCAAGCGGGCGGCGAGGCAAGCGGCGGCGGGGGCAGGCGGCGGGGGGGAGGCGGCACCGAGGCGGAGGGAGGCGGCGGCAGCGTAAGTGGCGCGGGGGGGAGGCGGCGGGGGAGGCGGCACCGGAGGCGGAGGGAGGCGGCGGCGGCAGCAAGTGGCGGCGGGGGTACTGGAGGCGGAGGAGGAGGAGGCAAGGGCGGGCGGAGGCGGAGGAGGCGGCGGCCAAGGGGACAGGCTTACTTTCGGGGTACGGTAATGTAAGCCGTACCCCGAAAGTAAGCCGTAGGGGGGATTTGGGGGTTCAAAAGAAAGTAAGACGCTGTCTTACTTTCGGGGAAACACGGTAGTACTTAAAACTAGCCTTTTGAGCTGTTTTCATAATCTGACAAATTTACATTACAGCTGCATATTAAAATGCAGCACACTCTCATTTAACCGGAATTCAAGCAACCAGGCCTTTAAAGCAACAGACAAAAATCAAAGAAATAATATTTTAAACAAAAATTAAAATACATAATGAAACTATGTTACGTTAAATTGAATTTATCTTTATTTGCTTTTAATCACTTTATTTCAATATTAATATCAAACCAAAACAGAGTTTATAGTATGATATAGTATGGTATATGATATAGTATATTATTAGTTAGGCCTATTTTTAATAGTAGCTCTTGGGCAACTAGAAACTACACTCATCTACCATATGATAATCCCCATGCTTAACTGAGAGCCTACTGTATATAGTAGGATTGTGCAATTTGGCTGGAGGGTGATCTATTTTTGGTATCCTAATTTTTTTGGGTACCCTGATTTGTTTTCAGGATCCTCCCATTACCGGCTAATTGAAATATCTGTTTTTGGCTAAGCAACAAAGATCTGGGAAGATCTGGACCATTGACTGCAATGATTCCTGGAACCCTTTCCTTTCTTCTTTTCAAGAGAGTCTGGCATTGAGGAATGGGGTTAAGGAAGCATTCTTCCTGGGCTCCTTTTCTTTCTTCCTTTCAAGGAAGTCGAGGTTTGAGCAATGGGGTTAAGGAAGCACCCTTCCTGGGCTTCTTTTCTTTCTTCCTTTTAAGGGAGCCTGGGTTTGAGGTACAGGGTTAAGGAAGCATGCACTGTGTGCTCCAAAATAGAAGGGAAGAAGCTGCGCCCGGCAGCTATGTGGGCTGTTTCGGATGAAAAAAACATGGTGACTGAGCCCTTGCCGTCACCCCTGTCCGAAGAAGCCAAAGGAAAATGGTTCAAACAGATCCATGCACAAGTCTAGTATATAGCTTTAAATAATGCTAAAGTAGTTGCATTATTCCTTACCAAAGCAGTCAAAACTGAGAAGGGCGTCAAGCAAGGGTGCATTTTGGCTCCACTTCTATTCAATTTCTACATTAACTCTATGGAGGGAACACCTATACAACTTGGATTTCCATCCTCCAAAACTAGCTGGAAGGCATCTATCCACCCTGCTCTATGCTGGTGATGCAGTTCTGCTTTCTAGAACTCAAGTTGGACTGAAAAGAGCCCTGAGAGCATTAACAAATTACTGCCAGGAAGAACAGTTGCACCTCAACTTTCAGAAAACTAAAATTATGGTGTTTGCTAAATGACCCAAGAGGCACAACTGGAGAATAGATGGAAACAAAATAGAGCAGGTCTCAAGCTTTAAATATCTTGGTGTTACCCTCCATAGCAGCAACAGCAGGAAAGCCCATGCAGAGTGTGCAGCAGAGACAGCACAAAAGAGTTCATCCGCTATCTTAAGATATCTCAGGATGGGAGGAGGTCACTTTATACCGGCGGCACTTAAACTTTTTGAAGCAAAATCAGTCGCACAAATGCTGTATGGAGCCCAGCTTGGACCCTTCTCAAATTATGCCCCACTAGAGCGTGTCCAATCAAAATTCCTAAGAGCGGCTCTACAGGCTACCCTGCGATTGGAGACAGGCTTCGTGAAAGTGGAAGCGAGAATATGGACAGCTATTCTCAATTACTGGCTGCAACTATGCTTCTCCCCATGTGGTCTTGCCCCCCTAATCATGAGAGACAACTTCCAGTCCACATGGAAGGACAATTGCTAAGCATGAGATGGGACCAAGCCAAGGATCTCATTAAGCAACGGATCCTGGACATAGAGCGCCAATCCGACCTAGCCTGTTCCCCAGCCTTCATTGTTAGGGAAGCCACTAGATACCTCACTGCCCCCATGGCATACCTAACAGACCTGGAGGTGCCCAAACACCGAAGGGCTTTTACCCTGGCAAGATGCCATGCCCTCCCATCGGCTGTATTGGAGGGGAGGTATCAAAAGACCCCCGTCAAGCAGAGACTATCCTGTGGGTCTGGTCATGTGGAAACAACTGAGCACGTGCTTCTTCAATGCATGTTCTACAGAGATCTTAGATCCAATCTCATTGGACCATGGCTTTTATAATACCCGGGACGCAGTGAAAGATGTTATTCCACCCTGCTGCTTTCGGACTCTAACACTGCAATGACTTACAGTGTTGCTAAGTTCTGTGCTGCTGCCCTCAATATCAGACAGGTGATGATTGACATCGTAAGGCAACAATATCCTGTCTTTTAAAATATATTTTTATACTGATTTCTAGTCTGATTTTAAATAACTGTTTACTGGGGAGTTGTCCTTCTCCTCTTAGGGCGCTTGTGTTGTGGTTGAGCAACCTGAGCCTGTAGTTGCTACAGGTAGTAATTGGGAAGAGGAGAGTTTGTCAGACATGTCCTTGGAAGAGGGAGGTTTGGGCGGGCCTCCTGCAGCTGGGAGAAAGAGGGCTGCAAGTGATGAGCATTTGGAAGAGGCAGAACATAGGAGGAAGGTCCGACAAATACTTAGGGAGCCTACCAGTGATGAGACTTTTGAGGAGTTTGACGTGGAGTTACCCTCAGAAGACAGTGATACTGAGCTGGACTCAGCACTGGTGCAGGATGTCAGGAATGTGTTAAATGCTGAGTCCAGCGAAAGTTCATTTTTTTGGTTTTTCCAGTGATAATAGTTGGCCTAGTGGGAATGTGGAATTGGACTGGGGCCCTTTAACTGCAGAGCAAAGATGGGACAATTGGAGGAACACACCCAGGGCTGCAGCTGAGGGCACTAGGGCAGATTTGGGTGTGGAGTCTGATGACTCTGATTTGTAAGGGTATAACAGTAAGGCTTGGGGATTTGGGAATCTGCGGTCGGCCAAGGTGTTGCTGTGGGTTGCTGGTTCCTGTATCTTGTGATTTTGTGGGTTCGTGTCCTGGTTCTTGATTCCCAGCAAGCTTGTCTGCCGCGTCCTGTTTGAACATTTCCTGTGTTGCTCTCCTGGAATGTGAAGCACTCCTTCTTTCCTTCTCTGGACGGGTCTTCGCATCACAGACTGCAAGCCGATTTACAGCTCAAGATTCGTTCTGAAGACGGACGGCTTATCTATTTTGCTTTCGGTTTTGGGTGTGGTTTTTTTGGAATGCCGGACTGAGGCTATGTTTGTTTAAAAATAAACTGTATATATTTTTACTAGTTTGGCGTTGTCTTTGCCATCTGTGGGACTCGTGACAGCTTGTGCCCGCTTTGTGCTGGTCTGTGACCGTAATAAAGTTTTGATTGAAAGTAGTTGTATTATTTGAAACCAAAATAAATCATAGTAAGAGAGTAATCAATGCTGAAAGGTTTCATTGCCTAATATGTAACAAAAATCCGTTTTGACACAAAAATGGTATGGTGGGGTTCGTTGTTGGGAGCAGAGATAGAAATAAGAGAATTCTAAGGCATTATTTTCCCTTTTGTAGCAATGCTTTGTGTAGTCTGTGCAGATCTTTGCTACTGATTTTTAAAATTACTACCATCCTTGTAGTCAACAAAGTGAAGTCTTCAGTATCCAAATATTATGTATGCCAACCAGACTGGTGTAGACATACTTGAACTGTAGAGTTTTATAGATTCAGTTGTAATTTGTGCTTTCAGTATACATTTAGCTTTTAACCCCCATGTCTTTAAGACTTGGGAGACGAGGTTTAAAAATAAATAAAAAATATTCCATAAAATCAGACCAAGCAAAATAAGCAACCCTTTTTGTCTTAAAAGCTTATTCTTGGCTTCTGAAAGGCACTGCAAATATAAAGATTTTACAATGTTTCCAAAATATACTAAAACCTATGTGAGAATCTAGGGAATTTGGGTTTTTTTGAGAGACTGCTAGAACCAGGTCACTGCTTGACTTTGCCATTGGATGCACATGGATAAAATTATAAAGTTATTTCTAGATAGATCAGGACTTCTGGACCACTTTGAATGCTAAACGTCCAACATGATAATCAACTGTGTGAAAACAGAGGGAAAGTATTTGCAGACTGTGAGCTCTTCCCATAATTTCCTATGTCATCTTGACCAAGTAGCAGGTTGGTTTTACAACTTACTTGAAAAAGTCATTGTAATAGTTGAGAAATAGTAGGAGGACATGACACAGTCCAGTGAATATAAGATGGTAGTTGGACTAATGGCCCCTCCAAATTGGCATTTTGTTTACACACGGGCCAAACAGTTAAATATGGAAAGCATGCAAGCAGTGCACAATAGCAGATTCTCTTGTTTGTCAGAAACCAATTGACAGAAGCAAACTGGGGGAAATCCAGTGGTGTTTAAATACTGATTTTCTGATGAAAAAATTGAAATTTTATATCCAGCTTTCCCAACTCCTTCCTCTGTTTTCCCCCCAAACTTCCCTGCCTGTCATGAATATGAGCTCCCTGTTTAAGACCCTTTAGAGCAGTGGTTCTCAATCTGTGGATCACCTGATATTTTGGCCTTCAACTTCTAGAAATCCTAACAGCTGGTAAACCGGCTACAACACAGCTGTAACTATAGCCATGTTCAGTAGTTATTAAGGAGGGTATTCCATTGGAAGCAAGTTCTGGAAAATAACATACAAGGCAGACTAATGTCTTCCAACTTATAGGTGCCCACTTTCCCACACAACAGTGAATTAAAATCAGCTGTTCACTCTCATGTGGGAAGGGGAGGGTGGCAAAAGTAGGATATTGGAAAAGTGGTAGGACTGGCGCAACCCACAAAGGAAATGGCCACGACCACATAAAAAATTAAAAGCAAATGATTGGTGGAGAGTGTAGATTGTTGATCGAAATACATAATGAAAACAAAGGGGAACTTTCAAAAGAAGGTTGCCTGATGAGTGTGAAATGTAATAAGCAGTAGAAATATAAAATGTACATTTGAGCAGTATAGAAGCATATGGTTTTAATTAACCCTTTTAGATTCTTCTGTTGTTTTTGAATCTGGAGGTAATATATAGGAAATCCGACATAATGACTGATAGCCTCATCCTTCATGAATTTACCTCCTTATAAAAGTGATCCAGATTAATTACTATCATTATAGTATGTTGTGGTAGCAAAGTTCAGTGTTTAATTGTACTTCTGTGAGTAATTGATTTTTTTAATCTACCCCACAATCACATTTAGCTTTGGTGGTTAGCTTTGGTGGATAAAATTGGATCCTTGTATTCTGGTGTGAATCTTCAGACCATGTAGAACTACATCATGTCTCTCCATTTTTAATATTCAATAGAAACAAACATTATACTTTAACCAGTGATGTTTTATCCATGTACACAGGATTCACATTTTTATCACACTCTCTTTCACAAATCCATGGCCTCTTTGTTGATCAGTCAATCCCAGCTCAGGTTCCATCTATATTTAACTCAATTTTTTTTCCTTGTGTCAACTAATCAGTATACTTGGATTGATTGGCCACAATTAACTAAAAGGTCGACTAGCTTCCTTGACACTGCTTGTTACCTTGGTCTCTGTAATACTTTTCCTTACATGTGTGATATACATGCTGCTGTGTTTTGAGTAACCTTGAGCATTCTGAAGAAATTCAATCACATTGGCTTTCCTCTTTCAACTCCCCTTTAAGCAGTTCCCCATGTGGGAAAGGTTTTCTGTTTTAAGTCATATGTGACTATGTTGGAGGTTCTTGTCATTCTTCTAATTATAAACCAGGTAAATTTCATATCACTGTTGTGGTTTCTATTTAAATGAACAGCATTTCCATTTCATCAGGAGTGGGACACTAGAGGCAAAGCATGAGTCAGAGCTTGCATCTTCTGAAAATATCTCAACAAGGAAGGTGAAAAGCACTGAAAACAGTTCCACTCAGCTAGATAACTTAGAGAGAATACTGTACTACAAATGATGGTTATGTGCTCTTAGGTCCAGAAGAAACAGGAATGACACACTGTTTCTGTCTTTGATATAAAACATCATCTGATGGATGTCTGCATCCCAGAACTTTGTAGGAATCACAATCTAGATAATCTGGGTCTAGGGGTGGGGAAAGATACTGTTTGAAATCTCCATAAAATCACTGGAGGGTTTCAGGGAAAGGACCTGATCTTCAAATGTTACTTTGCTTTGCTGAAAAATGGAATATTTGAGACAGGCCACAAATGATTAAATATGAGAAAGAGTGGAAAGGCAGTGGACAGATTATTTCTAGAAGTGGCTGCAACATCTTGCCACTATAGGAAAGTTTGTCAGGCCAAAAAGCAATAAACAGGAGTAGGCACACAGGCCTAGGAAAAAATTGACATAGAGGAAAGGTGGCCAAAGAAACCATAGCAATTGCCTTTAGGGTGAGTCTTAATATCCGAGCTAGCACAGCAGTCCAGGGACTTTAATCCTGGTGAATGTGACAGGTCACTCAGTAGGGTCAATACCTAAGAGATTTGTCATTTTGGGAAACCTCATTATATATTGACCACTGAATGTCATCTTGTGAGTATAGCTAAACAGTTTTCCAATCTTGTAACATAATTGTTGAAATACGTTTTCATAGAATCAGAATTGGAAGAGACCTTGTGGTCCATCCAGTCCAACCCCCTGCCAAGAAGCAGGAAAATCGCATTCAAAACAATCCCCAACAGATGGCCATCCAGCCTCTGTTTAAAAGCCTCCAAAGAAGAAGCCTCCACCACAGTCTGGGGCAGAGAGTTTCACTGCTGAACAGCTCACAGTTAGGAAGTTCTTCCTAATGTTCAGGTGGAATCTTCTTTCCTGTTGTTTGAAGCCAGGTTTCCAGGGCAGCAGAAAACAAGCCTATTCCCTCTTCCCTATGACTTCCCCTCACATATTTATACATGCCCCTCATAATGTCTCCTCTCAGTCTTCTCAGTCTTGTGTACAATTCTGGTCTCCGCACCTTAAGAAGGATATAACGGAACTGGAAAAGGTACAGAAAAGGGCAACAAGAATGATCCAAGGGATGGAGCGGCTCCCTTATGAAATCAGGTTGCAACGCCTTGGTCTTTTCAGCCTTGAAAGACGGCGTCTAAGAGGTGACTTGATCGAAGTGTATAAAATCATGCATGGGATAGAAAAGGTGAACAAAGAAAAAAAAATTTTTGTCACAAAACACTAGGACTAGAGGGCACTACCTGAAGCTCCAAGGTAGGAAAATTAGGACTAATAAAGGGAAATATTTCTTCACCCAGAGGGTCATTGGGTTATGGAACTCACTTCCAGAGGAGGTTGTGACAGCTGTCAGCCTGAACAACTTCAAGGCAGGATTAGACAGATTCATGGATACCAAGTGTATCGGTAGTTACTGAAAAGGACATTCAAGTGCCACCTCGGAGTTGGTTGAGGTAGGCAGGATTTCCCTGGGTACTGGTTGTGGGGGGTCGGGAGCAGGTTAGGGTTTTGCCCTCCCTTCTGCTCGAGATCCCCGTGTACAACTGGGGGCCACTGTGTGATACAGAATGCTGGACTAGATGGGCTGAGGTCCGATTCAGCATGGCTCTTCTTATGTTCTTATGTTCTTATGTTCTCTTCTGCAGGCTAAACATGCCCAGCTCTTTAAGCAGCTCCTTATAGGGCTTGTTCTCCAGACCCTTGATCTTTTTAGTCACCCTTCTCTGGACACATTCCAGGTTGTCAATATCTCCCTTAAATTGTGATGCCCAGAATTGGAAACAGTATTCCAAGACGGAATAAAGGAATAGTATGACTTCCTTGGATCTAGACACTTTACTCCTCTATTTATACAGGCCAAAATCCCATTGGCTGCCGCATGACATGGTTGGCTCATGTTTAACTTGTTGTCCATGAGGCCTCCGAGATTGTTTTCACACGTATTGCTGTTGATCCAGGCGTCTCTCATTCTGTATCTTTGCATTTTATTTTTTCTGCCTAAGTGGAATAGTTTTCCCCTCTGTTTTGTTCTGGAAAGGATGTGATTTTTATACCAGCAAAACCTATGATGTCTTGGTGACAGTCTTCCTGAGTTGAAGGTGTTGCTGTGAAAACCTCAGCAGTAACAACCATCTAGGTTTTATTTCCTGATTAGGAATGATGACCTTGTTTGCTTTACGAGCGAAGCTGATTTGCATTTTTCAGCTTTGACCTCCATGCAAAAAGAGCTGCAGGAAGAACAGGTTTGTTGTCCTAATTCCAGACGGCCTCATTGAACAGTCTTCCAGTTCTGAGTGTGTATTTCTGAAAGTAGAGACTTGTTCAGAGAAGGATGAACTGAACTGTTGAGCTGCATAGCTATCAACTGTAAGATCCTCAGGTCAATCCTATATTCATGCACTTAAGGAAATCTGCTATATGGCTTCATCCTATTCCTATTGAGCATAGCAATAAAATCTAAATGTTAAGAGATGAATGTTGAAACAATAAAACATTGTAAGGTGTTTTTTCTGTTTTTACAAAAGGGAGAAGGCCAAAAAATAAACTGATGCTCCTGTCTGCAGTTATTCATCTTAAACGATGACACATTTTATTTTTGAAGAAAAGAACTACTTGAGATAATTTTCTCAATAACATTATTTTCAACATTCATCATGGCTGTTCTTCAAAGCTGCAAAATATTTGCCAGATGCAGAATCAAGGAAGGACAGGTAATTGCTAGAAAATGTTGCTTCTAAGTAGCTTTCCTTTATGTACATTAGACTGCTAGATATTAATACTGTATAAATTAAGCCTTCGGTCGTTCTCAATAAATTTACTGTTAATCAATAGACTTTTGGTCTGTATTTTTGCCATAAATTATTAAACTGTTCACAATTAGATATTTTACATCTGTTAACACAAGTCTCAGTGATTGTATACTTTAAGATTCCTTTAAGCATTTATGAACTGTTACTATAAAAAAAGAAAGCCACTGTTGTAAAACCAGAATAATCAAAGAACCTGTCAGCCTGTAGGTATGAAATCTTAAAAGGAACATAATTCTCCAAGCAGATTTGCTGATTCAAACCTGATTTGGACTGGTGTGTCTGATGGGGACACTCTAAATTACAAACTTATTGGGTATAGTTTGAATTACTTTGAACAATTAAAAATCATTACAGACACATACCCTTTTTTGCTATGCGTAAAAAAGAATAGGGAGCTGGCTCTTGTTATAGTTCTTTTGCTGTGTATAAATTAGTAGGCTGAGAGTGTTCCGACCTTGTTTTGATAATTAGCCCTATTCAGCTTTGACCACTTTGAATGAAATGTGATCTGACTTGGGTCTAGATTAGAACATCAAGTCAGGAAATTCAAAGCTTTGTGGTTACCCATTGAGGATCATTGATAACATCAACAAAAGGCTGTTAGGGATTTCCTTGTTGTGGGAACTGGATTAAATTTGCAGGCGTGATGGTCTTTCTGAGGGAATGACCTACATGTTTCTTTGGGTAAATTTGAATGCCAAGTGGTCTACATTATAGAGGTGCCTTTATGGGAGAAACTTGGAGAATTCCAGGAGAATACATTTAGAGGATTTTTTGCTAGGTGCCTTTAACATTGATTTTATAGGAAGATCCTCTTAAGGGGGATTTTCTCTACCCCATAATTTTATAGGCATTTTGTGTACATATGTTGTAGATATGCTTCTAAGTAACACATAATAAAATAATATAATAAAACTTTATTTGTATACCGCCATACCTCCCCAAGAGGACTCAGGGCGGTTTCCAACATAGGGCAAAACATTGAATTGCTGAATGACACATAACATTTCAGAAGGACAGGTACAGCAGGTAGGTAAATAATGATAAATGAGATATATTTTGAAGCACTTAATATGTCCTTAATAGAATTTTTGTGACTTAATACAGAACAGTGTGCCTGTCAGAATGTCTTGCTCTGTGCCAGAAAATACTATATTAGTCAAAGAGTCCACAGAATTGGTTGAACATCCTTGTTGAGGACAGGTAACAAAATGAAGCTATTTGATATATGAATGCTGACCCTGTGATGGTTATAGAGAAGTAGCAGACACATAGCTTTGTTCTTCCTTTATATGAAAAATACAGTATTCAAAAATTTAACTGTAGCTTCTTATAATATGTGATCCTAAAAACATACCCCGGTGCTTGCAGATAAGCCAGTATTTGTCACCCAAATTGAATCTGTAGTTAAGCGACCTGTTTAAAGTGCTTTATCCTGACTTTGTTCTGTTGGTTGCGAAAAGGAAGGATGAAGTGGCAAGAAAGGGGCTGCACAAAAGTGCATACATAACCCTTGTTCATTAATCCATGATTTTGGAGCCATATTTTTATGCAGATGTATCCAGAACATGTCACCATTTCATAGGGTTTCAAATGCTACTGATTCTGCTTTCTGGAGCAAAAGAATAATTCTGCTTCTTTCAATTATGCATAAATATCTGTTACCAAAAATGTGTTTACATGCATGTCTAATTCATTTTCTTGTTCTTTCCCCTTTGCAATACATGGACAGCTGTAACTTTTCAGATATTGTTGGACTGTAACTCCCATCAACTCAATTTAACACAGTCAGTGGTGTGGGATTGCAGGAATTATTGTTCAACACCATCTGGAAGGCTACACATGCCTACCTCTGCTCTAAAGTGTTTGGAAGTATAATAGAAATACTTGTGTGAATCTGATATCCAGTTAATTATTCACATTAATTATAATTTTAGGATTGACCACACTACTTCAAGGGTACTTTGTATATTAAATGCTTCTTTGAAGAATTTTTTCCTCAAATGGTTTTATATCAGTACTCTGAAACATTGCATTTTAGCTGCTAATGTAAAAAATAATCTCAATTTTAATTTATTTTGAAGTAACAATTCATTGCATTGATGATTGCAATTCATTTTTAATTTCAGTGCTGGTCTCAAAATTTTACCTAGATGGCAGTGTACACCTATTCAACCTGTATTTCTATCTTTTTTAAAATAAAAAAAGTTGAAATCTATTTACCCCTAAAAAATGGATATTTGTGGATATGTACATTTCACATGCTTTTAACCAAAATTTAGCATATAGTAATGAAATCTTTGGGAAGGAAAATAATTACAAGGAAAATATACTTTCATTAATATTATATACCTACAATGTTTTTACCTTAAATATTAGAAAATCACATTTAATGCAAATTGTTAACTCTGTTTTCATATTATTTTTTAAAAATGAAATAAATGATGTTTAATCTTGAAAGGGTATGTGTTTTCATTTTTTTAAAAAGTTATTGACTGGAAGGCTTAAAGCCATTGATGTGTGTGTGTCCAGGTTGTTTCCAATTTATGGCACCTAAAGCAAGTATATCAATTTTGACAAGATTTCTTCAGAAAGGGTTTGACTTTGCCTTCCTCTGAGAGTGTGTGACTTTTCTAAGGTTATTCAGTGGGTTTTGATAGTTAAGCATGGGTTTGAACCCTGATCTACAGGGTCCTAGCACAATATTCAAACCACTGAAACACGCTGGCTCTCTTTAATACTTTATTTGTATGTATGAGTGTGTTTATGTGTGTACACCTATCTTCAAGTCGCCTGTCGATTTATGGCAGTGGTTCCCAACCTGTGGTCCGTGGACCACCAGTGGTTGCGAGAACAAAAATATGGTCCATGGTATCACCATTACTACACTGTTGCCTAAAAACCACGTGGAAACGAGAGCAACTGGCCTTGTGAAACCTTCTTATATTGCTGAGGCAACGGGATGTTGGGAGTGGAGAGGCAGACTAGCCATGAAAGATTACAACTACCACATCAGCTCTAGATTATTAAATGTTTTTTCTGTGGGTGAGCAGATGGTCACTACTGGATGGCATATGTTCTGTATCAGAAAATAGAGCTGATGTGGTCTATCCAATGCACTTTTCTGAATCAGCACCTCAAATAACCAAACAAAATCTAAAGTTGACCAAAAACTGATCATAACCCTTTTGGTAGTAATGTTGGAGAGTGGTCCCTGGTCAAAGCAGTCCCTGGTCAAAATAAGATTGGGAACCACAGATTTACGGCAACCCATAGGTTTCACAGGGTTTTCTAAGACAAGGGATCCTCAGAGGTGGTTTTTGCCAGTTTTTCCCTCTGAAATGTCACTTACAGCACCTGGTATTGATTCACATCAAAATGTATAATACTGATGATTCATGCAATATTACAGCACAGAACAATACATGAGCACTTTTCATTTTGAAATTAACATTGGTTTGACGTATGTAAATGCATTTTCTTTAGCTTTTTACAAGTATAAATGGATCCATTCATGAGGAAACTTCATTCATTTGCTCCATTTTGCCTGTGAATATGTTGGTAAGTGCTATACTTGATGGGAGCTTTTAGAGTTCTGACAGTTTATAAATAGCATGATTATGTAACCCCACTTGTATCATTCCACCATTGATGACATTGAAACTAGTGCTGATGCATATGTGCACTATGACTATGTTTTGACAATACTGGACTTGAAGTAATACATAAAATTGCACCAGAGGACATAAAGAAGCTCTCTCAGACTTCTTGGGGGAGGGGAATTATTTTTGGAGCATGGAGAAGTGAAACTGTGGGTATTGGATCCATGGATAATAGGATCACAATGTACAATAATAGAAAAAGTCAAACCATCATTGCCAAGGTGGAATTCTAGTAGATATTAGAGGAGAGAGCCAATGTTATGAGAAGGAGTGGGTGGACTGGAGATAAGAGTCCTATTTATCAAGAAGTTTAGCCAGTATTTGGTAGTTGTAGCTTTGGTTTTTATCAAAATCGTTTTAATTTAAATAACTTGGCAACATAATACCAGGCATTTTGACTAATCTGGTTTAACAACTGTATTGAGCTGACATTTGCAACTAGAAAGGGTGGTTGAGGCTTGTTTACAATTCCCAAGAGATGAGCTCCAAGTGGTCCATGCCTTCGGATAATGGGCCTCTGTTTACAGTTCCAAATAGCGATGGCAAGGCTGAAGACACGAACAAAAAGGAGATTCAGCCATCCTGAGAACTTGTAAGGTCATATAGACACACAGTTAAGTACAAACAAACCTTTGTGCAAACAGGTAGGGTCAGCCAAATGTAAAATAAACATTCATAGCAGCAGATGGGTTATATGAGTTATTTGCTAGGAAGTCAGGGGCTATCCATCCACTGGTAGAGAGCTGAGTTACAAATTTATTTATTTAAAAAAAACTTTTGTACCCCGACCTTCTCACCTTCATAGAGGGACTCAGACCTGCTTACAGCAAGATTCAATGCTATACCATTTTAAAACATCTACAACGACATATTAAAATACATAAAAAGCCCAAGACATAAAAACCACATCGCCACTAAAAACAATTCCACTCGGTCGGTAAACATGGTCATTCAGACTATAACCAATCTCAGCCTATTCTGGGAAAGCTTCGTTCCACATCCAAGTCTTCACCAGCCTCCTAAAGGACAACAGAGAGGAGGCAGATCTAACATCACTTGGGAGAGAGTTCCATAGCAAAGAGAGAGTTCCATAACAAAGAAGGTGGCATTGCCCTCTCCCAAATGTCCCTACAATTTGTGTTTGCATGACCAGCTCAGATATATAAGGTTTGACCCTTTCCTTGGGGCAGAAGGAAAGCATCACCAAACTGGGGAATGTTGGACCTTAAGACAAGTTCTCTGTGTTTAGAGAACAATATACACTTGGTTCTCTTTCACACTTTGATTCCACAGTAACAACCATGGCTTCATCCCACAGAATTCTGGGATTTGTCGTTTGGTGAGGTGATAGAGCTCTTGAACAGAGGTCTAAACTCAAGGAAATACAAACCTGAGAACCCCTTAAAATCATAGTTGAAGTCATAGCAAACAAAGTACAATAATTGTGTAGCATAAGTTTTGATGAAAATTTGCATCTATTATCAGGAGGACTGTGTGTGATTTCTTCTGTAAGCACCTGGGCTAGGACGGAACAGGCAAAGCCATCTTTGTTTATGCAAAAATTCGACGTTCATATTATCACCATAAGTTAACAGGCAACGTGAAGACACAAAACATCCACAAACACCAACTGGGTCATTTTAATCAATAAACCTTTTTGTGTGTGTAGGTTTTGTCTCAACCTAATCATTCTCAAATCAGTTTTGGTGTGATGTCTCTGATCCAAATCCTAATTCACAGCAGCACACCAGGTGGAGAATCTTACCTCATGTTTCCAAGCATTATAGTACCAGGTGGTTGTAGGTTTTTCAGGCTGTATGGCCATATTCTAGAAGCATTATCTCCTGAAATTTCGCCTGCATCTATGGCAGGCATCCTCAGAGGTTGTGGGGTCTGAACATGGCTATACAACCCAAAAAACCTACAACCCAGTGATTCCGGCCATGAAAGCCTGGGACAATACATTAAGCACCGATTTACAGTGATTTAATTCAGTGACCAAAGCAGCATTATCACTGATTCTTTCCTCTTCTTGGGTTGTGTTTTGGCCAGCTGTTGATGTTGTACCCCAACTTCCAATAGTTTCAAACTAAAAAAAACCCCCAAACAACAATAGTTTCAAACTAAAAAAAACCCCAAACAACAGAAGAACCTGGAGTATTATAACTAGCCATTAGAACCTGGCACTTGGGTGTGGAGGAAGTAAAAAAACCTTTGTAGAGTTATAGTTTAGTTTCTTACTCCAAACCTTTACAAGATTTCTTTCTTGAACTGACATCTCTTGATTTATTGACTGTTTCAAGAACTATCAATAAATGTATATGTAAATCATTCTTGTTCTACTTTTAGCATTAGAGTTCCAATTGATTGCTATTAATTGGAGCTTTAAAGTTCCAATAAATTGAAAAATGACTTGAGACTTGCAGTTTCTTACTATCAAATTGAATGTTTTCTACTAGGCTCTGGAAAATCTCTGTTTTGCAGCTACCGTAATTTGCTTGTTAATTCTTTTAAATTCACAAGAGGAGTCCTCTATCTTGAAATAGTTTTTCCCCTCTGTAAACAACTGGCATAATTTTACTAAAATGTGTACAAATATTCTGAGGAATTGACAGTGAATGACCCAAATCTGGTACCCAATCATGAAAAATTAATTTGAAGACATTTTCTGTCTTTTGCGTAGGTTTTAACTGTATTTATATACTTAGGCTAATGAAAATGTATTATGCTTGATTTTGTTTCACTAAAATGTAGACATCCTTTACAAACATTTAATGGAGGAATTACATTCCTGCTTTACACCTAATCGGTTATTCTGTTTGATACTGATAAGTCTGTTATCAAAAATATCTGATGAAATTTGATGTTTACTACCTTTATGTGCCTTACTTGGATCAACTAGGGTTAGCAAGTACTAAACAAATTACTTATTAATAAGTTATTATATTTTCGTGGGTTTTTTTCTCGTCTGTTCTCCCCTTTTGTTTGGTTTCTGCTGCTCCCCAGTCCTGTTGGTGTACTTGTTAAAAATAATGGCTGTTTAATGGAATAAACTATTTCAGTGAATCAGATACTATTAGTTGTTTGCTCATTTTTGCTCAGACATGACAATTCAGAGCCACAACATAAAATGTAATTCTTTCTTTAGCTCACTGAACACTTTAAACCACTGATCATGTCAGTTTAATATTGTTATAATAGTACTTTTGTTTCAGTGGGTTTCATTATAGCTGTCAAAGGACCTTGAAAACTTTAGCTTGGATACCCAACGTTCAGAAGCACATTAAGAGTTCAAAGTCTGGGTTTAATCATGAATACTTTTCACATTTTGTGGGAAGGTTGCCTAGTCGCTGTGAAATCCATATATGATGTTTCCACAGTCTTCCACAGTTGGAACAGAAGCCCACCCCACCCCCTTCTGACCAATTTGAAAAACAGCTTGATCCTCAGAAAATAACTGTTTTATTACTTTTATGCCTTTGTAATGTTATTTATTACTACCTTTAATTTCATTGTATATATTGAAATGTTTAATTTTCATCTGCTGATTGCATAGTTGTATAGTAACTGTTCTATTTTCCTACTTTTATCAGACTACATCATATTTTTAATAGACTACACAGAGGTATTGTAGAATACAATAATTAAATATGTATATAAATGTTGAACACCATCTAACCCTAGGCAAGATACAACGAAGAATAGCACTTTTACATTTCATTAGGTTGGATCCTGATGAAATATGTTCATGGCAGAGCCATTAATATTAATGACACAAGTGAGGCACAACTGACTTCACTTTTGTTTATTACACTGGGTCTATTCTGCTGCGTAAAGATTTTAATCACATTCAGACAAAGCCACAGCTGAGTTGGGTTTCTTTGTGCCCAGTGATGGCATTTCTGAACTTATGGCATAGCCCACATACTATGGCTTTTCTGCAGTGCTCAAGTTCTTTTGCTGCTGCTGCTGCATGTAGCATGCCATTTACACAAAGAATATTTACACAAAGAATATTGCTATTTGATCATACTTTGGGTACTCTGTTGAAGTTCTTCCATCAATGTTTTGATTTTATGCTGCCTTTTCTGATTGACTCCGAAGGTTGCAGACACTATCAATGAATTAAAATGTTGTTTTCCTAGCCTTTTCCACAGGAAAACTATTCCCTAGTCATTGCATATTTTTCCAAAGCACTAGACTAGATGATGATTCCATGATGTTTGGGCCACTTATCATCAAGTACCACAGATACAAGACAATATCCTGTACAAACCTGACATAGTATGTTGTGCTGCTGGGTACTTATGTTAACAATGGAGCCAGCCAGGCTAGTAGTGGCAAAACAAGACGGTTTGGCTTGAAACGTAGTGTATCTAGTAGCCAATCAGTGGCTTTTCTAGTCATGGAGTGGAAGAGCTGTGCCTGAATGCTGATTTATCTGTGACTTGTATGCTGTATAATGGCCAAAGAAGGGACTGTTTGTGGAGAGAAGGATTGAATATGGCCTCTTGCAAGCTTGTTAAAGATATAACCGGCACTTATGTCATTGTTTATTAAAGGAAGTTCACAGGGACAGCACAAACATTAATTAGTTTTATTTGTACAGAGGCACATTTAGACCAGTGAGGGAGAGTAACTAAATCTACAGTTTTGATTAACATACAAATTATATAAAGAACAAAACAGATTGGCAACCACTGAGAAGATACATCAAATAAAAGAATATAATACAGATAGATTAAAATGAAGAAATAAACTTTAAAAAAGAAGGAAAGAGATAAAATGAAGTTAGAAAGAGAAGAAAAATATTTTTTTAAAAAGGCAGCACAGAAAGCAAAATAAAATATAAGAGATTAAAGCTTTCCCTGCGGAATGGACTGGAAGTTCACTAACTACCCTATCCCTACACTGGAGTGGGTTTTTTTGTGGTCCCCCTTTTCAAGGGATTACCCTTATCCACCACTGGGCCCCTACCCCAAATTCCAGCACCTTTCTTTTTTCCCCCCCATTCTCTACCATCTTTTACTTTAAGTTAATATCCAATGAATGTAAAAATTTTCACAATAAAGATGATTTATTAAAAAACATACAAATGAGTAAAAGTTTTTTAAAAATATAACGTTGGATCTCCATTTAGTGAATATATTTATAGAAATTCTGGTACTTTTTGTGCTTCAAAGTCATGTGTAAATATTAGAATGATGGGCTTTCCTGTCAATTTTTGATCAACAAATAGGTATGCAATTCTTTTAATTTTCCTTCTGAATCTAGACATTTGTTTTTGAAACAATTCTGTGTAATATATTTGTTACACAATTATATGACCTTATTTTTATGATGAGTTGACCTTTCCACTAACTCTTCCTCCACCCTGCCTGTAATGTTTGAAGCTAGTAAAAGTAGACAACGATATATTGCCTCAATTGGAATTGATTGCAGAGGGGATGAGGATACTTGAGGAACAAATAGATGGGTATATAGGCTAGGAATTTTGACGAAAATGAAGCAGAAAGGCAGAGGTGCCAGGAGAATATTTGTTATTTTATTACATAACGGTTGTTTAATGTACTGTTGCACATTATGGAACCACTGTTCAACGCTTGATACATGTATTTCCTTTGCATGGTTTGTTCTGCTTGATATGGCCTTGTGGCTAATGCAATAAACTATATACTAATGTTTGAAACGGTATATTATATTGAAAGCCACAAACGCCAAGTCCTAGGTTTTAATGCTAATATGACTTTAACGTATTTTAACCTAATTTGAAAGAGAGAACACTTTTTTTCTGTTCCAGGAAGCAACCTGGCCCAGTAACTTGCTGTTTAAAATATTCCACTTCTGAGTGTTTCTAGAAATGTTTTACTATATCTGGACAATCGGTACTAAGATAAGTGAAATCTTGAAGCATGATCTAATTGTTTGTTTAAAATGTTTTAGTACACATCAAAAAGCGCAGAATCCTCATCCAAGACAATACATTAAACATCAGATATTAATCAGAACAAGCAGTAATAAACACCTAAAATACAAACAATAAATACATCTAAGACCATCAGCAATCCAATAACATCCAATAAAACAAAACTGAAGAAAAAGAGTCTTACAGGGTGTTCTTAAAGGCCTGTAAAGATGGGCATTGATAGATCCCTAATAGAGAATGAATTTCAAAGGCTCTGCCCTAAATGGCAGGCAAGATAGGAGAAGTGAACCTAACGTGTGGGAAATATGATGTCGGTGAAGTCCGCCCTTCAAGTATTTGTCCCAAACCATGTAAGTCTTTACAAGTCATAACTTGCACTTTAAAGTGGCCTCAGAACAGTGGGAGTGGTTCAACAAAGAGGTTGCAGATATTCAGGCGATCCGGTGAAGTTTCATCTTTAAAGGTATACTAGCTGTACCTGGCCACGCGTTGCTGTCTGATGGTATGCAAAAGTAAATAATGAGGAAGTGCTTGTTTTAATATATTGTATTTCTTAAAGCTTGTGAGTAAACCATTTTTCTTGTGGTTCTTTTGTCAGTGTTGATTTAGAGATTGTGTGAGTTTCCTACTGTGGAAGAGGGAACATATAACTGTCCATATGTCAAACATTTGGTGTCTCGATATATGCCACACAATTCTAAGTATTGCCCTTGTACTTTGTTGATTGTGATTGCAAAAGGCAGTCAAATAGGGAATGGAAGTCTAGTGAATTATAATGTCATATCTGTAGTAATCATTGAAATGTGTGGGATCCACGTTTTCTCCTTTGAGTGGTCCTGTTAGGATTGTTGCTTCGATGACATTGTTCATTAATGCTTTGACTGCAAGGTTGCATAGTTTTGGCTGATTGGTGTTTCTCAACATGATAATAGGTTTTGAAAAGTATGGACAATGGGTGATGCGATTTGCAGTACCTGCAACTGATTCAGTTCTGACTGCCAGAGACTATTGAGACCCCTACAAATGACAGATCTGGACCAAACTTGGCACATAGAACCCCCATGAGCAACAGAAAATACTGGAAGGGTTTGGGAGGACTTGACAATGATTTAATAGTAATAGGAACCTAGAGTTGGAAGATACCTCTGAAGGGCATGCAGTCCAACCCCCTTCTTCTGTTCTCATGCTGGAAAAGCATCCCTAGGATTGGGAGGGATCCCCGAAGGCTACCCAGTCCACCATGTTTCTGCCATAATGGAACACAAATAAAACCCTCCCATGAAATGACCACCCAGGTTCTGCTTAATAGTAATAATAATAATATAATCATAGAGTAGGAGACCTCCAAGGGCCACCCAGTCCAGCCCCTTCTGCCACAAAGGTGAAGCCCAATCCAAGTACTCCTGACAGATGGCCATTCAGCCTCTGCTAAGAAGAGGAGGAGGGGGGGGGAGGGGGGAGGAGGAGAATCCTAGATTAGGAAGAGACCTTCAAGGGTCATCCAATCCAGCCCCTTCTGCCATATGGGAAAAGCACAATCAAAGCAGTCCTGACAGATGGTAATCCAGCCTCTTCCTTAATAATGATAATAACGTGTAATCAAAGTGCAGTCTGAACTCAGCTGGGGGAGTGGTGGTGCGTTTGGTGTCCCTTTGGTGTCCCTTTTGACTCCCTTGAGCCAGGAAAGAGGAGAAGGAGGAGCCTCTCTGCCTGCAAGTGTGCCTGGGAAAGGTGAGACAGGCCTTGCCCAGGTACAGTCGCCATGACAACTGCAAGGAGCCGAGGCTGGGTCCAGGCGGCTTAGAAGCCATTGTCAGCACAGGCTCAGCTGTGAGACACTGTAGGAGCTCTCCTGTGTGTGCGCGTGCATCCCGTCCCCCCATCCCTGTATGCATGTGCAGTGGCATCTTCTCCTTTTAGGATTTGTAAGTTATGTTTAGTTCTTTTTTGTTTTTTTTATTATTGTTGGTCACACCTTACATTGTGAGATGTTATGTTGCCAAATTTGGTGTGATTCTGTTCATTGGTTCTTTTGTTTACTTGAGCCTAATGACAACACTGCTTGATATGGCCTTGCGGCTAATGCAATAAACTATATATATAGATATAGACATATATATATATATATAATCCACAAAATCTAAATCACCAGTGTGGAGAGACATATATATATATATATATATATATATATATATATATATATAAAATCAAATCCACAAAATCTAAATCACCAGTGTGGAGACACACACACACACACACACACACACACACACTTTGATTATTCACAGATTTTATTTTTAATGTTCTCTCTAGGTCAGGGATGTCAAACTCATTTTCATCGAGGGCCACATGAGCCTTATAGTTGCCTTCAAGAGATGGTTGGATTCATGGACAGAGAATCGGTGTATAGTAGTTAGTTGTCTTTAGTCGTCGTCCCCCCCCAATTTGGGTTATTGAATGACAAGTACCAGCACTTTTGATGATTTACCACGTGGACTTGGTATAATGGGACTCGCAGCCCAACAGCACTTATGGCTCTGAAGTTGGGGAAAGGTTAAAGGACATTTTAAAGCCAAACATCATATCCACAAGTCTTGAATCTAAATTTAAACAAGGTGCAGTCTTTGAGATGTTACTGTTGTCACTACTTCCATCAGATCTAGTCGTGATGCCTAATGATGAGGAATACAGGAGTTGTGGTCCAACATCTGGAGGGCGAGATAAAATGACATGATGGACTGGATTTGGCCAGCAGGCCTGGAGTTTGACCCATGTGCTGTAGGTCCTGCGGTGTGACTCTGGTCAATTTCTTCCAGTTGTGCTAGAGCAATGGTTCTCAACCTGTGGGTCCCCAGATATTTTGGCCTTCAACTCCCAGAAATCCTAACAGCTGGTAAACTGGTTGGGATTTCTGGGCGTTGTTGGCCAAAATGCTTGGGGAACCACAGGTTGAGAACCACTGTGCCAGAGGATCTAGACATTTCTAGAGAGAACGCTTTTCAAGGAATCTTTAGGAATTCCAATGCAATTCTACAGTCAGCTTCCAGTGGAGGCTAAACATCGTGTCATGTTGGAGGACTTAGAGATTCATAGAAAGGTATTTTGTCAACTAAAAAAAAACATTTTCTTTATTTGCAGTTTTTTACTTCTATAAGGGTCCTGTGCCCCTAATCTCGGAGAATGTAGAGGGCTGACTGTGAATGAATAACTAAATCAAATCTGATTATTATCGCTTTAGCTTCCAGATATTTTCCCCTCTGCATGGTGGTCATTCTCTGGGCCTCATGAGAGCATATTGCTCCTTTCTTCCTCCACTGAACCAAGGGACAAAGGGGACGTTTAGGGTTTTACTTTATTCAACACTAAAAATGGCAGCGATGGACCTACTTTATGTGAGTCTTTGCAATATGCAAAGACAAGGAATGCTTTGTATATTCCATTATCTAAACTTCGTTGACTCTCCTCTTTCTGGTTAAAATTGTATGTAGTAACTCAATTTTACATGGTGCTGTAAGTTTCTCTGCAACAAGGAAGCAGAAAATACAGACAACTTTGTGACTCAAACGCTCCAAATTATCAAACAGAACTCTGATCAGTTCCATGGCTTTTAACAGTGTTTTATTCAGAAGAGGGAGAGAATTTAGGGATAACATCAGCAGTGATCTCTTAAATTATACAGAATTTCATGTAATTAAACAGTTATTCCATCATACTACAATTTACTGTTTTGCCTTTTATGTCCCCAACTTTGATGTTCATCATAGATTTGAATGGTTTATTTCAGTGAAAGCTGGCCGACATTTTCAACATGCAGATTGCAATTACCTGTCTTCCCCGAAACCATGCAAAATATTGTCGCTTGTCAATTTGATTACAGTCAGATAAATATCTGTTGTACTTAATGCAGGCACTGGCATGGCTAAGCAATAGAGACAAACCCGGGAGATACTGAAAATATGCCCAGGAGCAGAAAAATAAATGAAACCCTGGCAAAGGGAATAACTTATGTAACCACAAAATACATTACTAGAGATTTTTCTTTTAAAAGGCCACAACTTCATCATAACAGTTTTATACAACTGGCTTGGCATGATGCAAATATCCAGTGATCAAATGTTATATCTGTCATCTAGTAAGCCAATAACCCATGATCTGACTCGCTTTGAGCCACCACAGAGTGACATCTATGGAACCCACTTGGATGCACCAGCACTGTGGTTTTCCTGTCACCTGAGAGGAGGCATGCTGTTTTGCTCCCAATCTGGGCAGGCTCTGTATGCTTTATCCCAAAAGTCCCTTAGGGGTTTGGAAGACCCACAACCCTCTTTCATCCCCAAGAAATAGGATCTTACCACAAAAAAAGAGAACACAAAACATTGCACAGGACTTATTCTTGACATTATTAGACAACTCCTAAAAACAGACGGAGGGAAGGTGGCAAAGACAGATCAAGCCTGAATGACAAGAAGATACCCTAATTTATGCTTCTAATATAGATCTAAGTGAAGCCTGCAACTTCAACATCTGGCACTGGCAAAGCCACACCAAACGCAACTGCTGATTGCCCAGAAACTGATTGTTATCCCAAGGCTCATTGGTTGTTGGTTGATGTTTGCTTTATATTTTTGTTATACAACACATAATAATAACATCACATCAGTAAAATAACAAAACATCAAACAATAAGCCAATACAATTAATATAAATCACATATAAGCAAAACACACATAAGTTAAAAACCTTATGGGCGGGCCAAATGTAATATATTAAAATATTTAAAAATAAAAACTGGGTGCAAATAGAGATATCTAAACAGGAGGGTTTTGAGGATAGTGTGGGGAGATCAACCCAACAGATAATTAAAGTGTTTCTGGGGACATTGTGCATAGAATTTGTTAGAGCAGGACATTGTTTACTTTATTCTGGGAAGGCACATTGGAACAGCTATGTTTTCAGGCTCGTAAAGACTGCCAATGAGGGAGCTTGTCTGATATCCCTGGGGAGTGAGTTCCAGAGTCGGGAAGCCACTACAGAGAAGGCTCTCTCCCTCATCCCCACCAGTCATGCCTGCGAAGGGGGCGGGAGCGAGAGCAGGGCCTCTCCAGATGATCGAAGGGATCGTGTGGGTTTGTAGATAGAAATACGATCACCCAGGTAGGCGGGTCCCAAACTGTTCAGGGATTTGTAAGTAAGAACCTGCACCTTGAATTGGGACCGGAAAATGAACGGCAGCCAATGGAGCTCCTTAAACAGGGGGGTTGACCACTCCCTGTAAATCGCTCCAGTTATTAACCGAGCTGCCGCCTGTTGAACCAATTGAAATTTTCAGGCCATCTTCAAAGGCAGCCCCACATAGAGTGCATTACAGTAATCCAATCCGGAGGTGACTAAGGCGTGGACCACCGTGGCCAGATCTGACTTCACGAAGTACGGTCGCAGCTGGCACACGAGTTTTAATTGAGCAAATGCCCTCCCAGCCACTGCCGATGCCTGGGCTTCAAACGTTACCGATGAGTCTAGGAGGACACCCAAGCTGCGGACTTGTGACTTCAGGGGGAGTGCAACCCCATCAAACACAGGTTGCCACCCAATACCCCGATCTGGTTTATGATTGACCAGGAGGACCTTTGTCTTGTCAGGATTAATCCTCAGCTTATTTATCCTTATCCGGATAGCCACAGCGGCCAGACACTTGTCCAATACTCGAGGGGCTTCCTTGGAATTAGGTGGAAAGGAGTAGTAGAGTGGAGTGTCATATGCGTAGAGATGGCACCCAACTTCAAAACCCCAGATGACCTCTCCCAGTGGTTTCATGTAGATGTTAAAAATCGTGGGGGACAGAATGGAACCTTGCGGGATCCCACAGGTGAAAGGCCAGGGGTCCGAACAGGTGTTCCCCAGCTTCACCATCTGGGAACGACCAGCCAAGTAGGACTGGAGCCACGACAGCGCCGTGCCCCCAAGGCCCATCCCGGAGAGCCATCTCAGAAGGATATCATGGTCGATGGTATCGAAAGCCACTGAGATGTCCAAGAGAACCAGCAGGGTCACACTACCCCTATTCTGCTCTCTGCGGAGATCATCCACCAAGGCAACCAAAGCTGTCTCGGTACCGTGACTAGGCCTCAAGCCAGACTGTGACTGGTCCAGGTAATCGATATCTTCTAGGAATCCCTGGAGCTGAGAGGCAACTACCCTTTCCAGCACCTTGCCCCAAAAAGGGGGGTTGGAGATTGGTCTGTAATTATTCAAGACCATGGAGTCAAGGGAGTCCTTTTTCAGGATTGGTCTAACCACTGCCTGTTTCAGAAGGGATGGAAATGTCCCCTGCTCCAAGGAAGCATTGATGATCAAAACAAACCAATCAATCAACCCGCCTCTAGCCGATTTAATTAGCCAAGAAGGGCAAGGGTCCAGAGCTGACATGCTTGATGTTGATTGATATGTTTTATGATGCTTTTAATTTTCTGGTTTTTATTGTTTTAATTATATTGATTATTTCTATGTTTTCAATTATGTAACTTTGAATTCCTTGTTTATACTGGGCTTGGTTCCTATGTAAGCCGCCTCGAGTCCCTTCAGGGAGTTGGTGGCAGGATATAAGAATAAAGCTATTATTATTATAACATAAAAGGAAAGAAAAGGAAGGAAGGAAAAGATCAGAGAATTATAGAGTTGGAAAAGACCACAAGGGCCATTCAGTCCAACCCCTTGCTACGCAGGAACACATAATCAAAGCACTTCTGTCAGATGGACAACCAGCCTCTGCTGAAAAACCTTCAGAGGAGACTCCACCATGCTCCAAGGCAGCATAGTCTACTGCTGAACAGCTCTTATCTATTAAAATGCTCTGAAATTGTATGAAAATTCTCTCTCTCTCTCTCTCTCTCTCTCTCTCTCTCTCTCTCTCTCTCTCTCTCTATATATATATATATATATATATATGAGATAAGATGAGATAAGAAAAGAAAGAGTTCTGGATTAGGTCTCCAAGTAACTGGGGTCTGAACTCCCTGATCATAACAATGCCCAATTTGTTGAATGTTAGCAACAAGCAGATCCTTTTACAGTGAATTAATTTGACTAGGCAAACATCTTATAGGATGCACAGGCAGGGTTTAGAATAGCATCAACTATAGATCAGGGTCTCATTATGTAGCTTCTTGCAGAAAAATAAGACTTCCAGACTGATGGAGTGCTTTACATGGATTTTATTGATTTTAAGCCAGCATTTGATCCTATTCTTCAAGACAAATGGAATGAACTTGAGCCCATTAAATTAATCTGATGCCTGTGTGAAAACACATGTCCACAATTATGCAGGGCACCTGTCTCCACTCTCACTGGAGTTAAACAGGAATATATTTCAGCTCCTGGACAATTTTAAAATCAATTTGGAGGTGAAAAATATAATTGATGCTGTTCTTTAGCCTTCGTAACAGACCACTAGATTGCTGTCAATCCTCTTTTGTGGTAATGTTGCAGTGATGTTATTGTTGATCAATACTGGCTTAAAGCAGAGGTGGGAATTGTGAAGCCTTAGATATGTCCCCACATCCCTCAACATTGGCTAAAATGGCTTAAGTTTTAGGACTAGCTGAAGGGCTACACGATCCCTGCCTTTGGTTAATGAAGTCATTTGCAATCTACTGTAAACAACACACATTTAACTATTAGTTGTTGCAAGACCAGATTCTTGGCATCTAGTGGAAGGAAGATCAAGTTGAATAAGGAATGAGAAGCTAAGCATCTGGAAACGGTTTTCTACTTCGCTGAGGCCCCTTCCACAAAGCTGTATGAAATCCACATTGAACTGGATGATATGGCAGTGTGAACTTAGATAATCCAGTTCAAAGCAGATATTGTGAATTGCCTGCCTTGATATTCTAGTTTATATGGCTGTGTGGAAGGGCCCTGGATCTTGAAGTACTTTGAGTAAAGCGTGAGACAAAGAATTCTCAAAAGACGCTCAGGTTTACTTTAATTTTTTCAAAACTCAAAAAGAGGACACCACTGTCACCTAAGTTACTCAAGGATTTGTATCCAAGACTGTACAGATCCTAGTTGTATAGCAATGGGTGTTTGGGAGCACCTGAAACTTTATTATATGTGTCTTTAGAGCTATATTTGTTACCCACAACTGTATTTCTAAATGTGGCCCTATGCCTTGAATCTGGTTTAATTTTTTTAGTGTCTTTGGACTTTGTCATCCCCCCCTCAATAGGACTGAATCCATTGACTTATAGACAAAGTAGGGAAGACAGAAAACTACAGACTTGTATGTTTAAAAGCCCTTAAACTCTCTAAAGTTCAAAAATCATTAAATAAAAAAATGTGAGACTCTGAAATATAACAATAAAAATACAATTTGTTTATGATTAATTGTATCTGTTTAATTTTATCTTTCCCTTCTACACTGCCTTATAAACCAGATTATCAAAGCAGATAATCCACATTATCTGCTTCGAACTTGATTAAATTAGTCTACACTGCCATATAATCCAGTTCAAAGCAAATCATCTGAATTTTATATGGCAGTGTAGAAGGGACCCTTGATTCCCAGATTATAAAGTGGATGGGATCTTGATAATGATAAGCCTTCATAATTGGGTGACTCTGGGGGAAATATTATTTAGTTATTTATTTATTATTGGCATTGGTTATAATTGTAATATAGTCTATATTTTAGGTCTAATGTTTGACTGTAGTGCTTTTTAAAAACTTCTTAGTAAGTAAAGGTGACTCAGGGCACATGTAAACTTACCACTTATGTAAGTTCCATACTTCCAAAGTATTGAATAAAGTGGTTTTGCTGTGGTGTCAAACTGTCTTCATTCTACATTGTAAATACACCCTGAATCAGGGAATGGAAAACCATAGGAAAAGAGGGAATGGAGCGGAGTATCCAGCAAATGGAGTATTCGGGGGTGCAACTTTTTTCTTCTGGTTCAACCTTTGTATTTATATTTTAAAGAGTAGCTAGCAAATAGTAATTTTAGGATTAACATATACCTAATCCTGATGTGAAAAACCACCTATTCCCCCTCCCATTTTTCCAATTTAGAGTAAGGTGAAAAAAAAAACCTGTACAACAAGTATGATGTAGAGACTCTGGTGTTGTTATAGTAGGGTTTAATATTTTAGTTATGTGTTGTGGTGTTCCTTCTCTTCTTGGACAAGATGTGTGTGTAATGTTCTATTTTGATTTCCATTTTAGACCATATAATTAGGACTGGAAACAAACAGGACATTTTGGGCACAGGAAATTTCAGCAGAGCATTTCACATAAGAAAAACAGAGCTTTGAAGCTTCATTTGTCAACTATTTTTAATGCCTTAATCCTAGAATGAAAAAAGAATGAATAATGTAGATATGATTTGATACATTTGGGGAGTGGTGAGCATGTTCAGGTTTCCCTTGCTATGGTAAAATCCACTCCCAAGGGATGTGTGCGTCTGATGGTGTTTCTAGACCCCTCAGTGGCTTTTGATACTATTGACTATGGCATCCTTCTGGAATGGCTAGGGCAGCAGTTCTTAACCTGTGGGTCCCCAGGTGTTTTGGCCTACAACTCCCAGAAATCCCAGCCATTTACCAGCTGTTAGGATTTCTGGGAATTGAAGGCCAAAACATCTGGGGACCCACAGGCTGAGAACCACTGGCCTAGGGAGTTTAGGAATTGGAGGCACTATGGCAATGCTTCCAGTCATACCTCTCAGACAGGTTCCAGATGGTGCTGCTTGGGGATAGCTGCTCCTCGATAAAGGAACTGTTATGTGGCACCTCACAAAGTGCCTTTCTATCCCCCTGAAAGACTGTGTCCGTGGCTTGGGAGTGCTCCTGGATCCATCTCTACAAATATCAGCCCAAGTAGATGGTCAGGAGTGCTTATCTAGATTTGAGGACCTAAAGATAGTGGTGCATACACTGGTAATCTCAAGCTTGTACTTCTGCAATGCACTTTACATTGGGCTACCTTTATGCTAAGTTTGGAAATCCAGTTGGTTCAAAATATGGCAGCCAGATTGGTTACAGGAACATCCAGGAGGGAACATACTGCACCCATACTAAAATCACTCCACTGACTGCCAATTAGTTTCTGGGCAAAGTACAAAATGTTGGTTTTTACCTTCAAAGCCCTCCATGGATCCCACAGGATACCCGTTGCTTGTACAATCCACCCTGAACATTGAGGTCCTATGGGGAGTATCTGCTCCAACTTACCAGAACCAACTTGCAACCATCACATGGAGGATCTTTTCATTGGCTGCCCCACAACTGTGGAAGGACCTACTTGAAAAGATCCGACAGTTAAATAAGCTGTTGGAATTTAAACCAAATTTGAAGACATCTCTTCTGGCAGGCCTACCCAGTCAGTTTTAATCATGAATTTTGAACTTGTGTCTTATGTTTGATCTTTGTTATGTGTATTTTAATATGTACTTTGTAAAAATATGTTTTAATATATGCATTTTATAGAATCTTTTTAGATGATTATGTGTGTGTGGGAGGGGGGGGCGTGTTAAGAGAAGGACCCTTTTTTGCTTTATGCTTTTGGAAGCACAGTTCATTCATTGCAAAAAGAGATGAAAATTCTTCAGTGATCTCCCCCAGGCTTGTAGAACAGCTTGCTCCATTAGGGTTGGATGATTTCTCAGATTACCTTTTAGATAGTAAAGATCTTTTTTTGACAGAATTTTAATTTGTCAGGTTGAAGTACTGTAATTTTATGGAAGACTGAAAAGTTATCTCCTCTGCTTTTTTATGAGTTCTGATTTTAACCAATGCAAGTTTAATTAGTACAAGCCTCCTTAAGATGTATACAGATGCATACAGAGAGCTGAGGCATACAATTTTGTAGGAAGTACAGCTGGTCCTTCATATCCACAGGTTCCATATCTATGGATTCCACTATCCACGGCTTGAAAAAGGCAACAAAGAAAACAAAAACCCAACCCAAACCAAAAGAGAACAAAAACAAAAACAAAAAAACCTATCAAGCAAAACTTGATTTTGCCATTGTATATAAGTGACACCATTTTACCACACCATTGTATATAATTGACTTTAGCATCCTTAGATTTTGATATCCATGGGGGTCATGGAATCAAACGTCAATGGATACTAAGGACCCGCTACAGTATCTTACAGTGATTTTGAGTGGTTTGTTCACAATGGCTTTCCATATTCCGATGATTTCCAGATGTCTTCAGTGATAATTTCCTTAATTTTCAACCAATTCCTAGCACTATATTCTAATGCAGCTGAAGAGACTTTGGTTGAGGAAATCTGGTGTAGTCAATCAATATTAGCCATTGGTAACCTGTAAAAACAAGCCAATGTGTTGTCATAAGCACCAAATCTGTAGGCTCCCCAAACTCTCCCAGGAGTAAATGTAAAAACAAATGATTGGGGTCAAGCTGGAATCCAAAGGACAGCATAGATCAGAAGAAGCAGTACTGAACATTATCTTCCTACACCATATTTTGAACTTGCCATTCTGAGGCGGCCTTTCTACAGTGTCTCCAAATGGCAAATGAGAGCCTATCACAACCAGTATGTTGGAAGCCACCAATAGACCTAAGATAATTAACAACAAGGTTGCAGTGTTTATATCCAATTCCTAAGGCAGATAATCCATTGTAGTGACCACAGCTCTCTCTTGGTGGGCATGAATGAGACTGATAGAAAACCCCCTAAAATAGAAATATACCAATATACTGTATGTGCTAGGATATTTTCCCAACAATGGAATAATAGAACACTGGCTGGAAGTGCTCACCATTTTCCTCCCACCCCAACCTCTAAGGCAGTAGGCCCTTCAGCTCTTGCTGGACAGTCCCAGTCATCTCTATCGACCTCGATCATATTTTGTTTTTAACCTGCATGCCATTTCATGATTTTATACTATTTTATTGTGATGATTTAAAATTGTATTTGAAATTTTGTTGCTAGGTTTTAGTTGACTCACACTGATTTCCTCTCCAGGAAAAGATAGAATATAATATATAATAAATAATATACATCGATAGGATATTGAATTAAAATATTCTATTGAATTAAAAGTAGAAGAACGTATTGCAGGTGGGCTGCTTCAATAAAGGAAGTTACACCCCTGAGTATGAAGGCCTTATCAGGACTGTAAATAGCAAGATGCCTTAAATGCCTGTCATTCTATAGGGTTGCCTTAAGTTCATGTCAATCTGACAGCAGAAAAAAGTACAAAATATACCATAATATAATAATAGTTTTAAAATGACTTCAGAGTGTTCGGAGAATGGCTCAGATACAAAAATGCTTTAAAAAGAAGAAGTATAATAGTGATAAAAGCTCAGACAGTCACTTGATTTATTTCAGCACATCTTTTGAAGACTTTTTCTCTAAAGGCACTATAGATATATTTTGAAGAATGAATCAATGAATCTTAAGAAAACTCCGCTTCAGTGTAAACCCTCAGCAACCCATATAAGATACAATAACAATTTCAGTGCTGAAGTTGAATCAGCTCTTGGAGGTTCAGAGGCCAGATATTTTTGGGGGGTGGGGGGAGATGACTTTAGAAGTAAGTGTCAGGATGGTAAACTTCCTCAAGGGATACTTCTCACAGTTTCACACATATATGTCTTACACAGCCTTGGGTGTCAATATTAGATTTCTCAGAGTAGGAACATGTTGGTGGCTTACACCTTTGACTTGTTACTTTTAGAAGTTTGTGCCATCTGTGTCTTTGTTCACTGAAGATATTGTCCTTTTCATTTGTGTACTGTATTTTACCAATACTTATTAACACATGAAATACTGGTTGAATGTCAGAGCACCCACTACAAAGATTAAAGGCATATTTGCATAAAATATGTAAAAGTTTATGTTTACCTAATAACATTGCAAATTAATCTTTGAAATGATGTACTCTTCTGTCATTTATAAACATTTGCACTACCTTTCCATGGTGGTAGGATTGGATGCTCCTACAAGGCAAGACGCTATGCTTTTGGTCAAACAGGCACTGACCCCATAGCTAACACTTGTTTGAACTTTGCAGAAGAAAACTTGGTCAATTCCTTTTGAATGGCTTTTACCACAAAAAACTCTATCATCAGATATTCCAAGATGACACCCCCAGGTTTGAAGGAACTCAATGAACTACTGGGATAAAACAGAAGACAACTGTGGGCTCATCTATGCAGCACCTAAAACATGGGATTTGCTAATTTAAAGGGGGTGGCTACAAGATACTAGTGGTAAATCTGCACTGATTTGCTGCAATGGACAAAAACATGAGGTAAAAAGATTCCTCTTCATCCCGTTTCTGGATTGAAATTGTGCATATTTACATCACTGTATATCCCCGCACTTGCAAAAACACGTGATTTCCTGATCCGGCACATGTCTGTTTTTAAGAAGCCCAAAACAGCTGATCATCTTATTGGGCTGTGGAATGGACACACCACTGATTTAAAGGAAGCACAAATGGAGAGCAATTAGAACTCTCTGAAACTATTTTAAACTTTATAATATGAATCAGAGCTTGAATAAACAATTGGGGGAAGAGAAATCTGGCAGAAGTTTTTAAAAAAAAAATTCCCTCAGTTATGTGCTGAACTTTATGTGGATCTGCCTGTGTGTTGCGCCCCAAGGACCTGGAGGACCCCTCAGTAATCCGCTTGACACTGGCCACGTTTCAAAGCTTTATTTAGAACAGGGCTATCCAACTTCTATCGGACCTGTGGCCGGAATTCCGGTCACTGATCACCTGGGGGGCCAAGCCCCCGGCTCCGCTCCTCCCCACCCCGGCTCCGCCCCCTAATTAAAATACAATTAAATATAATTATAACAGAAAGGTGGAAGGTTGGAGGTTGGGAATAAATTAGGGAGGGATTAAAACACAATTAAATATAATTGTAACAGATAGGTGGAAGGTTGGATATTTAATATTATATCCCCAGAACAAAATTATATTAATGAAGCAATCCATTTAATATTAGATATCCCAGAACACAATTATATTAATGAAGCAATCCATTTAATATTATATCCCCCAGCCCAGAACATTTGGGAGTTGTAGTTGCTGGGATTGGTAGTTCGCCTACAATCAAAGAGCATTCTAAACCCCACCAATGATGGAATTAACCAATCTTGACAAACAGAACTCCTATGACCAACGAGAAATACTGGAAGGCTTTGATGGGCATTTACCTTGAGTTGTGGAGTTGTAGTTCACCTCCATCCAGAGAGCACTGTGGACTCAAATAATGATGGTCTGGAGCACTGGAGAAGCAGGAACGGATGCCCCGCCCTCCGGTTCACAGAGGTTTGCATCGGCACCGGCGAGAGAGGGACAAGGGGGTGGTGCAGGGAGGTGGAGCTGGCTCTCTTCCTCCTCCCTGTACTGCCCCCTTGTCCCTCTCTCGCCGGTGCCGATGCAAACCAGATCGCATCGGCGCTGGCGAGAGAGGAAGAAGAGGGCGGTGCAGGGAGGAGGAAGAGAGCCAGCTCCTCCTCCCTGCACCGCTCCCTTGTCCCTCTCTTGCCAGCGCCGATGCAAACCGGATCCTCCTCCTCCCCCTCCCTCCCCGCCCGCCGCTGCGAACCGGATTGCAGCAGCGGCGCGGAGAGAGGGATGGAGGGGGCGGTGCAGGGAGGAGGAGCTGACTCTCTTCCTTCTCCCTGCCCCGCCTCCTCCTTTCTCTCCCCCCCACTGCTGTGATCTCGCAGCGGCGCGGAGAGAGGGACGGAGGGGGCGGTGCAGGAAGGAGGAGCTGGCTCACTTCCTCCTCCCTGGCCTGCCTCCTCCCCCCCCCCTGCGGCCGCCTTTAAAAAAAAATTATATTTTTTAAAAATATATTTTTTTAAAAAAAATTCTTTCAGGAGGGTAGCGGGGGCCGTGTCCAACAGGCTGGGGGGCCATGTACAGCCACCTGTTGGACAGCCCTGATTTAGAATATAAAATATAGTAAAGAGACTAGGATTATAGTCTAAAGATGTTCAAAGCATCAATAGATAGCAGCAATTGTTCATGGAGGCAGGAAGCAAGATTATAGTCCTTTGGTATATGCAGGAACAAAGCAAAGAGAATCTTCTTGCCCCAAACGGGCTAAATCCAAGAAAGGCAAATACTTGGTTCAAAGTTTGAGCAAACAAAGTTCTTGGCAACAAAGTTCTTGACAGGCCCGGCAACCGGGCCAGGTTTGATGAATCTTGGCTTGGAAGAATGCAAAGTTGATGAAAGATACCCATTGCCTCTGGGGCTCTCTCTATATAGGTCCCAGGGGTTTGATCTGTTCGACGCAACTGCGTCGAACATCAGTTCTCAAAACATATCCCAGCTGGCCTCCTCAGGCCTTCCACATGAGAATGGTATGCGGCTCCAATTAGTGGAACCACCTGGGAAAGAGAAAGGAGTCGTACCATCCCCGCTTATCGGGCCGAAAGGGAGATGAGCTTTACTTAGCCTTGAACAGGGAATGACCCCGGAATCTCTGCAAACACTGTCTGGCTGCAGTTTGTCTTTTGGCCTAGCAAGTCTCAATGAATTAACATGGCTGTGGACTGGCTTGACCAAAGAAACAGGTTGGGGACCATGGTGGGGTGTGACACTGTGTTTATATTAAGATATTCACATGTGCACATATATGGTCCAGCACATAACCGAGTGCTATTAAAAAAATAAATCTTCCACCAGATGTCCCCCATCTGCCCTCCATCATACAGAGGAAGCCTGTGAGAATGTTGGGGGACCATTTCCCAGGACTGACAGGTCTGTGTGGGGGCATGTTCTCAGGTCCCAGGTTTTTTTTGTCCTCCATTAAAACCCCGCATTTTTGTGTTTTTCTGGAAGTGCCCTGTGAGTCATGCTGTGGCTAATGATGCAATTGGACTAAAGTTAAAGGGATGTTCAGCTGTTGACATGCTCAGAGGCGAAGGAATAGACCAAAGTTATTTGTGTATTTATTTACGACATTTATATGCTGCCCTTCTCACTCCAAAGGGGACTCAGAGCGGCTTACAAGATATATATACATACAATATATTATATTATTAGCATAGTACAATATCAGTAATAATAATACTTTATTTATATTCCGCTCTATCTCCCCATATATTGTACTATACCATTAAATTGTAATATTATCAGTAATATTACATATAATATAATATATATAATTATAATATCATATTATTAATATTATATTGCATTACATTATAATATAAATATTATATGTATATGCAATATATTATATTACATTACATTATAATATATTATTAGCATAGCACAGAAGACAAGACTGTCTTCTGGCCCACTCTCTCTTCACTCTGGCCCAGAGCAGTAAAATTGTGCAACATATATTATATGGAAAAACTAGGACTTGGAAGGGGACCTATAAAGGAAGTAGAAAAACTCTTAAGTGTAGATCTATACCACTGAATATTAAAGTTAGGAATGTCCATGCTATCATATATCCATTGTCTATGTATGGTTCTGAAAGTGGACACTGAAGAGAGCTGCTGGGAAGAAAATTTGCTCATTTGAAATGTGCTGAAAAAGGATTCTATGGGTACTACAGACTACTAAAAAGACATATAAATGGTCCCTAAAGGGAATCAAGCCAAGAAGCCAAGATGGATAGACTTGAGAGTATTCTTCCCTTCTTCTTCTTCTTCTTCTTCGCTTTTCTTCATGAACGAAGATTCAGGAAGGACTCATCCCACGCTTTCTACAAGCACGTTGTTGACTAAAAAGGCCAATCTGAGATAGGCAAGTCTGGTTGCAGAAAGCACAGCAGAAAGTCTCCTTGGGTGTTGTTGTTTCCAAGTTGCGATTCTTTCTGCGTTGTCATTTCTCTTCAAGACTCGTTCGGCATGACTTCTCGAAAGAGGCCGCAGCATTGTGGATAGTGCGTCTCCATGCCTCCCGATGGACCATTGTTGGTGATCAATCTGGCCGAGCGCCAACAGTTTCAGGGAGTCCTTATATCTCTTTTTTGGCACGCTTCTCTTGCGCTGCTCCATGGCGAGTTCACCATAGAGTAGTATTTTTGGGAGGCGGTGGTCCACCATTCTAGAGATGTGTCCTGCCCAGCGCAGCTGTGTTCTCAATAGCATGGCCTCAAAGCTGATGATCCCTGCTTGCTCAAGGACAGCAACATTCGTCACATAGTCGGTCCAGTGTATATTTAGGATTGTGCGAAGACAGCACTGATGAAAGCGTTCAAGGAGTCTTATGTGTTGGTGATAGGTGACCCATGTTTCATAGGATAATAGACAGTGCGATAGCTCTGTACACACTGATTTTGGTGCTTTGCCTCATGTGTTTGTTGCTCCAGACTCTTTTGTGAAGCCTTCCGAATGCACTATATGCCTTTGCTAATCTGTGATCTATCTTTTATCAATCTTGGCGTCTGAAGAGATGATGCTTCCCAGGTAGGTGAACTGCTGAACGGACTTAAGTACAGATTTGCCTATGCTGACATGGGAATGATGGTGTTCTTCCTGTGGTGCGGGCTGGTAGAGAACTTCAATTTTCTTCAGGCTGACTTCCAGCCCAAATAGCTCTGCAGCTTTTGCAAAGCAGAATGTTAGGCGCTGCAGAGCTGCTTCTGAATGGGTGACAAGGGCAGCATCGTCAGCAAAAAGCAGCTCACGGACTAGATAGTTTAGAGTCTTAGTGCAAGCCCTCAGACGGCTTAAGTTGAACAAGCTACCATCAGTACGGTAGCGTATATATATATGCCGTCTTCTTCTTCAAGATCTACCATAGCCCTTTGGAGCATCATGCTGAAGAAGATTGTAAATAGGGTTGGTGCAAAAATACAACCTTGTTTCACTCCATTAGTTATTAGAAAGGGCTCTGATGGAGTATTGCCATATCTGACTTGACCATGTTGGCCTTCATGTAGCAGGATAAGAGTATTATACTTTGGCCAAATCATTGAAAGGCAAGAGAAAAATGCTTTGTCATATAGGATACTATAGGAAAAGAGGAAAACCACATTGTCAATAGATAGACTCAACTAAGGATGTCATGGCCCCGATTATGTTAGATCTGAGCTGAGCTGTTGATGACAGGTTGACCTAGAGGTCTCTCATTTCATAGTCTTTCTAGAAGATGAAGTTGACTTGATGGCAGTTAACAACATGATGGCTTTGGGACCAGGCGTTTGCACACCAGCACTAGGCAGCATGTTAGATGGGGATTTTAATGGAATGGATGAAGAGGGTCAATGTTTTTATGGATTGAATATTGTTTTAACTTGGAATGACTGTGTATGATGCTGTTGAAACTGTATTTTAATGTATCTTAATGTATTTTAATTGTTGTGGGGTTTTGGGGTTTTATGCTGTTGTGATGTGGGCATCGAATTGTGCCATACTGTAAGCTGCTCTGAGTCCCCCCTCGGGGGTTGAGAAGAGCGGGGTAAAATCCTGAAATAAATAAATAAAACAACAACAACAACAACAAGAACCACAATATTCAGAAGTGCCCTATAAAATGCCAACTTTATGAAAAAGGATTAGTATGAATTATTTTTAGGCACGCATTTCCTTAGCTTTTCCATTCAAAGTAATGTGATCCTTGCAAATCGTTACTGCTTCCCTCTTCCAAATGGTAGGGCAGACAATAGACAGGTTTATCTCTCCAAAAGTATGCCTGGCTGTAAACAGGAAGAAAAAGTGAGACTCTATATTTATGTCTGTAGGCCACTTAATTTTTTTTAAAAAACCCACAGACAGCAGTAGGAAGATGACTGAATGGTTTATTTAGCTGCTTGATAAACGTAAGTGTTGTGGCAGAAGAAAGGTTTATAATAACCTGAATTTCCACCCTGCAAGTAGTGATACTAGCAAATGTCATAAAAAATAAGAAAGGAATTGCACATGTATTAAAACTAGTGCTGAGCTAAAAGGACAAATATTTTTGTGATCAAATTTAGCAGCCAAAAATGCCTTTCCTTCACTGACTATTTTTGTTGTTGTTGTTGTTGTTGTTGGTTGTTGTTGTTGTGTGGGTGTTTTTGTGAAATGGGATAAATGTGTCCAGAGAGTTAGAATGAGAATGCAGTTAACTTACCAGGCACTATCTTCACTGTATTTGATTTAATCACATTCTTTTATATCAATATCTGATTTATTAGATCAGGGCTGGGGAATATGCAGTCTGTAGGCTGAATGAGACCTTTCAAAGTCATTTTTGTGGTCTCCAGAGTCCAACCTATTTTTGACAAAAATCTGGTAATAGTAATTTTCTACAAATGTCCTCTGGGGATGAGGCTGTAGGCAATTTCACAATGATTTAAGGATACTGGGCTATTTTCCTAGCCAGAAAATGTTTCTGAGGAGCCCCTAAAACATGGTGAAATTGGTCATCATGCCCCCTGGGAGTGTTTGAAGGCATTTGGGGGCAAAAATTAGTTCATGTGATTCACAAGGCAGGATCAACGTGTCCTCAAATTCTTGACAGTTTCTGATTCCAGATTAGATAACGTAATGATGATGCTCTCACACTCTTTAAACTGTGTAAGTTAGCACATGTTATGAATCAACAGGAGATCAGACTTTGAATGTGAAATGTGAAACAAACTCATTGAGCAAAGGGAAGAATGAATGCTGTAGAATGAATCCACTTTAATTGTCTTGATTCAATGCTATGGTGTCATTGGGGCTTCACCAAAATACAAATCCCAGGATTGCATAGCTATGGCAATTAAATGAGAAATGAGATCCTTGAAAAAGAAGCTCCTGAAGGAGCTTCCCTTTTTTCTTTGTCTCAGCATTAAGATTACCGTATTCTGCAAAACTAATGTGCACTCTAATTTTGGTGAGGTAATTTAGCCAAAAAAGGTAAGCATTTGGTTCAAGTAAATATGGTATGTGTCTCTAGATGTTTGTGTGTGTATGTCTAGAATTCTCGTGAACCTGCACTGGCATAGCATTATTAATGGTGCATGTTTGTGGGAGTTGCAGTCCAAAAACATCTGGAAATCTGGAAAGTCACAGTTGACCAGCTCTACTCTACATATTGGAAAACTGTACATCAGGGGTGCTCAGGACGAGGATTGCGATCGACCGGGTGATCTTTGGGCCTCATCCGGGTGATCTTCAGGCCCTCACCCGGTCAATCGTGTTTCCTGGCTGGTTACTTCTGTTGACGCGCCGCCTGCACGCTCCAAGTGCGTTTGAGCCGTCCACGAGGGAGAATGGGCCCTTCTGCATTCTTCTTCCCTCCGTCCTTCTCCGGCCACTAACAGACGTCCCAGGCCAAAGGAGGGGGCGGGGGTGGATGACGAGGTGCTCAGCTGGCCCGTGTGCATGCGCAGAAGAGCCCATTCTCCCTCGTGAACGGCTCAGACACACTTGGAGGCGGTGCGCGTGCAGGCGGCGTGCGAAGAGGAGCAAACGACGGAGGAGAAACAAGGACGCTTTGGGAGCCATTTCCTCACCAAATTGAAGCACCAAGATCGGTCTTTTTTACTTCCTGAAAGTAGCTGAAATGTCTCTCTGTTTACTGCCTGATTATATCTGTGGGGATATGCCAGGGAGGGAGAAATGGGGTGCTTGGGTGTATTTTTGCATGTCCCATGTAAACTTCTGAGGCACAAATGGCTTTGCAGCTCCCAGGTCTCTCTGTTTACTTTCTGCCTGATTATATTTGTGGGAAATATGCCAGGGAGGGAGAAATGGGGGTGCTTGGGTGTATTTTTGCATGTCCCATGTAAACTTCTGAGACACAAATGGCTTTGCAGCTCCCAGGTCTCTCTGTTTACTTTCTGCCTGATTATATCTGTGGGAAATATGCCAGGGAGGGAGAAATGGGGTGCTTGGGTGTATTTTGCATGTCCCATTGTTTACATTTCTGAGAAAGAAAGAAGCCCCGTGCGGAAGGAAGGTGGCAGCAGGAGTGGGTGCGAGTGTGTGGGTGCGCGCGCACACCATGTGATCTTTTAAACTTGGTTCTTCATATGGTAGCTCCCATGCTGAAAAAGTGTGAGCACCTCTGCTGTACATAAACTGTGGCAGGAGTCTGTGTTGAAAGAGTGACATCAGTTCACAATTGGTTTGAAGAATAATTGAAAGCCCTATACACAATGGGATAGCTCAGAGAATATAGAACTCATCATGTTTTGAACAGGGAGCTGACTGTGATCCTTTTCCAATCTTAGGTAGGCAGACACAAATGAATAATTTATTATTAGTGATAGAATTTCTGTGTTGCAACTCTCTTCCTAGTATGTGGAACCAAGGAGTGCCTGTTTGCAGGAAAAGAGCGAGAGCGAGAGCGAGAGCGAGAGCGAGAGCGAGCGAGAGAGAGAGAGAGAGAGAGAGAGAGAGAGAGAGAGAGAGACTGGGAATAGAGGACATCCCATTAAAAAGGCCTTATAATGAGTTGCACGCTGGCTTGCAAGGCTGAGGATGGAGTAGGGGCTGTTTGAGTTCATAAGGGCCCCAACAAGTAATTTGGAGGCCCTTCTAGATAGGACCTATATCCCAGGATATGATCCCAGGTTTTCAGATTTAAACTGGATTAGATGAGTCTGCACTACCATATAATCTGAGCTAAACAGAAAACCTGGGATCAGATCATGGGGTAAAAGGCCTGATGGAAAAGCCCTGGGACTTGAAGTGTTCTTGGAAAAAAACGTATATTTTTCTAGAGTAAGCATGCAATCCCCCATCTACCATCTAATTCCCCAAACCTCCTAGATTCTGGATTGACTTGGATCTTTATTTATTTTTTATTTTTATTTAAAGGATTTGTACCCCACCCTTCTCTACTCCCGAAGGGCGACTCAGGGCAGCTTACATCAGCAATAATTCAATGCCCCACAGTACAATCAATTTAAAAAACAGTTACACAGTAAATAACAACATTCAACAGATTAAAAACCATCTTTGCTTTGGAAGTATTCCTTGCCTAGATATCTATTCCTTGTTTGATCTTTAGAGTGTCTTGATCCTGCTTTTGGAGCCCATCCAGCCTTGGCATGGTGTACAATAAACCAAAGTACCAGGATTGAGTGGATAAATAAATATGTGTTTATTGTTGAGTTTTTATTTTATTTTAAGGGGTCTTTTTTAAAAAAAGAAATAATGTCATATATTTTAAAAGCAGGTATAATAGGATATCATTACCTTCATAATTTACTTTTGTGTTTGCTGTAAAACAACGATCTTGCAATAGTGTTCCCTTTTTAATTCCTTGGAGCCTTGAACAAGACTTTTTTTTACCCTTTTTCTCAATTTCCACTGTATGCAAGTTTGTTCTTTATTTGACAGCTAATGCGTTTGCTTTTGTTCCTCTTCTCCGCCGATCCATAGGTTTTTTTTTAGGGCTTTGATGTTTTCAAGATGAGGTTCCGGTAAACACAATGCTATCCATGTAGCGATCTTAAAAGCGAATAGTCTTCAGAACCAATGGTGAACAAAACAAAGACAATCCCATTTTCTTTCAATCTGTAACTAGAATTAGAGTATCAATTTTGATGACTTATCAATACTCATTCTCCAGATATATGCTTTGGTGTGTTTTCTGCTCACCTACTTCATTTAGTTACTCATTTTTTCACTCTTAAATCAAATAAGTATACAGTCAGCCTTCTATGTTCACTGGGATTAGGGACACAAGATCTTGGCAAAAATGAAAAAGGAACAAAGTTTTAAAAAAAGCAACAACTGTTCTTTTAAATCTGAAATAACACCTCTTCAATAATCTCTATATTCTCCAGCATGGCTCTATAATCAACTTCCAATGGAAGCTGATAACAAAATTACATAGAATTTGGTGAAAGCTGACAATTATGTTGCACTGGAGGCCCTAGAGAATCCTAGAGAGTAGTAGTAGTAACAACAACAACAACAACAACAACAACAACAACTTTATTTATACCCTGCCACCATCTCCCCAAAGGGACTCGGAGCGGCTTACATGAGGCCAAGCCCAACAGTATAGCAGAGCAAATATACAACATAAAACACAAACAGTAAAATATAATGAAAATAGAAAATAAAATACAAAAATCAATACAAATGAACACACCAAACAATATAAAATCACAGTAACTGAATCACCAAAACAAAGCAAACAAGCAAACAAACACAAAAATGATCACAGTGGGCAGGGCCAGTTGCAAAGATTAAAAGTTTAAAAACACTGAGTGAGAAGGCCATGTAATGTATCTAGATTTTAGACAGAGGATCAGAGGGACAAAAGAGAGGTTTAATTGCACTAGAAGATAGAATAAAGTGCTTCTGAGGGCATTTTATGCAGGGTTTGGTCAAGGCCAGGGATTATTGTTCATTCATTGAAGGCACACTGGAATGGCTTTATAGGTAAGAACCTGCACCTTGAATTGGGACTGGAAGATAAATGGCAGCCAATGGAGCTCCTTAAACAGGGGGATTGACCGCTCCCTGTAATTCGCACCAGTTAGTAGTCTGGCTGCTGCTCACTGGATAAATTGAAGTTTCCGGACTGTCTTCAAGGACAGCCCCACGTAGAGCACATTGCAATAGTCCAACCGTTCTTCTAATATTTGATAGCTTTAGTATGCTCATGAATTGAAGTTTTTCTCTTTTGTAGCAAGTCTATATTTTTTGTGCATTCTCTAAGGCGTGGACCAAACGGGCAGATAATCAAATCCATGAAAATTCACAATTGTATTCTGGATTGTGTCTTTTTCTATTATTCTTACTGAAAGAAAGATGTGATGCAGTTCTTGAAATACTGTCTAGCATTCTGAATTCATAATATATGCCAGTGCATGCCATTTCATTCCAGCTGGGTGAAAGGAAGACTTGTAATTAATAGGCACAAATATGGCATTGGGGGAGGAAATCTTGCCAGTCCCCCACCTTACAGATAGTTGAAGAAGCACTATCATATACAACATCTGTATTCTGTATTCCCCAGGCGTTTGGAGATTAGTGCAAAATGGAATGTGAGACAAATGTAGCAGCACTACAGATGACTATGGGTCTAAGCACTATGTTTTAATCTTTTAAAATTGTATTTACGTGTATTTATCTATTTTTACTGCTCCATATGTTTATTTCTAATGTGGCATTGAATTTTACCATATTTGTAAGCCACTCTGAATCACCTTCGGGGTGAGAAGAGCAGGGTAGAAATATAATAACTAACTAACTAACTAAATAATTAAATAAATAAAAATGCTCTATATTGTTTTAATGTTATTGACAGTTCAAAATGCATGTAGGTTTCAACTATTATATTTGCTTAATTCAACTATTATATTCGCTGCCACCGTCCAAGCTTGCTAGGCCCCGGCAGACAAACCTTTGGCTTAAAGGGTGAGGCCACTTCTGTGCACACTGCGCTCCACCAGAAAAATCCATTGCACAGGCTAGAAGGACACATCCAACCTTCAAAAAAGTCATCAATGTGCTTGTAGAAAGCGTGGGATGAGTCCTTCCTGAATCTTCGTTTGCAAAGAAAAGCCGAGAAGAAGCTATCTTGGGTCCAGTGTAGGGAGGAAGGCGGGATATAAAATTCATAACAACCATCACCAAAACTTAGACAAACATGTTTGTTCATTTCAGAATGTAATTTGGAATGAGGGTCTTAGACTGATGTTCTTATATTCTGTTTATTATGAATTGAATTTATATCTTGCTTTTCTCCTAACAAAGCGGATAACCTGGATTTTATATGGCAGTGTAGAAAGGACCATAGATAGACTTTGGTCCTCCAGATGTTTTTCCTTTTATTTGCATAAATTTCAGTTACTGTAGCCCATGGTAAATTGTAGGTTTATTAGACTGAAAACTAGAGGGGATATTTAATGACTATGTAGTTGTTGCTTGAAAATGAACACCTGCTAAAATTTCCATGAAAGGTACAGGAGTTTTCACATGGAGATTAAAGGTTCTCACCTCTGCTCTAAACCTAGTACACAACACTAACTGGCTGGAAATGACAAGAAAACAGTTTCTACATTAAGAAGTCCCTCAGAGCAAACTGCTTTGGAGGGAAGTGGACTTCCTGACTGAGAGCTCTTCAGCAGTGGAACTCTCTGCCCCGGAGTGTGATGGAAGCTCCCTCTTTGGAGGCTTTGAAACAGAGGCTGGATGGCCATCTGTTGGGGGTGCTTTGAAGGCAATTTTCCTCCTTCTTGGAAGGGGGTTGGACTGGATGGTCCATGAGGTCTCTTCCAACTCTATGATTCTATGACTCTCCTTTGGAGCTCTTTAAGCAGAGATTGTATGGTAATCTTTCAAGAGACTGTGTATTTGCAAATGGCAAATACACAATCTCTGAAATTGTATATTTGCAAATGGCAAGGGGTTGGACTAATGTCTTTTGTGGCTCATTCCAACTGTAAGATGCTACCAGGGTTCTCCCACACATTTGGATATGATTAAACATAATCTGAGTGGTCATTTCTCAGGAGTGCTTTCGATGTGTATTTCTGCATGGCTGTGGTTTGGATTAGATAGCCCTTGAAGTCCCTTCCAACTCTGTAATTCTATAACCCTATGATTTTATGATTGTTGCATCTTTCATCTCCCACTGAAAACTGATTTGTAAAGTTTCTCTGTTAGTTGCTTTATTTTCAATACCTTTATGCATAGATATCCCCAGGTCTGATGTGTTCATCAAAGGGGGGCTTTCCTGACTCTTTTATAGTGCACCCTGCTCACATATTCATGTTTGCTTTAGTCGAATTGTAAGTGGATTGCCCTCATTATATCTATTGACATTTACAGAAGTGAATGTTCTTTTCCATTCTTCTGCCTTCACTATATAACATTGGCCCACAAAACTACATGACTATTGTAAACCTTGTGTTTTTGCAAAGGAAATGATTTTTGCACAGGGCATGCATGCTACATTGGCTAATTCAAATTGCCTTTGGATACAGACATTCTAATGAGGACTTGCTGATGGGTATCTCAGTTATACAATTAGCGCTTCTCTTGTAACAAAGCTCTGTAGGCAGTCAAAGGGAAATGCCTAATTATCTTGCTAAACATTCAACACCCACCCACATTCAGCATTTATACTAATGAGCACTTTCTCCACATTTATCCATTATACTGTTTGTTCCAATTAAAGGTTAAAGAACCTCCAGAGGGCTATTAGCAGAAGATTAAGATGAAACTGATGAAAAATGATTTTATTCACACAAATGTGAAAAGTGAGAATTTTATGAGTCCCTGTGTTGTGTGTCAATTGATAGAATGTTTACACCACAGTGTCAAGAGTGCAGGACATAGTTTGTGGTGAGGAGGGGTTTTTGAGAGAAAGGCAAGGAAATGATGTTGCAAAAGTAGAAGAGAAGGTGAAATTATTTTTATTTTATTTACAGCATTTTTACCCCGCCCTTCTCAACACCCCCCCCCGGGGGGGGGGGACGACTCAGAGAGGCTAACAAAGGCAGCAATTTGATGCCACAATCAATACACATTATAAAACCATAAATTCATAAAGCATTAAAACAATAGCAATTAATTAAAAACAAATACCGGTAATCAACAATCAATTAAAACAATATGCTGTCCACAAACTCAATTGATAGAACAGTAAAGTCATATCCTCATGTCTGTCGTCATTGCCAATCCATTCCAGTAAAAAATGCTGCTTTATGTTATTGTGCAAAGTCCTGGTCCAGAAACCACATATGGGGGGCTACAGCTGAGAAGGCCCTATCTGTCATCCCCGCCAGCCACATCTGAGATGTTGGTAGGAGCGAGAGCAGGGCCTCCTCGGATTATCTTAAGTTGCGAGGTGGGACGTAGAGGCAGATGCGTTCGGACAAGTAAGCTGGGCCAGAACTGTATAGAGCTTTATAGGTCAAAACCAGCACTTTGAATTGAGCTTGGAAGTGGACAGGCAGCCAATGGAGCTGACACAACAAGGGGGTGGTATGCTCCCTGTATGTAGCTTTTGTAGTAATCTGGCTGCCGCCCGTTGGACTAATTGCAGTTTCTGAACCGTCTTCAAAGGCAGCCCCATGTAGAGTACGTTGCAGTAATCTATCAAAGCAGGAATGAAGGAACTAGGCTAAGAGGGCAGGTATTTCTGAAGTACAAATCCCAGGAGCTTTTATCATTCCTGATGTTGACTAGAGTAGTGGTTCTCCACCTATGGGTCCCCAGGTGTTTTGGCCTACAACTCCCAGAAATCCCAGCCAGTTTACCAGCTGTCAAGATTTCTGGGAGTTGTAGGCCAAAACATCTGGGGACCCACAGGTTGAGTACCACTGGACTAGAGTTTCTGGAGTCAAACACCATCTGCAGACTACCTAGCACTACCCTGAGCCCATACAAGTCTTAGAGGGGAGATAGCTAACCAGTTTTCCTTCCCCTAAGATTGAGGGAAGTCATAATCCCAGTTGATTCTGGTTTGGCCAGACCTCAACTGGAATACTGTGTCCAGTTCTGAGCACCACAATTCAAGAAGGATATTGACAAGCTGGAACATGTCCATAGCGGTCAGCAAGTTCAGCAGCTCAGCGGCTCACTATGCCTGCAGAGGCCACTGTAAACACTGCATATTATTGCTAACAGATTTGTGTTCATGGGTGGCATTCAGAAAATATTCACTGTTGCCACATTTTTCAAGACACCAGCATTGAGCTAAGGGGACTCCATTCAGGATCAGAACCCATAGTTCAAGAAGCAGTAGATTAGATGACTCACCCGTCATCCAGCCCAGTTCCCATTCCCTCCTCTTCTTTTAAAATTCCTTACATTTACTTAGATTTTCAACATTCAAGGGCTGATTGCGGGTTATGCCACAGTGACTGCGTAACGACTCTCAGATCTGTTAATGGAGTCCATTCACCCCACAGAACAGCAGCCTTGCATTTGTGACACCTCAGGGAAGATAATACAAATTTCTTGCTGTGGAAGCTGTGTGTGGCAAGGCCATCTTGCAAAGCGCTTTGCCTGGCTTTCACTGAGAAGTGCCTTTGGAAAATTCACTCCCGTCGAGTAAGGAAAATCAACTGTTTTGGCTGCTCCAGTGGGCACGCTGATGTCATCAGGAAAGAAGTTTACATTTGAAACCTAGGCTGTGACAGCAGTAAAAGGCCTATAAATATATTTAAGGTTTTACTGCCCTGGCTGGTTTTGAAATCGCTTCTGAGGAATTTCACAAACACTTGCAATTGTTTGATATATACACTAGGCACGGTAGTTTCAGGGACTGAGCACAAAAAGTAGGCTACCGTAAAGTAACTTCACAGGCACAGCAGAAAGGAGTCTGTTTTCATGTGACCTCATAAACAGTAATCAGTGGAATGCATTTATAAGCAGAAGGATACGTAAAGGGTAATAAAGTGACTAAATGTTTATATAAAGCAAAGGAAAATGAAGCAGGTTACTGTTAAATAAACCAGATGGTGTCATAAAAATGTATTCAGAAATAATAATTGGTAGGTATACTTAGAGGGAAAGGTGTGTGAGAGACTGTCAGACACAAGCCAAATAATATATTGTGTTTGATCATATCTATGTAAAGCTGAGATGTGGCATAAATGCTCCTCCAGATGTTGTTGGACTGCAACACCCAGTAGCCCTAGCCAACAGAGCTGATGGTGCAAGATAATGGGAGTTATGACCCAGCAACATCTGGAGGACTACATGATTTAAAAGGTGACATTTAGCATCTTGGGAACGATTCTCACATTTTTATATAAGCCTCTCGTGGTATGTTTCACACATACTTTTGCTGCTGTTTTTAATTGGAAACAATTGGGATCGAATTGGATATTTCTTGTTATCCTGCCTCTTACCCACTCCAACACAAAATGTGATATGTCATATACAGAAATGATGAAAACTGCTCAAGACAGGCAGGATTTGGAGTCAGAAAGCCACAGCAGGAGAACAAGTAAAGCTAGGCATGATAGGGATTGTATTCCAACATGCCAGGAATCAAACTTAAACTGTGCTTTTCGGCTCCAGTTTTCTTTCCTGTAATACAGTGGTTCTCAACCCTTTTTTGACCAGAGACCACTTGACCAGAGACTACTTGTCCAGGAACCACTCTCTGACATTAGTACCAAAAGAGTTACAAATCAGTTTTTGGTCAACTCTAGATATGGTTTGATTATTTGGGGTGCTGGTTCAGAAAATTGCACTGGGTAGACCACATCAGCTCTATTTTTTGATACAGAACATATGCCATCCAGTAGTCACCATCTGCATGCCCACAGAAAACCATATTTAATAATCTAGAGCTGATGTGGTAGTAGTAATATTTCGTGTATAGTCATCCTCTCCCCTCCTGATATCCCCATTGCCTTGCCACTATAAGAAGGTTTCGTGAGACCAGTCGCTCTTGTTGCCACATGGTTTTGAGGCAGCGGACCATATTTTCATTCTTACGGACCACTGGTGGTCCATAAACCACAGGTTGGGAACCAATGTTCTAAAACAATCTTAGGAGAAGAAAAGCACAGCTTTAAAATACCAATTTGCACATAACATAGGTTGGTCTCCTTGATAACAAACAAATAAATCCTGTTTGCTTGTTTAAAATATTTCAAATGCTGCTGTTTTTTAAAGGAAACAGTTCATACACAATAGGTCATTTGTCCTCCAAATTTGGTCTTTCAGAATCCCTGGCTATTGGCAAAGATGGTCAGAACTACTGCAACAGGTGATTAAACATATTCATCATTATTTAGATCCAGGTATCTCTTCCATATTCATGATTTCTATCATGAAACAATTGCCAGAATAATAATTCCCCTTGTAAACTTTACTTGCCATCTGCATTATAGCAGAATTAATGTTGTCTGACATCGCTTTAGCTGTCAAGGCTCAATATTAGCTGTCAAGGCTCAGGGATTGTCTGCTTGTATGTGTACCTGTAATCCGCCCTGAGTCCTCTTCGGGGTGAGAAGAGGACTTATATATATTTATTATATATAAATAAATAAATAATATTGTAGACTCATAGGAGTTATAGTTCTTACACGGTCTTAGATTTTCTCTGCCAAGAGTGCTGATGCCTCACCAAATGAAAAATTATATAGTCAGTTACCCTCCAAGCTGTTTTCCCACGAATTTTGTCTCTAATAATGAGATGTGAGGTTAACATCTCCTTTTAACTCTTACTACATTCTTCTTTATCTATTCTACTTCTCCTTTCGGAATTCTGATCTGCTGGATCTCCCTTTTTCACCTCCACCTCCATGCTATCTGTTTCCCTTACCCTTTTCTAACCCTGTAGCCCTTTACCTATTCCCTTCTCTCTCTCCCCCCCCCTCAATATTCTTCTTGCTCTTTGAGCGTAGCAGGCTTCTCAATAGAACTGCCCTGCTGTTTTCAATACTTGTATTGTTTTTATATGCTATTTTCTGTATTTGACTTTCTCAATAAAGCTTTTTTAAAAAAAAGAAAAAAAAGAAAAATTATATAGTCAGTTTAAAACCATATAAAGCAGTTCAATACAGATCAAACTTCATTCTATGGTTCTACACTGACCATATGAAGCAGTTCAAACTGAATTAATTGGTAGTGTAGAACTAGCCAAAGTCGCCTACATAAAATCAGCCCAAATAACTCCCCCCCGCCCTGCTATTTTCATCTACAAATACTTTGACTCATGGATAGGGCGAGATCATGTGCTGTAATTCTACATATATGTGACAAAGTTTGTTTCTGGCTAGGAGAGGGAACTCAACCTCCCTGTTTGCTTTTATAGTTAATGAATGGTGAAAAGCTGGTTTTTTCCCATTGTCATGATAGTTTTCTTAGAGTGGTGAAATTCCTGGAACAGTCACTTTAAGGTGAAGAACAAATGATCAAGGAAGAGGAAATGCACTATGTATATCTCACAAAACAACTTACTGGTATAACTTGTATGGGGTGGGGTTGTTATGAGGATCCATGAATCAATCAATGTCATTCACATGCCTGCAGCAACAAATAGAAACGTGAATTAATAGCACAACACAAATACAGCCTGAGATCCTACATCATGCTGGTGTTGTATCAGTCCATACTCATGTAGTTACACATTTGTTGCATTATACTGTCATTCTGAAGACATTTGCAGCCAACTATAAATCGACCAGTGTTCTTCCGCACCTCATAGTGGTTATGCAGTAATGAATGGAAGACAATGATGACACAAAAATGTGTCCAATTTCCTGTATTCCCACCTACATTTATTTAATGGTTCATACATTTAATTAATGGTTAAGTTACTTCTGGTGTGAGATAATTGGCTGTCTGCAAGGATGTTGCCCAGGGGATGCCCGGATGTTTGATGTTTTACCATCCTTGTGGGAGACTTCTGTCATGTCCCTGCATGGGGAACTGGAGCTGTCAGGGGGAGCTCAAACCATTCTCCCTGGATTCGAACCACTGACTGGTTGGTCAGCAATTCTGCTGGCACAAGAGTTTAACCCACTGCACCACCTATAGGGGGCTCCTATAGTTATCATACATACAGTATATATTCATGTATACGTTGAGGACAGGTTTTGGGCCAACATGAATTTTAATGTGACCTGTAGATGTGTCTGGGGTCATTCATGGAGAAAGAAATGCACTGATACTCAAGACTGTGTTGTCCACAAAATGTACACCCATATGTGTGAACAAACAATGCATGAAAAAACTCCCTGGAAATTCTGGAACAAACCACAAAATCTGTGGCAGCCTATCAGAGTATATCCCATGCAGAGCTGGAATCTGATGCTGAAAAAATACTATCAGGACTGGGGTAACTAGAAGTCTTGAGAGGAAATCACAGCATTCCTAGGAGAATTCTCACTGTCACCCCTCTGCCTCCATTAAAACTTGTGTGCCAGCTGCGCCCGTACCTTGGGAAGTCTGACTTGGCCACGGTGGTCCACGCTCTAGTTACTGCAACACTCTCTAAGTGGCGTTGCTTTTGAAGACTATTCGGAAGCTGCAACTGGTCCAACGGACAGCAGCCAAGTTGATAACAGGAGCGACATTCAGAGAGTGTACAACTCCTCTGTTGTGCCAGTTCCACTGGCTGCCAGTTTGCTACCGGGTACAATTCAAAGTGCTGGCTTTAGCCTTTAAAGCCCTAAACGGTTCTGGTCCAATATACCTGTCCGAACGCACCTCTCCCTATGAACCATCGAGATGTTTAAGATCAACCGGAGATGTCCTGCTCTCGGTCCCTCCTTCTTTGAGAGACAGGGCCTTTTCAGTGGTGGCTCCTCGGCTTTGGAACACCCTCCCTAGTGACATCGGATCAGCCCCCTCCCTCCTGACATTTCGTAAGAAAGTCAAGACCTGGCTGTTTGAGCAGGCATTTGCTGATGAAATATAATGGTTTAATTAGATCTATGGAATGATGACGATGTGACGGAAAATGATTTCAGCGTGACGCTGAGAACTGTAATTGTATGTTTTAATTGCTATGGTTATTGTTTTGATTGTTTTGGTCATGTTTTTATTGGAGGGCAGAGATTGCCTTGTGTAAACCGCCTCGAGTCGCCTTCAGGCTGAGAGGGGCAGTATAGAAATATGGTAAATAAATGAATAAATAAATTTTCGTGTGCCCTGCTATGGTTTAGTAATGATTCCAAATGGTCAAGGCGATGCAGAACAGCACATTCCAATGGACTGGGTAAGAAAAAGAAAACCATCCAGTCTGTTTCCTATTCTTAATGAGTGGATACTGTGGCCACTGTCCTAGCCTCGAACCAGTTTTTGGGACTTTCTTTGGTAGCGGTTCCACAATGGAATCCGCTCATTTAAATCCACTTCCTAAATCAGTTTTATTGGCTATGTAGAACCTACCTAAAAGTTACAATACTCACATTGATCCATGGATTTTTTGATCAATTTTGGGTTGATTTTTTAAACAAAAATTCTAGACTTATACATGAGTATATAACATGGGTTTTTTTTGGTGTGTCAGGAGTGACTTGAGAAATTGCAAGTTGCTTCTGGTGTGAGAGAATTGGCCGTCTGCAAGGACATTGCCCAGGGGATGCTCTAATGTTTTTGATGGTTTACCATCCTTTTGGGAGGCTTCTCTCATATCCCCACACGGGAAGCTAGAGCTGATAGAGGGAGCTCATCTGCACTCTCCCTGGATTCGAAGGTGCAGTACTGTCGGCACAAGGGTTAACCCACGGCACCACTGGGGGCTCCATCCACTGGGGGCTCCATAAAGTAATACAATGGTTATGTTCTATTTGGGTGTGTCCGTAGGATTTTGGCTCATATGAAATAGTTATACTTGTGGAATTGTATTTATCTAACCACAAACTGGAAAATTCTATGAAACAAAAGCCTCCAAAGTTTGGCAGGCAGGCAGGCGGGCGCTGGAAGGAGAGAGGGAGAGAGAGAGAGAAAGCAGCCAAGGAGGCCGGGCAAAGTGGGGCAAAGCCAAGCAAGCCCTGCCACAAACCCTGCTGCTGCCCTCGGGACTCTCATTCCAAACCGAGACCTGGGTGAGCGAGCTGTGTGGGGCTGCTTTCTTTCCTTAGTTGGGGGCGAGGAGGGAGGGCTCCGCCGTGTTCCTGAGCTGAACCCAAGGAGGAGGGGCTGCAGGATGGAGACTCCACTTGCTGCTGCTACTTGTGCCCTCGCCTTTCTCCGCCCCGCCCTCCCTCGCACTCGAAGGAGAAAGGCGGTGAGGGCCCACGGGAGAGAGAGAGAGAGAGAGAGAGAGAGAGAGGGTGCCTCTTCAGAGCTGGCTAGGAAGAGCCACCCCCCCTCTCTCCCTCTCCTGTGGGCATGGACTGCCACCAGTGGGAGGGATCCTCCTTCCTGTCAGCTGTCCACTTGGGCGTCCTTTCTGAGTGACACCCTCGAAAGGAAGGAAGGGCGCCCCCTGTTGCATCTGTCACTTTGGGGAAACACCTCATCCACTCTTTCTTCTCCTGCCCAGGTAAGGAAGCCTCGAGGGAGGGGGAAGGCTGCTGTGGGGAGGCTCCACCCTCACGTGGGTCCCTCTCTCAGTTGAGTTTCCCTGCCCAGGCAGCAGCCAGGCGGCCCCTTTTCCCAGCCTTGCACCTTCCGAGCCGCCGCCGAAGCCATATCTGGCCGGAGTGCTGGCGGGTGCGCCTATAAATACCCTCCTGCTGCGTGCGTGGAAGGGGCTTGCTGTGCACGCAGCAGGAAGGATGAAGGCAACGAAGACATTAAGAGAGAGCGCACACGCAGGCAAAGAGGATCCCCTTCCCGGGTGCACGCGGCGGCGAGTTCATAGGCAGGCAAGAAAGAAGCCCCGCGCGGATGGAAGGCTGCAGTAGGCGCGTGCGCATGCGTCCACACGCTCACATGCACAACAGGTGATCTTTTCAACTTGATTGTTCATATAGTAGCTCGCATGATGAAAAAGTGTGAGCACCCCTGCTCCAAAGTATACCAATGGGATTCAAGACCACTTCCATGCAATACTGTTTTAGTGCTATGATTCCACTTTAATTCCCCTGGTTCCATCCATTGGATTTGTATGAAGGTGGTCAAAGCATTTTGAACATTCAGCCAGATTGCTCTTCCTTGTATAACACTGCTGTAGACAATCTGGTCCTAGACCATCTTCGTATTCCTATTTACCTCATTGAAAAAATGGATTGAATGTACAAAACTGTTCTTCATTCCTTTCCCAATTGATGTTAATGTTATGTGAAACTCAGCTACAAGGTGGACTATCTTAAAAAGGTATTTCAGAAGTGTTGCTTCTTTGTTGTTGTGCTTCTCCATCCATTTAGTTATTTACTTTAAAAAAGAAAAGAGGACTCATATGTCTTCCAGGCAGCAGGGCACATAAATCTATCTAATTTGTTCCAGGTGTTGCTGTGATCATTCATTTTATGATGTGACAAGAGCCAAAAGATGTGTTTTTCTTTACTCCTGTAGATTGGGTTTCCGGTCTGAACAGGTGGGGTGCATCAAGCTGAAGTATACTCAGCAATACCCATAATGAAAACAAATGGAAATATTTCTGATATCCTATATGCCTTGCTTTAGGAATAGATATTAAGTGTGCAAACATTTTAAAAATGCTTTGCATTTTCCCAGAAAGAATTTGTTTTTCTTGTCAAACAGAGAAACATTTGTGATAGATTTAGTATACCTGTTTGTGTTTTAACGCCTTGTAGCAGCATATGAAGTAATTCGAGATGACGGAGAGAATATGAATGGCCAATGACCACAGAGAACAAGCTTTGAAGTCTCAGGGATTTGAATATATGTATTTCTTTATTTCAGGTTGCCAAATTAAAATAGAGGGAATTGTAGGCAAGTTGCTGATGGCAGGCATTTGTGAATAGGCAAGCCCACTCCTCTGTGACACTTTAGATCTGGGTCCCCATTCTCAGTCTGTTGACCCAGATCTAATTGACGTTCCTCTTTCCTCTCATCTGGATAACTCTCCTATACACACAAGTTTTGGGGTTTTTTTAAGAAAAAAAAGTCAATCCAAAAGACCTGGGGCAATGTATACATGGGTTAATGTGAATAATATACTCAATTGACCTATACTCTGTCTGCTCTGGCATCATTTCTGGGTCTTTTGAATGCTTGGGTGGGGATATGGCCATGTCCCTCTGAGATGGCATTGGTGCTTTTCACTCTCTGTAGAATGATCCTTAACTTAGCCACAGATGATATCAAAACCCATTTAAAGCCATGGCAAAATCAAAGTGAATTGATCATTTTAGCTGAGCTGTAGATTCGATCTGCACTGCAAATGTAGGGCACATCAACACTGACCAGACCACTTAGTTCCGTATAGAAAGTGATCAGGACCATATTACACAGGGCTGATCTGAATTAATATGAGGTTAAGCAGGTTAACCTGCCTTTACTCTGGTTGAATTAACTCAGGTATTCTGTGCCACCACTGAGGTGTTTTAAAAGCTCTCTTTTGGGCTGCCACTAGACTGCATGTCCTCTAATGTGTAGTTCAAAAAGTGCTATTGTGTAGAGTGGGAAAGATATGAGCTTGTAGGCATGTGTAACAATAACAATAATAGTAATGCATTTATATTCCACTCTATTTCTTCAAGGGGACCCAGGGCAGATCACAGTATGCATACACGGCAAACATTCTATGCTGTTTTGGATAGACAGTACAGAGATAGACAGAACAGAAGGAAGTGTGTTGTCAATATCCAGCTTTTTGCCGCCTTGGAAGGTTGTGCTCCAAATCCAGCCACAGGGGGGTGATGTTGCCTCATCCTCTATGATGAAGAGCCATCAGGATTTCCTCTTTCTTTTTGGTCACCCGCATTTTCTGATCTTTTTTCTTTATGATGTCATAAAATACCTCCTCTGCTTGGTTTGATGATACTCAATTTCTCTAATTACAACACAAACTGTTTTTGAACTGCTTTGGTCAACAGTAAGCTGGGCTTGACAGTTGGCAGCTCACGCAAGCCCAGGGCTTTGAACTGGATACCTTTCGTTTGGTAGATCTTATTGCTGGTGATTTACCAGCTGTGCTAAACCCCGGCCCGTACTCACAGAATGGCTTTAAATTGTGTTTGGACATGGGCATAATTTTGTTAAACAATATTTATTTATTTATTTATTGTTTGGTCTTATATTCCGCTCCTCCCTGCAGGCTCGGGGCGGACAACAGTACATAAAATAGGCTAACCTGTATCGTTCATGCAGCCATAGAATAAAAACACAAAACATAAAAACGCGACATCGTATCCCGAGGCATAGAATAAAATACAAAGCATTCCTTAGACCAGTGTACCAATTACATAGGAGATTGCGCTGGGCTAGTTTGCCTAGCCGAAGGCTAGTCTAAAAAGAGCGGTCTTGCAGGCCCTACGGAATGGGAGGAGCTCCGTAGCAGCTCGGGCGTCATCTGGGAGGGAGTTCCATAGTGCCGGGGCTGCCACAGAGAAGGCTCTTTGCCTAGTGGTGGACAAGTGACAGGCGCGGACCGATGGTACCAGGAGCAAATTCAGTTCCTCCGAACGTAGTGATCTCGGGGGAATGTACGGGGCAAGGCGGTCCCTCAGGTACGCAGGCCCTAGGCCGTGTAAGGCCTTAAAGGTTAAAACCAACACCTTGAAGGCAATTCGGTACTCAATGGGAAGCCAGTGCAATTGCCGGAGGATGGGCGTGATGTGCTCCCTTACTCCCGCCAGCAAGCGAGCAGCGGCATTTTGCACCAGCTTGAGTTTCCGGATTGTCGACAAGGGAAGGCAAACGTAGAGGGCATTACAGTAGTCCAGTCTCGAGATGACCATCGCCTGGATCACCGTGGCCAGGTCGTCCCTGGAAAGGTAGGGTGCCAGTCGCCTAGCCTGTCGTAGATGAAAAAATGACGCCCTGCTGGCCGCAGAGACCTGAGTCTCCATGGTCAGCAGGAGGTCCAATTGGACACCCAGGCTCTTAACAACAGGTGACGGGCTAAGATGCTCGCCATCCAGGGTAGGCAACCGGCACTCATCCAGTCCAGGCCGACCGGGCCACAAGATCTCCGTCTTCGACGGATTCACCTTCATCCGGCTGGCACGCAGTCACGGCCTCCAGGCATAGATGGAAACAATCGGGTATGGAGTCCGGCCTGCCGTCCAGTCTCAGCAGAAGCTGGGTGTCGTCAGCGTACTGATAACACTCCAGACCAAAGTCGCAGGCCAGCTGGGCCAGGGGGCGCATATACACGTTGAATAATAAGGGGGAGAGGATGGCCCCCTGGGGGACCCCGCAATCAAGCGGAAGTCTGGAGGCATAGCACATTGAAGCCTAAATCTTGCATGTAGACTCATGAACTCTGCTGTTGAATGGTGTGATAACATGTGGACAAATACCATTGATTCAATAGGCCTACTCTCATTGGGAGCACAAATGGAACTCAAACATGAGCTCCAGGTTCAATATATTTTTACATTTATATACTGAATATCTTTGAAGTATTTTTTGTCCAGTTTGAATCAATTTTTAAAAAATCAAATTAAAATAATCCCATCATTCTTGTGTCTAAATGTCTAGAGGTCTGATGTTCCATAGATATTCATGAGGAAGTCAATAATTTTACAGAGTTTTATAGTTCCTGGGTGTCATTAAGCTTAATGGCATTTAGGTGGAATCAAAGGTTTCCCATTTCTGTTCTTGTTGGAGGAGTGAACAATAAAGTTTTAGCCTAGTTTTCTGTCTGGTGTATCCCGTAAGCCTTTCATGACACTAGTTGATACACACTTACATAAAAATACAGGCATATGATATTATGACATTTTTCCAGATTGTTTTTCTTAAGTGTAATGAGTTTATACTAGTTATTTTGGTACCATTTCAGACCAAAATACTAGCAGAAAAAGTTTTTGTGGTCCATACCACAGTGAGCATTAAATCTTTTGGAGTCACTGGTAGAGTCTTCTCTTGAAAAAATAAAGTAAAATGAAGTGGTTTCTGGTTTTTTCCCCTCCGAAAAAGCCCATTCTGGGTGTGGGTAGTGCTAAAGGAGTGTTCAGGCTATACTTTTATGAGTAGCTTGGAATTAAAATTCTTTATATAAACATCTACTTAACTCATAACCCTTCCATGTCATAATTACATGCCACTACTTGTATTCATTTTATTTTGTTTTGCTTTTATGACAGTATGGTAGAATATGAATATTAAACCCAAGGGAAGCTAAGAAAGCATTCTCCTAACATGCTTATTCCTGTTTAATTTGAGAAAAACAGTGACTTTTGGGAAATAGCACTTCCAGAATGTCTGCAGTACTCACAGTCTAGGGCATTGCTCTTCGGAAGCTGCCATTTTGAACCACAGAAACAGCAAGTCACTTGTTCTAAACAGTGAAATAAGTGACAAAATATTTGGAGGACTTTGTTAGCCTTTGCTCATACCATAAAGCACAGCTTGTGCTGATTTGTAGCATTATGATTTCATCTTAGGTTATTTTCACAAGCTGAGCGCTACCCCTTACTCTAGATCTAGTTCTGTTAAACCAAATAAACAAACCAGACTGAATCATCTTGTTGTTTCAGCCAGAAAATTCAAATGGTGCTCCCGAACCTCAGTTCGTAATATAAATGGTATACACCACTAATAGACATTGTGCTGCCCTTACATCTATCATCTGTAGTAGGACTCAGCATTTTGCCTTTTACAACTTCCTTTATTGATTATACCCTCTGAGAAGGAAGATTTATGACACTACAGATGGAAATAAGCAAATGTTGTATTAATTCTGGAAAAAGGTCATTGAAAAAGAATTATAGGCCAATCATGGCTATGAGATATGCACAATAATTTTATTCCCGGGAATCAGTGTGGATTTTTACCTAAACAAAAACAGTAATGAAACAAAATAAATTATTCTGCACATTTTGGAATATCTATAATGACACAATGAGAAGCAAGTGTTGATTTTTTAGATGCTAAAAAAGACTTTGGTAATTTGAAAAATAAAAAGGTGATTGTTGCACTCCAGAGCAGGATCCCTTCTGACTTTAAATACCATATGGTTGGGTTAAAATAGCAAGCGGTTTATTGAAGGTAATAAAAGCCAAAGCAATAAAAAGTAATCCCCAGTAAAAGGTAAATCCAAATGATTAGGAAGAAAAAGGAGCAATTATTCCAAAGAGCAATAATCCAAAAAAGTCCATGAAACTAGATACTTGGTTTCAAAGGCAAATGACAGCAAAGGAACTTAAAACAGGAATCAAAACAAAGACAAAAGTCCAGGAACTTGGCATGAAGAATTTAACATGAATCCAACGTTGCTTCATCTGAAGCTAGATTCTGTACTTAGCACTTATATCCTTGCCCTATTTTCCAAACAGCTAGAAACGGATTTTTCCTTAACTTTGGTTTTACTTCTAACTTTGGCTGCAATCTGACTGAGCGTAGTAATTGCTGGATTGTTTGTCTTTGCTGGCTAAAAACACTTCTTCTGTTCAAGGCTTCATTAAAATCTGCACCTGGAGATAACTGACCAGGGGACTGTGGCGCAGAACCTTTCCCAGGCTCAAGACCTTGAGAATCCTCTTGTAGCAATACAGACCTCTCTGACCCATCATCTGAACTGCATTCAGGCCCCACATCTCTAAACCCAGGCCCAGGAAACATACCATCATCTCCATTCCCTTCAAGAACATCTTCATGAACAGCATCCCCCTTCAGAGGAATCAGCTTAAACATGAACAACATTTTCATTCCCATCATCCAAAGCAACCTGATCATTAGACACAATCACAGGCTGAACAGTGATCAATAAAGTTGATGGATTTTAAAATGAGGGTTAGACATTTGATTATTACTATGTCAAATATGGTATGAATTGTGTGTTATTCCAGAATAGTTGTGTCTAGACATGGAATAAAATTAAGTATATGTGATGGTGGAAGAAAATAAATGTATCTGTGTTGGGAAGAATTACAGTGATAAAGATGAATGTTTCACCCAGAATTTTGCTTTATTCAAACAATTCTGGTTTTGACTCATAATGTGCTACCTAACTTTATCAAGATTTTGGAGTATCATAAGACAGAATAAACATTAAACCAAGTGACATATTACTCTTAGATAGATGTAGTTTTCAGTGGTTTCCATATCTGCAAATATTTGAAAGATTCAAGATGGATAACAATATAATGACTGATACATATGAATTTGGGTTGCATTTATGTACAGATGATGAGCATTTGTTTGATTAGTAAAATAAAAAAGACACAAAGTGTTAGTTTTGACCTTTAAAGCCCTATATGGTTTGGATCTAGGTTACCTAGACACTGAGATCTTCTGGGGGACCCTTACTCCAACCACTCAGAACCCGACTATTACCCAGAAGACCTTTTCTTTTCTTTTTTAAATGCTTTTTATTGAAAGTTTCCATTTTATCAAACATACAGGGTCACAGTAGGAAAATGGGAAGGGGAAGGGAAAGGAAATACATTGACTTCCATTCTAGCTCCACACTAATTACATATGTTCTTTGATTACATTTTTTAATCACAGGGCATCCCCGATGCTCTTATTCTTAACAATGAATATCTGACAGTAGAGCTTTGCATATTCAATATCTACTAACTATTCATTAACTTAAGTCCAATCTGTCTTTAGTCTCTTTGCCATTTTCTACCACAACCAATATTTTAATTCATACATTTCTTATCTCTCATTTTCTCTATCCTCTATTCTTTTAAAGGTTGGAGGTTCTATTACCACAAGTTCACAAATGCGATCCTGGCCGTTGTTATAGGGAGCACAAAATCTTTCTCTACATTTCCATTACCCTTCATCACCATGTTAAACCTCTCTTTGTTTAGTTTTCTATCTCAGGATCAGCAATATTTATCCTCATCTTATTCTTCTTTTCCTTCCTCTTCTGGTGGATTCCCGGGGTCAGGTTCTGAGGCAGTTTCTCCTCAGGATCTGGGAGGAGTTGAGACGTTTCCTTTCCCTTCTTTTTTTTTAAATGTATATATATATATATATATATATATATATATATATATACATAATTATTATTATTATTATTGTGTTCCTTTTCCCTTCTTTTTCAGACGCGGAGGGCTAAGATTGAGTCTTCCTTTCCTGCTCTAGATCTCATTCCTACTCTAAAGTATTTTACCTTATCCTAGTAGATCCCCATGCTTCTTTCATTTCTTTCTCAACTAAACCTAATATTCAGATGCTTGAGTTCATTAGTGAGAGGGAAATACCCAGAAGACCTTTTCATCAGCCTCCCCAAGACTGTAGAAGGACCTGCCGGAAGAGATTCGACAACTGAATGAGTGATCAGAATTTAAGAAACACCAAAGACCAGCTCTTCTGGCAGGTTCCGTTTTTCAAAATGGGCTCTGGATACTCTGACATTTCCAGGCGCTGAATCACCTGAAACAGCATGGGTGGCACGGCTCTATTTTTTTCACTCTCAGCAAAACATGCGCTGGCTGATAATGGCTGTTTCAGGTATCTTTCGAATATATGTGGAGTGGCAAAACAGATTTTGATGTAGGCTAATTCTGACAACGGAATTAACTTAAAAAGACTTGTTTCTGCAGGAGTTGAACACTTGTGTATCTATTTTGTTAATATACCGTATTTTTCGCACCATAAAGTGCACCTGCTGATAAGACGCACCTTGATTTTTGAGGAGGAAAATTGGGAAAAAAATGGGGGCTGGTTACACTAACATGGAGGGGGGGCGCTGGAGCAGAGGGGGCTGCGATGTACTTACGCTATATTCGCGCCCCCTCCGGCGGCTCCCGGTGGCTCCTGTGCATGCCCATACTCTCGCCGCCGTGTCGCTGCAGCCAGCCGGCGGCGCGGAGGAACGGGGGCGGAAGAGGGGACTCGTGGGGCGGGCTCGCCACTCACGGACCCGAGGAGGGAGGGAGGCCACGAGGGCGGCCCCACGGCGGCGCAGCGGCAGCAGTAGCAGCAGCCGCAGCAGCAGCAGCGGAAGGGCCCGAAGCCAGAGGCGCTTCTTCCTGACGTCAGGAAGAAGCGCCTCTGCCAGGAGGAAGGGGGGGACCTTGTAGGCTGTAGGCCCGAAAGAGAGGCCGCAGGGAGGGAGGGAAGGAGGAAGAGTTCCCTCCTCCCTGCGGCCTCTCTTTCGGGCCTCCTTACAGCCGCGCCCTCCCCTTCCTCCTTGGCAGAGGCGCTTCTTCCTGACGTCAGGAAGAAGCGCCTCTGACGAGGAAGGAAGGGAGGCGGCGCGCTGTAAGAACGCTGTAGCGCGCGCGCCTCCCCTTCCTCCTCGTCAGAGCGCGACGAGTGACGTCAGGAAGAAGCGCCTCTGCCGAGGAGGAGGGCCTCGCCAGCCGCGCTTACAGCGTTCTTACAGCGCGCGCTGGCGAGGCTCTCCTCCTCGGCAGAGGCGCTTCTTCCTGACGTCACTCGCCGCGCCTGATGAGAGGAGGAAGGGGGGAGGCGGCGCGCTTACAGCGTTCTTAGCGCGCGCCGCCTCCCCCTTCCTCCTCGTCAGAGGCGCGACGACAGTGACGTCAGGAAGAAGCGTCTCTGCCGAGGAGGGAAGGGAGGCGGCCGCATGCTGTAGGGAGGCCCGAAGAGAGGCCGCAGGGAGGGAGGGAACTCTTCCTCCTTCCCCCCCTCCCTGCGGCCTCTCTTCGGGCCTCCTTACAGCGCGCCTCCCTTCCTCCTCGGCAGAGGCGCTTCTTCCTGACGTCAGGAAGAAGCGCCTCTGGCTTCGGGCCCTTGCTGCGCTGCTGCTGCTACGGCTGCCGCTGCGCCGCCGTGGGGCCGCCCTCGTGGCCTCCCTCTCCCTCGGGTCCGTGAGTGGCGAGCCCGCCCCACGAGTCCCCCTTCCGTTCCTTCCTCTGCGCCGCCGGCTGGCTGCAGCGACACGGCGGCGAGAGTATGGGCATGCACAGGAGCCACCGGGAGCCGCCGGAGGGGCGCGCGAATATAGCGTAAGTACATCGCGGCCCCCCTCTGCTCCAGCGCCTCCCCCTCCATGTTAGTGTATTTCCATAAGACACCGCTTATTTTTCTTCCTACTTTGGGAGGAAAAAAGCTGCGTCTTATGGTCCGAAAAATACGGTAGATTGATGTAACTGCTTATATTAGGGGGGCATGTCTCTGTGGACAATTTGATACATATTAAATCCATGATCTCTAAATGGATTTGATATTCATAAGCTTCATATTTACACCACATCTTACTGTGGACAAGATAGCTGTTTTCTCCTTTTCTATTACAGTGCTGCTATGCCTAATTTATCCTATATTAAGTTGTACAGTAGAGCTCTGTATATGATTGTCAGGGAGGACAATACTGAGATCCCAGCAACCATTACTATTGGAAAGGGGATTAGAAGAGTAGGCTTAGAAACCACAGTTGGAGTGTTTTTTGCACATGTCTGTGTGCTCTCCTTCACTCACATGGTGATTTCTTTTGGCTTAAGGAGGCAGGTCTTTGAACTAGAGAACCAGGCTCTGGCTCCTAATTTTTTGTCATCTCTCAAACCCAAGAAGTCTTACTTTCTTTTCTTGGGTTTTCCAATTGCCGCATCTGTATTTTGGGTGAAACCCTTTCTCCTGATCTGTTTGTATTTGTTTCCATGTACCCAGCCTACTTTTGTTCTGATGTTTGAAAGTCCCGCATCCTTTTCAGCACATTCATCCAACACAAACATCTCCTTTTCAACACTCACAGGGTCCTGCTATTTGTTTAAGATTGGAACAAGGTCACAAAATTATTGTTTCTCATCTACTTTAGAGCACATCAAAATCTGTGGCATGTTGAGGTGGACTGGTTGTCAACAAAAGATATTGCCATTGTGCTGTTTATCTCAAAGATCAAATTGGTCTAATCAGGGTGACATTTTAAGACTATGTAAGAGCAACTTTGATAAAAGGAATCTTGACCACAATCAGAAACAACCTCAAATACGTTACAATAAAGTATTGGGGAAATGCTTTTTAAATTTAGTCTGAATTTACTGTTCTTGGCATTCGGTTTTTCCCCATTCAAGGACAAAATAATGTCCAGCCAAAAGAAAGAGAACCGGGGGTGGTTGGAAATATTAACCTTTTGCTCGAAATGATAAAGTTAAGCTCTATGTTATCATTCACCTCATGCATTGTTTAGGGCAGAATAAGAGAAGTGTTGAATGGTATAAGTTTAAACAATGGCCTTCATAGAGTTTGCAATGATAAAAGATCCCAGTTGTTAGAAAGGTGACATTTATTTTACTTCACTTATCGGAAAATTCTGTATAGTAAATCAGCCCTGTTGTGTTTGGGGACATGCTTGTGAATTTTGCAGTGTGTATGCTTGGGTACTCCCTATGCCTTAATAACATCACATGAAGGACTTCATCAGACAGGGTGAAATTAGCATTCTAGGATGCTTTTACTGAGGGCCAGACCCACTGAGGGATGGAGGCCCACACCAGTCATCACATGATGTCGTGTCACTACCATCACTTGATGCTTTCACTCCAACACTGGAGGCTCCCTGTGTTGTGCTGGCTCCATTGGAGCCAGACAGTATTACAGCGGTGTAAACGTAAATAATACAATGCAGGGTGTGGTCAAGCATATACATAAATATGTACAGTCCCCCCAAATCAGACCAAACAACTAAATAGATGAAGGTCTGTATTATAGCAAAATAGCCAACATACATATACAGTGGAAATCCGAGTCAAATGCAATATAGACAATATATATCGGATTAGTCCCATTCATAGAGTCACAGCCGGCTTGACCACACCCTGCATTGTATTATTTACGTTTACACCGCTGTAATACTGTGTTGTATACCAGCTCGCTCGTGTGGTTAACTATCCATTGGAGCCAGCACAGGACCTCACTGGGTGACACTTTCCCTATGTTACAGGGAAAGTGTCACCAAGAGTGACAGTTACGATTTCCTGGACCAGAGACTTAGGGAAAAACAGAATTTGGAAAATTGGGAATACTTATGGAAACAATAATCTAAATTTTCCAATAGCTGGGTTCATTAGAGAATATCTGTGCAAAAAGTTCTATAGAAGTTATATAACTTCTGAATTAGTCCTTTTGGGGAGATGGTGGCAGGGTATTAAAAAGATGATGATGATGAGTATTATTCTTATTTAACAGCTAAAATTTATAAAACCCAATGGGGGAATGTTAGAGATGCAAAATGCAGAAACGCACATTTTATGTTCGGTGGACATGTTGAGTGGTAAAAAAAAGTTTGGGAAAAAGGTGACAAAAGAAACAAATAAAATGATTTGTTAAAAGGCTACCCCCCCAATGTGCCTATTGGGTTTGTTTGAGGAGAGAATCGGCAAAGAAGATGTCGAAATTTGCCAATATAGCATTGTGGCAGAGAGAATTACGATAGCCAAATCTTTGGGGGAGGAGGGGACGGGACTACTCATTAAGGATTGGAGAAGATAATTAGTTGAGTATATTCTAATGGCTAAGCTCTCCAATGGCATAAGAGGAGGAAACAATGAAGAGTTCGCTATAAAATGGAGACTTGCCTTTGAGTATTTAAAAAAGAAGAAAAAATAGATTTTGAATTGGCTGCACAGGGAATCTATTAGCATAATGATAAGGATAGATTTTTTTTGGTTAGAGATTAGTTCCATACTGTGTGGTGTCTGAAGTCATGGGTGGTGGCTCACAAGGGGAAATTGGGGGGACGGGGGATGGATGATTTGGGGAAATAATATTTGTATTTCGATTGTTGAATTTCATAGATTGTATGCTATTTTCACATAACACAACCACATTTATGCAAATAATTATAATAACCCATCCCCCCTGAATTTTATCATTGATTGTCAAGTGTGTGCAAGGGGTATAATTGCTCATCCAACAATGTTACAAGTAACAGTGGCATAATCATAGATGTTTAGCAAGGATTCCTTGTGTGTGTTTCCCTGGAGTCCTTAATTTTCACTTCATGCTCTCCAGAGCAGTGCATATCTAGTCAATCCCAACAAAAGGCACATCAGAGATGTTGGCACTTAGAAATACGGACACTCCATGCATGTCAGCAAAACATGATTGGAGATGTCTATGGACAACAGACTCCTTGGCATGGACAAATGAAACAAGAGCACCTCCTCATGGCTGGAGCATCACTTCCAGATGCCCAAGATGAAAAGAGGAAGGTATTTACTTTGTCTGTGTATTGTATGTCATTGTGTTAAAAAAGCATTGAATGTTGGCCTTATATGTATACTGTAATCTGCTCTGAGTCTCTCTGGGGAAATATAGTGGAATATAAATAAAATTTATTATTATTATTTATATGGAGTTACACAATTGTGACTGCTACATATTTCTGAAACCTATTGTAGGGGCACCATTGAAACTGTGGAAGTAAGCAGCTGCTGGAATTGACAGGGACCTGTTTTCTGTTCCTTGAAAATTGTTTCTACCTGTCACAAAAAGGAAAAGCTAAAAGAAGGGGACAGGGGAACAGATCTCCATTGATTCCCATGGCTATTATCTGGTAAGTGGGGATTGAAGGAGAGGTCAAGCCATAAATTACTGCACAGCACTGTAACTGCATAGCTTATGCATACTTATGGACCATATGTAGGATTCTGGCCTTTAGGGTTATATTGCAACTGTGATAACCAATGACATTTAAGAAATTGAAAATCTCTATTTCTTCTAGCTATTTAAAAGGTATGAGAGACCATTGTGATAGCCTTTTTTCAGGAGCGACTTGAGAAACTTCAAGTTGCTTCTGGTGTGAGACTTCAAGTTGCTTCTGGTGTGCCATCTGCAAGGGCGTCGCCCAAAGGATGCCAGGATGTTTTGATGTTTTACCATCCTTGTAGGAGGTTTCTCTCATGTCCCCACTTGGGGAGCTCAAGCTGACAGAGGGATTTGAATCTGCTGGCACAAGGCTTTAACCCATTGCGCCACGGGGGACTCCCATTGTGATCGCTAATAACTGTTATAATGGGTAACTCTTAAATATTTTATGATCACATATCCCTTGCTTTTGGGAGAACATGGTGAGTGAAACCTGTGATCATTAAGTAAAATGCCTCCGTGCTTCCAAGTAGAAGGGAAACAATTACTTATTATTTCATGATGTCTTTTCTCATGCACTGTACCCTGCATCTCTGGTTAAAGTTGGGACTAGACATTCTGGGAAACGTATATCATCAGAATATAGGGCCAAGTAAGAAAGTGAGTGAGGATGGGAACCAGGCCTACAAACTAAATGAAGAATTTCCAGAAGAAAGAAGACTCTTCAGAAACTCGTCCCATGAGCAGTGAGATGGAAACTGTAGATGAAGGAAATGGGATTAGTGTCCTGCTTCATCATGTGCTCATTGAAACCAGTTTGGGAATCCTTAAATAGCCTATTTTACTTCTGCCAGCATGTTCATAGTACTAAAAAGAAACATTTTAATCGAATCATTTCATCTGCCCAGCTGAGTATTGTTTACACTGACTGGCAGTGGTGCTTCCAAATTTATATCTGGTTTATACAGAAATGCCAGACATAGAGTCTTAGAAGGGTATTCTATATGCAAAATGGCAGTGCAGAGTTCTAAAAGAAGCCTGTCTCATTTTGGATGTGGATTCCTCTCTTGGTGAAGCTTTAACCCTGTTAAAGTTTCACCAAGGAGTAGCACCATAACACTAGAATGTGGACTTTTAAAATGCTGTAAAGCGCTGTCTTGTTTTGGTTTTATGGTCTGAGGTTGCTTTACCACAAATTGATGCAAACATAATATTGTATGCAAAGTTCGATATTTCCACATCTGTTTCTGTATCAAATTCAGATGTCTTCCAGTTGGTATAGCACCACAGACATTTCATCTGCTGACAGCATGATTGTGCTGTGCCATCATATTAGAATCATTCCTGTTCTGACATAATATAATATCCCATTTGTTGGAGCCAGTGTTTTCAAATCTTGTTATTTACACAGCAATTTGGAACGTATTTTGGTAATGATGTCAATTTTACGAAGACCATAACATGGATGATTCATGCAAAACATAATTTTATTTTTCATTTTGGGGAAAATGGATGGTAAAATTTCCAAAACTCCAGCCACTAATATAACGTAATTGACAAGGGGAAACTTTTCTATTTCTAGAATCAACTGTATTTTAAATGGTATGTGTGTGAGGAAAAGGAGTAGGACTGTGTAGACTGGCCAAATTATGTTCCATTTCTTTTGAATTTTACATATTTTATCACTACTTCCAGACAGCTTTGACCTTTTATGCATTTATGATAATGTACAATATATAAATGACCTTCAAAATCCTCATATCTATATGATAACAGGCTCTTTGGGGGAAAAGAAAAGAAAAGCCTACATTTAATAGCCTTCTTCTCAAGATCAGTGAGACTTGGCAAATGAAAGAAAAGAATCATTTCCTCTGCATGCCATATAAATGTCAAATCTACATCAGTAATTGTGTTGTATGCTCCCTTCCTGGTACACAAGGCAAACTTTCTCCTGAAGCTCATTTTCTTAAAATTTATAGACCCAGAAAGTTCAGAATGAATTCTGAAAAGGTTTGAAACAGATACATACTTTGTAGGGTTGGATAAGTTCATTTGGAAGAGCCTGAAAGTTGTAAAAAACTTCAAACATTTGACTTTCGAAGCAATCTGAATTTGAGCCACTAATCTCTCTCCCCGCCTCCCTCCGCCCCCCCCCCCGGAAATATTCCATAATGTTTTGATGTCTCCCAATGTTATTTTAATTTTCAGAACCATTAAACAACTTTGGTAAAGCCTGAAAGTTTTAAAATCTCATGCTTTCCCTCCCCAGCAATGCAAGGGAGGGATGAGGTAGGCATGGCTAAGCACAGTCAATGTTGTAGTTTGTGAAGGCCATGCCCCCAATTGTAAAAGGCCCTGATGTTAAACTACATTTCCCACACTGCCTTGCTGCTCAGTAGCCAAAAAGGCTGAAGGATCCCTATAGGTGTCTGTGGCAGTCTTCGTATAAATATAAAATAAACTGATTGAATCTACAAATGTGTCTAAAGAAGGCAGAAAAGCATAAGCAACTTTTGCAAAGCCAAGAGAACATAAACTGCTTAAAAGCAACCATTTCACTTTGGCCTGATTGCCTTGAACTAGGCAATCAGGCCAAACTAGGGAAGTCAGCTACAGCCAGCCAGCCCTTTACGTCAGTAAGTAATGATAAAATAAAATGATTGATTGCATCTGCAAATAGGAATAAATGGATGGATATGTCTTGAGAGTCTTCTGGATGTCAGGAGAGTTTGGATGGTATCTTTCTGCCCAGAAGAAGGGGGTCAGTCTAGATGTCCCTTGATGAGGTCTGTACTATGATTTCTGTTCTCCAACAATTTAACACAGTTTGTGCCACACAAACAAAGTTTCTGGAGTAGAACAACTACTTTCAAAGAAAAGACCACTCAACGAAACAGGAAATAACACTTTCAAATGAGGAACAGATTTTCTTTATTATTAAAGAATTTTTTAATAAAAACTTTGAAAATTCACCAAAACTCCATGGATAAGTTATGAAATTTGGTGAGCTAACAGTGGTCCATGTGTTCTACCACTGTGGCAAGTTTCATCAGGATTGATCTAAAAATGGGGGAGGTAGAATCCCCTGAAGTTTCCCCAGTGCCAGTACTGTTTTTTTCCTAGTGTGCACGTGTGTCTGCCATTAACAAAGTTTCAGAAAGTTTTCAAAGTTTTCAAAAAAAAATTGGAAGTGACTTTAGAATTGAATCACCACTGCCCCTACATTCAAAACAAGTTTTGAACCTTTTTTTTAATCAACCAAGCCTAATATTATCAGAGTGACATGTGTTTTCGCATGCATATGTCTGTGGGTTCATGTACAGCTGAAAGTGTAAAGAGAAAGAGAAAGAAAATTTTCAAAAATATTTTCCCTAAAAAACATGAAGTAGAACAATAAGAAATAGTGCAACCAAGTGACATCAGACTGAGGTTAGGATGGCAAAAACTGTTAAAGAAGATGAAAAACAAGCAAAAAGAGAGTGTAGCAGTTTCCTTTTCCTGAGTCTAATGGGAAGTGGAAGAATCTACTCCTACTCCTCTGCTAAGTTAATTTTACACTTTTCACTCAGTTTACAGCAATTGGGATAAGTTGAGGAATCTGTACATGTTTTAATATCTTGGTGTGTGTGTGGTTTGTCCCTTCCCTTGCACAGATACATCCCCGGTTCCCTTCCCAGAGAGACCAGATTAGCATCCTCCTATCTTTCCATGAACAGATAAATGGGTGGATGGGAACATTAGCCAACTTCTTCCCAAGTGACTGGGAAACTCTTCCTTGTAGACTGCAGTGGCTGCTCCCTGGTCACTGAAGATTAGGATACTTTCACACTCCCTATGTGGAGCCCCTGGTTGCACAATGGGTAAAACCCTTGTGCCGGCAGGACTGCTGATCCAAAGGTTGGTGGTTCGAATCCGGGGAGTGGGGTGAACTCCCGACTGTTAGCACCACCGTCTCATGCGGAGACATGAGAGAAGCCTCCCACAGGATGGTAAAACATTCAGGCATTTCCTGGGCGATGTCCTTGCAGACAGCCAATTCTCTCACACCAGAAGTGACTTGCAGTTTCTCAAGTTGCTCTCAACACACACACACATACACACACACACCTCCCAATGTAGCCCCTGAACAATCACCAGTCAATAGCTCTAGGTTGAATTCGGGTAAATGCCATAGAGATTTATTGCAAAAAATAACAATAACAAGGGACTGCCAAGGAAAACCGAGTTACTGGGGTTTGCTATATGTTTGGGTATAGCCCATGAGAGTGGGTCTGGGAAGGAACATTGGTCCCGGCCCTCACACAGTTCCCCATCCCTGGTTTGTGCCATTCAACTGGCCAATGGTATTTTGCCCTCTGTGTTCAGTTTGGTGTTCTTTAACAGAATTATCTTTCACTAAAATGTGTTTTTATTAAAGAACAAATAAGACACACCCCACATTGTATGAGCAGACTTCCATTCATGTTATAGACCTTCACTTCCTTCCCTCTCCATTGCATATTCAGTCTGTTTCTGAGCAGATTGGGAGGAGGACAGAGTGGAGGTCGCAAGAAGGAAGTGGAGAAACTAGCATCTGTACTCCTGGAAGAAAAACAGAGTTAGTCAAAGAATGCATTCTTCTCTGTTAGTGTGTAGGCAGAGCGGTGGGTTTACTTATTCAGTCACAGCAAAGCAATTATAACTATCCCAGCAACAAAACCCTCACACAAAACAATAAGAATCATTCATGCAATTATAAAAATGGCAAGTTTTTATCTGACTACTCACAAGCTCACACACCTTTGTCCCATTCATTGTTTACACTTTCAAGCCTGTAAGCTCTGTGGGACAGATGCCATATCTGATATTTTTTTATGTGAGTTGATGTCCATTGAGGCATTTATACTCACACATTGGCCTAACTCCAATTTTCATCTTATGTAGAGTAGACTCATTGAATTCATTGTCTTTGTGTTGTTTCAACGCTGAACAATTGATGGGATGGGTCTACTCTAACTGTGACAAACCAAAAGGATGCCAGCCATTGTATGTGGGCCACTATTTGGATCATAATCTCAAGCAGTGATAACTTATTTCTTGCCCCTAGTTAAGCAGAAACGGAGATAAGAGCAAAAAAATGTGGCCTGGTGTTTTTACAACACGAGCATTGTTTTTATTGGATGTTTATCTCCAGGAAGCATAGTGAGTTTGATATATAGCCATTTGAGCTGCATGTATTTATGGCATTAGTTCCAGGTCAGAGTTTGGCACTCAACAATTATTAACATTTTTGCATTCCTCTTACATGACTTAATGGTCTTTTCATCTGAATGTGTGCAGCTGATTCATAATTATAAGCAGACTAGCAAAATAGTGAATATCTTCTGAAATCAAGCAGGGCAAAGAAATAACTATCAAGTATGTATTTTAATGACAGAGAAAAAAATTGTTGAATCATACATTCCGAGTTTATATTTTGGCTGGTGATGATTTCACTGAAATCAATATCTTTAAAAATTAATATACAGAAGACGTAATATGTAAGAGAGAGAGATTGCAGATTAAAATGTGATATGCACAATATTGGAACAGGATGAAAATAAATAGAAATGAGGGGTGACTCATCTAAGAAGTGATTCACTTACAGTATGCATGTGCATCACTTAGATATCTTGTACTTTATGTCCAATGGATGGGTTAGACTGTGTCACTTGACAAGTCATATGACTGAGCCAGCACCCAATGATGTTGCCAATTCTTCCAAGCATGAATATCTCATTCACACATGCAGGAGAGTATCATACCAGTCTACAAGTCAACTTGGAGGCTCCCTAGACACGAATAAAAACATATTTTTTTTGCCACACAGCATCGTTATCCTAATCTTATCACAGGTCATGCTTCAAATTACCCCAAAGATATCGTAAATGAAAATGGGTTTTCTCCATTTTCTTTTGGGTTCTGAACATACTTCCTATCAGCTTTAAAAAGCTTGTTTGGGGGAGTGTGATGTCCACTGTGGGCTGTCACTCCCGGCTGCAAAGTAAAAACTTAACCCTTTCTCCCTCTGATTGTCTAACTGCACTGTTCGTATGCAAAGGAAAAACTGAAGCCTTTCTCTCCCAGATGATCTCAATTGCTTCCTTTTTTCTTTTAAAATTTTAACTAAGGAACTCTGAAGGTGCTTGCCTGCAACAAGTCATTCCTCCTGTTAACTGAACTGGTCTTTTTCTTTCAAGGCAACCTCCCACTCGTGCATGCATTTGCCTCAAGGCAAAAGCTAGAAAACTTTAAAGTACACCTTCCAATAGTCGAATAAACACTATACCAAAAGTATTTACATTACAAAGTGCTTATTTTGAAAAAAATATTTTAAGATGCATATATCTGGGGCTTCAAAACACAAATGTTCAGGGGACGTGTGGCTTCAAACCTGTGAATTATTGGGGGGCTGAGTCTGAGTGAGAGAGGATATACCATAGCAAACCTTTTGTAACATTATCCCAATACCCCCCATGCATATGGGATATATTGAGCATGGTGATCAGATCATGATATGAATAAACATAGAAGTTTAAATAATAAATGTTCTTTATTTACTTTCATTAACAAAATGCTTAGAATACATTTTAAACTTATTTTTTTACTTTACAGCGACAGTCTTCTTTTCTTCTCCCCGGCCATTTTGTCAATTACTTTTTCTGGTTTGATAGTGATGTCCTGATGGATGGAAATAATTGCTAGTCCACAAAGGCTCTGGTCTGTCATTAAACTTCTAGATACACTTTTCACTCTCTTCATGGTTGAAAACGATCTTTCCGCACTGCATGTTGTTACTGGTAGAGTAGCTAACACAGTCAAAAGGAAATTTATTGACTGATAGTAGGTTTTGTCACACAGTTCCAACACTTTAAGTACCTCAGTATCTTTCTTAATTGATGGTGTAATATTACACCACATTATGTATTCGGCCTTGACAGAAGCAAGTGCTGCATCATTTTCAAAGTATTCTGACAGTTGTTCCATATGGTGAACTTTGTCTAGACCTGAAAACCCAGGGAGGAAAACCTGGAAACTGGTTAAAATGTCTTCATTTGACATGAACCTTTCAGTAATGTTCTGTATGAGTGAATCGATACATGGTATGAAAACTGCAACTCTGAAATAATCTTCTACAGAATTAGTCCCTGGATTTGCCCGATGCACCTGTTTTGAACTTTGCCTTGGAATAGTCAAGTTGCTTTGAAATATGTTTTCAGATGTTGTTCTTGCTAAGTCAAAGAGTTTTAAAAAATGACCTTTTGCATCTGCTCTCAACATTTCTAAAGACTTTAACAGTGACTTAGCATGGTTTATGGCAGATGCCATATCAAGACTTTAAGAAAAATTGATAGAGGCAAAGTAAGGATGAAGAATTGTTCACAAACAAATAAGCTAGCAATGAAACCACTTTTTTCAATTGCAGTAAAAAGTTTGAAGCCGAAGAAGAGATTTTCCAGGGTTTCTCTGAGATTTCTTCTAAGGTAACTACAATTGGCTTAAATAGTTGAATGAATGTCAATACACTGTCATGCTTCTCAATGAAACAAGTCTCGCATAAACATGTCAGTCTTTTTTTCTTTGTTTCTGGGACATGAACGCTAATATTAATCTGCGAAATATTGTTAGCACTTGAACTGTTTCTGAAGAAATTTGTTATTTTTTTATTGTTCCAAGACAATTTCTGACAGAAGAGTTTGAAAATGTATCACTCAGTGCAAGGTTCAGTCAATGGCTTGCACAATGAAAATATCTTGCTTTGGGGGTATGTTTTTCGAATTCTTGTTTGCTTTGGGGTATGTTTTTCGAATTCTTGTTTGAACTCCAGTTAGATGGCCAGCCATGGTGGCAACTCCATTGTAGCCCTGCCCTATACACTTGTTCATGTCCAATTTCAACATGTTGCATTTTTCTAGAATAACTTTAGTGACGCTTTCTGCCGATTGATCGTATATAATTGTATAAATCCTACACAATCTTCTCGGATGACTGGTAAGTTTTCCTTTAAATCTGCATAATGAAGACATAACTAAAGCTGCTCTGTTACCAATACATCCATAGTTTCATCAGCGAGAATGGAGAAGCAATCAGACTTGTTGACTCTAGCAACAATCTCTTCTGTCACTAAACTGCAACTGATTGAATTTATCTCATTCTGTATTTCGGGACTTATGTATGTAGCATTCTTGCTGCAGTTAATAACACGTCTCCTTAGATTTTCATCTCCAGAGCATGCTCTAAATCGTAGTAAGGCTCAAAATTTCCAATCTTTTTGGGAAGGTTTTTTCCAAGGACCACTTTCTTCATTTCCTCTAAGAGGCAACTCTTCCTCTGCACAAAAGAGAATTGTTTCAATAATGGGAATTAGAGCAGCTCTGTTTTCCTCCCTCTCCCTTGCACGTTGTTGTGTTTGAGAGAAAATATATTTTTGTTTTCTTGACATTATCTCAGTGAAATTGTCTGCTGAAGCCCCTCTAGCCCCCCCTCGCTACATGCCTGATTGCAGCTATGAAATGGAGGGGGGGATGTATGAAGATGGGGACAGCAAGGATGGGAGGAATCACATTCCTGCATGTGTGATAAAGTCAGCATGCTCAAAGCACTCTAGAAAACTATATATGCTAGCCTTTAGAAATCATTATAATTATTTCCTCATTACAGTATAGAAAGTAGTGTTTCTCTATATTGTGGATAAAGGCAGAAGTAGCTGGTGGCTTCCATGTTGGTGGAGCATTGAATCATGTTTTAGACTAAACTTTAAAAGAGCTAGTCAGGGGATTGGGTTCATCATCTTGGATAGCTACTATAAAGTTAAGACTAAAGTTAGCACCCAAACCTAAATGCCTCTAGTTCAGTTCTTTTCATTGCACAGGCCACATACTTGTATAGTTTTGTCTGCATTCATTAATGTTCAGTAGTAAAGAGTCCTGCTAAAATAGTAATGTAGCATACTGACTGACTGCTATTTATTGATCATATATTGTTCTGTTCCTATATCATCATGTTCTATATTTATTTATTTATGTAGCTCTAATAGTCCTCTGTCAGCACAATACGTGGTACCTTTTAAATATCTACAAATTCCAGAAAACTTTACAATGAAGCCATTACAATTAAAGTAGCAAGAGACTTATATATAATGCAGATGCAGCTATAAATTCGACTGTGTGCTACAGTCTATTTTATTTATTGAGCTTATACCCTTTCTTTGCTCAGTATGTAATCCAAGGTGGTTCTCAAAGTATTTGCACTTGAAATGGTTATGCACCCATTTCTCATTCCTTTTCATTCAAAATCTTAATAATTATTGTTAAAATGTCTAAGAGCAGTTTTAGATTTCCTGCTGCCTCCATGTCATTTGAAGCCTCTCTTTTTGTGCCAAATTTTGTTGCATACTATTGGGTTCCTTGTAAAACAATGCTTGGAGAATTAATTAATGATTTGAGCTTTAAAATGCCATTTGCTTACCAAAGTAAGTGTGATGGAATTCATTTGACTCAGTTATCATGTAATCAATAGCCCTGGCATGTCAATCATACAGTCCAAATGTCACTTGCATTTTTTAAAGCTCAGCTTCCCAAACAGTGAATCACTTGTGTACAAATTTACCAATAGTTCAACATCAATCAACCTCACTAAAATGTCCTCCAAAAACAACAATATCTGAGATCCGGTTTGAGACAGAAATTTGGATGAACACTAAGTGACTTTTCATCAGCATGGATCTCTGAGAAGAAATATTTTCCAGAACATTTCTTTGCACAGACGTTTCCAGGCATCCGGACAACTGGGCTAGTGGCTTAGACCCACAGAGCATTCATACATAAGATGATGTTTGAGAAAGATATTGAAAACTTTTTCCCAAGGCAATGATGAAATGCAATTAAAAAGGAAGAAACATAATTCAGAATTCCCGATGAAGACTCTGAGAGTTAAATCATTTCTGATTTTAGCTAAGAGGCGAACGGTTATTGTATATTTAAAAGCAATATTCTCTTGAGAAAACTCACTACTGGGAATGATCTACAAACCCTTTGTGTTTGTAACCATGAATGATTCAGGGCAAAGGTAGGTGACTGCTGATGGTTGGGCAACTTTATTTGAACCCTAAGAGATCTTGTAGAGTCTTTCCTTCTAATTTTAGAAGGACTCAAATTGTACTGGATAACTAGCATTGCGGGTCCATGCCCAGTGAGTGTATGCTAAGCCAAATGGGCCAGAACAGAAAAAAACAACTCACCAGGTTGAATAAAAGCCACAGAAGTTTAATTCAAATAAACCCACCCAATTGGCTGAAAGAGGTGCTGGTCTGGATCCATACCCTGATTGGCTGGGGTTCCTAGACATTGCTGCCTCTAAGGAGGAATTACCTTTGGCAAGGAAATGATGACCAGAGATTAGCTGTCTGAGGAATCAATCAGCTGATGTGATGCCCCGTGCCAGGAGGAGTGTAATCCAGAGAGACAATGTCAGTGAAATGTTAATGAACTCTTGATTAGCTCAACTGTCCAGTTCCATAATGAACAAAGATAGGAGCTTCTGAAAACAAAGGTTCACAGCTCCTTAAACAAAGGTGGTGATTTTGGGCAATCAAGGGCTTGGCTGTCAATAAAAGAGTTAACAAATACATACTCTAAGCCTCTTTTTCAATGGGTAGCAATTTCTCAGCCTCAGGTGAAACATATAGTGTACAAAGAATCTGGGCTAGAACAAGAGGTTACCTATTTCCAGATATGCATGAACAATGGACCTGGCTTGGGAAATGGCCAGTGGGGTTTTCCAGCCTTTCTGATCTCAAGAGATCATCTCAGTGGTGTTATAGAGAATTGATGATCTCTGGGCTACATCTTGCTACATTTTATATATTTTATGGATACATTACACAACGGAAAGATACAAGTTACACAGAAAGTCATTAAAAAAACTGATACAAATTATTAAAGGGTTAGATGGATAAAGTCTTTGCGGGTATGGGAATGAAGCTCCTACTGGTCTGTTCCCAATCTCCCAATGCCTCAAACTTGTGAAAGTTTGGGAAAGGGTTTAAAAAAAAAGGGGGGGGGGATAATGTATTTATTATGGAGTCCTTGGTGAACTATAAATCTAGGGGAATTGGGGAGTATCATGGTTCAACCACAAAAGGATCCCATTTAGGCCCAGGAAAAGCTTTTTTTTCCACCAAGGAGTGAGCTATTCCATGTTTCTTCTTGGTCTTAAAATGATCCAGGGAGTCCAAAAATGGCAAATAAAAATCCATTAATGGCCCTAGAGCATTTAGGGGATGGGCAGGGGAATGTTATTTCTTAAATGAGGGAAAACAGGAGGCCACAAAACCAGCATGGAGGCCAACCTTTAATAATCTCTTCTTTAGGGGAATTCAGTTGGTATTGGTGGAATTTCCTGGCAGCATCTTGTCATATATGCTTCTTCTGCAACACCTAGGATATAGCACAAAATTGTGATTATAGTGCTAGGCTAGACTTTGTAATGTCTAGGCTCAAATTTCTACTTAGTAATGAATCTCAACATTCATTAGAATTGGTGTGAGGCTAAAATGAGGATTATGGGTGAGAAAATCCTCTTGTGCAATGGAAGTTTTTCTTTCACTTCTCTGTAAATTCACCAAATCTAATGTGGGTGATTGCTGAGCTTCTCCCCCAGTCAATTCTGAGAGCAATTGGAGGGGAAGGGGTGCAGAGGGAATGATACGAGAAGCCACATATTCCTCCCTAGCCTTCCTGAAGGAAGAGTGGGATGAAAATATACTGTAATAGACACTGCAACATAGCCAGTGTATTGCATAACATTTTAATAATTATTACACTTACTCCCTTATGTGTTTTCATGGTATCTGACATTAATTTCAGTTGTTGCTTGTAATGGGGATCAAACTACTATTTTGTGATGGTTGCATAGTTACAAGAATTGGGATACGTCTACACAGTAGAATTATTGCAGTTTGATACCATTTGTACTGCCATGGCTCAGTGTTTCGGAATCCTGGAAATTGTAGCTTTATAAGCCTTCTCTGCCAAAGAGTTTTGAAGCTTCACCAAACAGCAACATCTAGGATTGCCATAGCATTGAACCATGGCAGTTAACGTACTGTCAAACTGAATTGAGTCTGCAGGGTAGATGCACCCTTTGTCACACCTAATAAATGAGATCGTATGTATAGCATATATTATGAGATAAATCTCTATATATGATATATAGAGATATCTGTATCTTTTTATAAGTGATAAATGCTTCTGTCATTATTTATAAACTGTAATTTATATATTTGAAAAAGTATTACAATATGATGTATGTGGACCTTTTATTTGATCAGTAGGAGCAAATAAATAATGAATTCAGTGGATTGGAATGTAGGGAATTAGATGCAGAGATTTTCAGTGGATAGTAACCATAGCAGTAAACAGTCTTTGTATTTGTGCCTCACAAGAAAACCATCATTTATATGCATGTTGCTCCGAGAATGAAGATGTATTTCTCTCGTGTCAAATATAATGAATAAGGATCACTTTCTTTTAAAAAGAAAGCCCTGACTTTATTTATAATTACAGAGTATAATTAAAAGCACTCTTTAGTCAGTGTAATATTTCTATGTATTTAATTAATGTTGTTATTTGAGTATATCTATATTGAGAGCCAGTGTGGTGTACTCTTTTGAGTGCTGGACTGCAACTCTGGACACCAGAGTTCAATTTCCCTCTCAGCCATGGAAAGACACTGGATGATCTTCATTGAGTTGTATACTCTCAGCCCCAGCAAAACTGCAGAAGAGATTCATTTTTGGGTCTCATCCTTCCAACTCATTTTAAAGGATATCTAATGCCTCATTCTTCAGCAGACCCATTCATCAACAACTAAACCAGAAATACATGAGAACAGCCCTGTGTTGAGATTACTACAACACTGATTACTTTGACCAGTCTATTTCTAAATTGTTATAGCAACTGAAGTTGGCAATAGGGCCCTTCTACACAGAGCCAAAACCCGTGATGGGTTTTGAATTAGCCTCAGTCTGCAGATTCCACAGAGTAAGTTCCTGTCATATGAAAATGATGCACCAGAAGCTTTGGAGAGGGAAGTGTCATTTTTATGTGACACAACCTTACTTTGGAGGTCTATAGACCAAGACAGGCCTCTTTGGTAACTTTATGGAGGAAAGGGGGGGCTGGGGGAGGTGGAGGGTTGGGGGCTGGCTAAATGCCCATCTAGTAACACCCCCCCCCCCCGGCCACTGTAGCCTAAATCCTGAGAGGAACCAGGATTTGAAATCCCAGTTTATCATGGCATTTAGGCATGTCTGGAAGGGCTCTCACTTGCAAAGGTGAGTAGCACACAAGGAAGTCCGCTGGAAATGTACTTTCAGTACTCTTCAGGAGATAAGAACTATAAGAGGAAGCACTTGGAATAAGAGCTATAGGCTGGATCTGTACTACCATATATTGCAGTTTCAAAATCCAGATTAACTGCATTGATCTGGATTATATGAGTCTATACTGACATATAATTCAGATCAATGCAGTTAATCTGCATTCTGCTCGGTTCATTTCAGAGCACAATTCAAAGGGTTGGTCTTGGCCTATAAAGCCCTATACGACTCCGGCCCAGCTTACTTGTCTGAATGTATCTCCCTCTACGTTCCGCCTCGTAGCCTAAGCTCCACTGGGAAGGCCTTGCTCTCGGTCTCGCCAGCTTCGCAAACACGGCTGGGACGAGGGACAGGGCCTTCTCTGTGGTGACCCCGCCTATGGAACTCGCTCCCTGGCAAAATCAGATCAGCATCCTCCCTCCTTTCTTTCAGAAAGAAATTAAAGATGTGGTTTTTATTATATTCATTGTCCAAACCAGGCTTTTGGACAATGAATATAATGGCACTGAACATTGAAACGGACCTTGTGATTGTTAAAATGGAAAGGCTTTTTGGATTGTGTAGATAATGTTATTGAATTTAATGTTATTTTAACTTGTGCTTTGTGTATGTTTCATCTTTCTAGTATACTGTATCCCCTATGGCATTGAATCATTAAAAATGACGTAAATAATAAATAAATAAATAAATAAAGTACATTATATGGTAGTGTAGATCCAACCAGAGTGGGGAAATCTACAGTTTATAATGGGAATCTCCACTGATTGGATTAGTCATCTGGATTGGAATTCACAATCCTTGTATTAGAGCGATCTGGAGATCCTATTCCTGTTGACACATTCTGGTATTTTTTATTTACCTTAGAGATTGTTCTTCTGATATTTTTTGATTGTGATCTACTAAAACTCCTAGATTTGTTTAAATTCACATGTATTGCTGTCCACCAAGCGTCACTCATCCAATATTTGTGCATCTGTTTTTCTACTTTATTGTAAAACCTTTTTTTAAAAAAATCTGTGTTGGATTCTGTTGCATTCAATACATGCAAATCTTAAATATGTCATATTGTAGAACATATGTTGATTATAAAATCATTGGGAGTCATTTTGCCTATATATATATTTCATTTCATCTATAGCAGTACGCTATTTTCTCTCTTTTAAAGGGACTCGATTTTAAAAAGACACATACTGCAAACAATGACACAATGAAAAACTCTTGGATTAAGCACCTTCTGACTACTTCTGACTCATCCTGCCCACAGCTATGTGGGTTTCCTGAAATTTTATTAGACTTGACAACTGAACTAAAGATGTGGGCAGTCACAAAGAATTACTTGTTGGATGTTTTTCCGTTCTTAGTAGGCTACCTTTTAACAGAATGTATTTCCATGGATATATATAGCTAATGTGATGAGGAATACTGTAGGGACAGGGGGATAAAAATTCTAATAACTGCAAGTTCACCAAAACTGGGTATGGCATAAAGAAGTGCAGTCCATGGCCAAGAAGTAAACTACCTTTGCCCCACAGCCTTTAGTGTGGATGCAAACACCCAATTTTAAAAAAACTGTATTGTCGAAGGCTTTCATGGCTGGAATCACTGGGTTGTTGTAGGTTTTTTGGGCTGCATGGCCGTGTTATAGAAGCATTCTCTCCCAGCATTTTTAGAACTCTTTGCAGGCCAGCAGGAACATGTGCATTGGTTGTGGCACCCATCCTTTCCTATCTCAACCCAATTCCCATGCTATCCATGTGGTGGGTGAAGGTATAAGATGGGGAGGGGTAGTGATGGGGACACCTGGTGTAGTGGTTTCAGTGTTGGACTATGACTATGGAGACCTGCTGTTAGTCTTCTCAGTAACATCTTTTCCTCACTAAGCTATGAAACCCACACCCTCTCAGCCTCATAGGAAAGCAATGACAAAGCTCAAAACAGTCTTCCCAAGAAAACCCTGTGATAGATTTCACCTTAGGGTTCCAAATGACTTGAAAGTACACCATCACCACCATATGGCTCTTATTGTAAATCACAGATAGTGAGAATTCCCTGGACAATTTGGCCCATTGTAGTCCAAAAAAGTCTAATCTGGCCACTATAGTCTAAAAGAGTAATTTTTAACCAGTTCTAGTCAATTATATAGAAAATGGGTGAAGTTTCTCCCAAGTTCCATGGTTTAAACAAAGCTTTTCATGATCATATGCTCCTGAGAGTGCGCATGTGAACTTCTTTTCTTTTCTGGAATGATTAGAATCTGAGGACCTTGCATGTGTGATTTTCATTGGCAATGTGAGAACAGGAAAAAGATTGTCCCTCTTGCTTTGTGGTGTCAATCTGTTCCTTCTACTGTGGCTTGTCATAAGATTGGTTAAAGACATTATCAGAAGACCATTCAATTTTTGACCCTTCTTTATGTTTCTCTATGTATGAGGGAAACTGACTCTATTATTTAGGCAGAATGAAGCTGTCAGAGTCTGAGATTTGGTGCTTGGATTCCAGCAGCCAAACTCAAGGCCACTGACATCATCGGGAGATAGTGCACCTGGCACTGCCTGTGTGGGAAAGGAGAACCAGTGAACTCGGGCGGGAGATTTTTGCGAGCTTTGGGGTTTGCGTGGGACGTTGCTTCTTTGAATGTGGGGGAAGGCATATAAGGGGGTGCCCCATTCTGTAACAGCACTCCTGGCTTCTTGCATGTTAATATCCTATAGTAAAGATTCCTAGTGATATCCAGATGGTGTTCTATGTCTTCATTTAGGAGTGGCTATAGTGAGCTGACAGAAGCATGATGCTGAGACCTTCACAGCTCCCACCACTTATTTCCGTTGGACAAGGAATTGTGTTTTACACACGCTTGCTGCTCAACAGGGCCGTAGCCAGGATTTTGTTTCGGAGGGGGCTGAGTTTGGTTTGGGGGGGGGGGGGCTGAGACTGGGTGGAAGAGGGTCTACCCTAGCAAATCTTTTGTATTGTTATCCCAATAACCCCATTAATGTGGGATATAATGAGCATGGTGATCAGATCATGATATGAATAAACATAACAGTTTAAATCATGTACCAGTAAGGCCTTTTCGCGGACCACCCTGAGAATTTCGGGGGGGGGTGAAGCCCCCTTAGCCCCCCCTGGCTACATGCCTGCTGCTCAAGGTTGGCAATATCATCTCATTGCCTGTGTTGAAATCAAGTTCAGATGCCAATTTAGTTAGCTTCTGGATTAGAGAGGGCACATCATCTTAGCCTTTGCCTCAGGCAGCGTAATTTATTGGATCAGACTTATTTGAGATTGACCTGTTGATTTCTGGGGTCAAACCAACTGCTAAAGGGCAAGCTAGATCCACCTTAATCTTGGTAACCCTGTGGTTAAACGTTTATGTATAAAAGACTCCTGCACAATAGAGCAGCACAGTGCCAGATACATCTTGCCAATTAAATTTGGCTGAATAGAAGCTGTCACTTTGGTTTTCTCACAAATTTTAAAGGCAAGAATTGATACTGCACCTTCAGAGTTTCCACCTCAAGGATATAAAATGATTCTGACATTTAATTTCTTGGACCTTGTAACTGATCCAAGAGCACATATATATGGATTACAAAACAAAAGCAGGGCTTGGGTAGCACGGTGGCACGGTGAGAATTTGATACCCTTGACTCTTTTGCAAGGTTGCAGTATCAAGGAAATGTTACTGAGAAGACTAACAGCAAACAGGATTAAGCTTTTGTCCAATATGGTCTAACAAAGGAAGGACAGGAATGAGTCAGATGAGATTATTATGGAGTAGGCTGATTATTTAGGAAGTGTTTATCTTGGTATAAATCCATAGCTAGGTTCAACTTGTACAAGTGACTCATATGCTTTATATCTGTACTATTGCAGGGTTTCCAACTTTTCCCCTTGAAAATTTCCCATGTTTTTAGTGACGAAAAGACAAGCAGGTGATGCTTTACCCAACAGGAAGGTATATTAGTAGGAAAATCTTTACCCATTCAATTTCAAACTGCCTTGAATTAGGAAACACCCCCCAGCCTGGGGGTATCCACACACAAATGTATATTTTCTATAGTGTGCTTCAGTTTTTTTTGTTTTAATGGCTCTATTTTATGTTACATTGATGCCACTATTCACATTACTCATCAGAAGAATAAATAGGATAGCCAGCAAGGGTATTTTTATGACTAGGGAGTGAAGGGAGACAGGACTTTGCAAAGGAAGTCAGAAAATGTGCATCGGTTCATAGTATGAACCCATGTATAATGTACATCCATACAGAATGCAGGCACATACATATTATTACTGCATGTGCAATTCCTCTTCTTCAGCCTTGAAATGAATGCAGACCACAGTGTCCAACCACTAATGTAGATGAGCATAAACATGAAAAAGACACTAACAGGATTCTGGTCAGTGCCTCAGGCAATATCTGTTCTGTACCCGTGCAGCTGTAAAATGCAGTTTCACATATATTATGTACATTACACACTTATTATAGTTTGATAGAACTTGACCTGCAACGGCTCCATCTATGTAATTTGATGAGATACTTACTTTTTCCATGAGAAATCTGGTGTAGGCTGATACATTTCCGCACTAGAGACATGGAGACTAATTCCTTTCAGGAAATTCTGAAGACCTCTAACCCTGACCCTCCCTCGCTACAATGGTTTGATAAAAATATCTAAAAACTAAAGTCCCTTTTTTTGGTTTAATTAATGGTTTACAGGCCTGGGTTACATGGATCCAAAGAATTGTCATGTTGAATTCCTTTAATATAATCCAAAACAAACAGGGTTTGAAGCACTTTTGTACATATGAATCTATTTTCTACATTATTTGCTTATCAAAGAGACTCCTGGCTTTACTTACAGACGAAAATGTGTCTGCTTTGTTCATATTTCTGCCAAATATAACACTCCTTTCCATTTCAGCAGTCTGGTATCAGCACTGCAAAATTAGCTTGGGAGTAAAATTAACTTGAATATTTCAGATCAGAATATATATATACCAATGGTCATTACAAAGGAAGCACCCCACAGAACTTACAGAAGAAACTTACAGAAGAACCAGGAAAATAAGATTCTGACTGTAAATAGAAGGTCAGCTGCTGTCCTCTCCTTTTTACCTTGTCTTACTCGTGTTGTATTTTGAAATGGTTCATAATACCTGGTCAAATAAATAAATACATATTATTATTACATTACAGAAGAAACTGGGGGCACATCTTAAGGCAATACAAAGGCAAGCGGGTGTGTTTGCTGTAATTCTATGGAACCTTTTATGCTAGAAGTTATATTATACTATATTATTTCCATATAGATATACGTTTGCCTTTGTATTGCGGGTACAAGCTTACTATATCCCTGTTGGTGTGCCTCTGATGAAGCTGAGGAACCACATGATGCTGAGGAACTCCCCGCGAAATGGTCAGAGCTCCATACACAGAACCATTAGGCAACCACTTGGAAAACAGTTTTTGTAACACCTTATATATGGAGCCATAGCCTGATTAGCAACCTTTCTCTCACCAACCTTGTGGATTACAAACCTGATATTCACCATTGATGTACATTTCGAGACATTTAATGTTTGTATATTCCCAATTTTGAACGGTTTTGGATCACTTAGAAATTGGAATAATCCGGATTATAATCTATCAACGAATTTTGGAACATTATCCAGCAATTTTGGATTGCTAACAGTGAAATTCTATGGACTCCAACCGAAACGCTAAGTACCTTGCATTCTGTAACCATTGTGATTTATTTATGAATGCATATTTGTATGTATATTTATTCACATAAGCTATTTGCACAATGTTATCTATATAAATGATATATTTGACACTATAGGCAAACTCCATTTTGTGATATTTCCCTCCGTGTGTAGTGATCAAACAATGTACCCAGGCTAATACATTTTAATCCGGGGTAAACCTTTTGTTGGGTTTCATCCCTGACTGTACAAGTCTCCAGCTCTCAACAAGTAGTTAGCCTAGATAGATTAGAGTGAGGGGTTCCTTTCTCAATTTCCTCAAACAAGTTTATCTTAAGAAGGGGCTTAGAAGGGGGTTGTCTTACTCATCTTTGCATGCCACTATCTCCTCCACCTTTGAATACTTAGCAATGTGATCTCCTTTATAGAAAAAAACCCATAACTTTCTCTTTAAAGGTATTTTTATTGCCCTGGCAAAGCCATGTGGTCAGAGTTCACCATATTGGCTCTCTTCTCCTTTTGTCTTCTCTAGAGTGAGGAGGCATCTTGCCATTGCCCAGGCAAGATGTAGTAGATAGTAGATATAGTTATTTCCCCTTTTTCTTTTCCTTAGAAGATAGCTCAGTGAAGCTAGTTAGCTCCAAGAACCTTTCCTATCTAGAATGGGTTTCTTTTGTCTTTAATAAACATATTATTTTTGATCCTATGAAGTTGTGGATCTGTAATCCTGTTCCATCCTGTTGAATGGAAGCCAGTCCTTGTTCACTACATGTAAGTTTCTGCAACTTATAAACAGTGCATCTAGCACTCTGCTATATTTTTGGTGGAATCACCCTCAGAGAGGGTTATTTTGAGCCTAACAGCTCCTGATTCCCAACACCTTTTCATGCAGTTTACAGTCTAACCATAAAACTAGATAACTAAAGTAACGGAAATCTGTGTAGAAGAAGCCACCCACACCCTGTTTATTCCTGCAAAGATATGAATCTTCCTGGAATATCTGAATCTTTGCTCCTGTCGATGTCATCCTGTGCTACTCTTCCTGCCCCCTACCGTCCCCCTGGATTGTGCTCAGTGATGATGCAATGGAGCTTTGGAGAGGGGGCCCTAAGTCAAAGTTCATAATACTCCAAGCCAGATATATTTATCTGTTACATAAGCTAGAAAGCCTCACAAACACCATTCTGTCAGCCAAACAGAATAGTATTTACATTTTTTGAACTTTCATGACAACAAATGTCAGCTGCACAAGTGGCACTCTGCCTAAAGATAGGGCCAGTCCGGGATTGGGTGCAGTCCAAAATCAAAAGGCAGTAATCAGAATCTCCTATCATCCTTAGTGGTCAGAATCTCATATCATGAAGATCATTTTCCAGACAGTGCCTGTATTACATGGATCAGCTCCTCGGTGAAAAACATCTGTTAAAAACATACTCCATATCTGATTGATTTGACATCAATGTCTTTTAACCTATTCCTAATATGTTTCTTGGCTGCACCACAACATATGCTTCTTTGTTCATCTTAAATCAGCCCATACTTGAATTCACAGTCCTTGTTCCATTATTTGCTGTAACGAAAACATTAGTTGTGTATGTCAGTGAAAGGTAAACATTTGTTTTCTCAGCTCAAATTTTAATTTACACCATATGCGTTCATGTATCCATCAAATTCGGAGTGCTCTGTCAATATGTCTTTCATTGCTGCTGAACATATCCTTTTGTTTGGTTCAAAGGCAAAGTTAATTGATGCTCACAAGAAGAGAGAAACATGAGATACATATTTATAACTGAGATTCCAAGCATGGGAATAATATGCTCTTCCAGATGTTTACCACAGCTCCATCAGCACTGGTTATGTGGTCCAGGGTTGATGGGGTTTGGAGAACCATTTGTTCTGCTTAGACATCTTGAACAGTGCACTATTATGCAGTAGGGAACTTATTTCACAATAGGACATTTTGCATAGTATCATTCTATAATTCTCTAACATGATTGTGTGTTGTTAGTGATGTTGCTCCATTATTGTAAAGTTACACACCACAGCTTTTGATGCAGGATCTCAGCTGGAGATGAAAAAATATTGATTTTGGGACATACTACATGCACCAAGCATGTATATTGAGCAACGGACTCTACAGCCCTTTTCTTTGGCAAACTCTGTATTATCCGATACACAAACAAATATGTCACTGAGAACAGTACGTCATACACAAGGCTAAACCATAAGGTATAATAATATACGGCAGCAAAACTGTGTTTCCCGAAAGAGACAGTCAAAAACGAGTCAAAATATCATAAAAATCACAAATGCTGTAACCTTGTCCAAATAATATGGTGAGGATCGCCGCGTCACAGTGACGCGTCGCCGCTTCGCTCAATAGCAAACAATATCGGGTACGGCTTATATAGTGCAATGTAGTACGACACGTCTTTACAATTGTCTTACAATATCACGGTATATATAGTGCAATGTAGTACAATTCATTCACAATATCGCACTGATATGACAAGCGTGATACAATCGTAATCAGCTGAAGCCCTTACAATACACTGGGCTTAAATGACGCTCTAACAGAATCTGAGTACCCCTGTGAATAGTCCGGAGTCTGATAACTCACAGGCTAACGACTGAGCCAATGGGGGAGCCTTAGTGGGTAGAAGAGCTGGCAAGCTGCCGGATGGGCAGGCGCCTACGGCTGGAGGTAAGCTGACGCCAAGATGGCCATTTCGTGACCTTCCAGCCCGGGAGGTCACTTGCAGCATCGACTTGTATTAAAACGCGGAAACGCGAAATCTCCTGACTTTGAGTCCCAATTGTTCCACTACAACCCTGGGGAGGAGCAGTCAGAAGTCCAGAGCACCTTGAGGAAGCGTGGTTTACGTGAAACGGCCATCTTGGCGTCAGCTTACCTCCAGCCGTGGGCGCCTGCCAGCTCTTCTACCCACTAAGGCTCCCCCATTGGCTCAGTGGTTAGCCTGTGAGTTATCAGACTCCGGACTATTCACAGGGGTACTCAGATTCTGTTAGAGCATCGTTTAAGCCCAGTGTATTGTAAGGGCTTCAGCTGATTACGATTGTATCACGCTTGTCATATCCGAATTGCGATATTGTGAATGAATTGTACTACATTGCACTATATGTGATATTGTTTTGCTATTGCGCACATATATTATTCACAATTACAGCATTTGTGATTTTTATGATATTTTGACTCGTCATTGACTTCTCTCACAGTTCTGCCCCTTTATACCTTATGGTTTAAACTCTGTATTATACAAATGGACATGTCATACCTCTATAAAGTTCCATCATGGCATTCTTTGTTTTATTTCCAACACTTTTGCAATAATTACATTATTGGTCATTTTTAAAAGTCTGCTTCAGCATGTTTGATCTGATACTTTCAGTGAGCTTTATGATTCAGCCTCAGTAACTCTGTCTGCTGTAATTTCAATAGACAGTTTAGTCCCCATCAGGTCATTTGTGATTTGGATGATTTTATCCAAATGCGCAGGATTTTATTTTCTTTCATTTTAAATGTTCTGTAATCCTTTTCCTTGGCAAGCACTATGCCTGAAAAACCAGACCAAAACACACGGAAAGCATAAAAACGGTTTGGATAATAGTGAATACATTGAAGCTTAGTCCAGACGAGAGAGAGATGGTTCCGATCAATTGGGGGAATTTTGAAATGGAGATTTATTTTATCTTGCAAGGGATTATACTTCTTCTGAAAAGCTGGAATGGAAATAATATTTGAAGACTTTTTAAAAAAAAAACAAACAAAAGGTTAATGAGTGTCTCAATTGTTATGAAATCCTGATGAGGAGATTGCTAGAATAATGAGAATCTGCAGAATTTGTATTTCCTGTGCAGAAGATTTGACTGGCGTCCTGTTCAATATGACTTAACTGTAAGACAGACTTGCAATCCGAAAACTTTTGGGATGTATGCTTATGGTCTCTTAAACCAGGCAATGACCCAACCAAAGAGCTTCCAAGGTGCTACAGATTGTGATACTAGGAAATTATGATTGCAGTGATCTCCTGGATGTGCATTAAGGAAAACAGCTGTAGCAGAACCCTTTCCAGCTGCCTGTCTCCTTGACTGGGAGACAGATACAGTCATAATTTCCTAATATCACAACCTGCAGTGCCCAGAAATCCTTCAGTTGGTGTGCTGTATGGCTTAAAAGGTAGTTTGTGTGTGAGAGAGATGTGTGTAGAACTAAGAGAAATAGCTATGAGGATGAAGCTCAATCATTGTAGCTACGAGGGCGGGTCAATATATCCGTGACTTTTTGAATGAAACACAGGTTTTTGGATAAAAAATCATTTTATTTTTCAATGTAGTCTCCTTTGAGCTCTACACACTTTGTCCAATGTTTCTACAATTTTTTTATTCCTTCAAAAAAAAAAGATTTATCGAGGTCTTCAAAATAGGTATTTGTTTGTGAGATGATTTCATTTTTGGAGTAAAATCTCTTTCCGCCGAGCAATTTCTTCAGTTTAGGAAACAAGAAATAGTCACTCGGGGCTAAATCCGAAGAATAGGGTGGATGAGGGATGAATTCGTATCCCAATTCATGGATTGTTGCCATGGCAACTGCACATGTGTGCACCCTTGCACTGTCCTGGTGCAAAAGAACTTTTTTCTTGGCCAAATGTGGTCTTTTCCCCCCAAATTCTAATCAAATAGACCTAATAAGTTGGCATAATATTTGCCATTGATTGTTTTACCCTTTTGAAGGTAGTCAATGTGGATTATACCGCGTGCATCTGTGGCACCCCAGCCTCCATTCCAGCTGGGGGGGCGGGGTGCCACCCCGGGGGTCCCGATTGCTTTGGACCAAGATGGAGGAGACGAAGGGGCCGATGGGTATGCTTCACCGACAGACAGTTTGCAATGGGAAGACACCTGGCCTTCTGCTTATTCAGATGATGAAGGTCAACCAGATTCTGGCTCGGATTGCAAATATGAGAGACGGGGAGGTTTCGGTTCTCAAGAGCATTTTTTTTGCCAGCTGCCGAGGAGGGCATGGAAGCTGAGGCAGTGCCGGGTTCCCAGGATGATAACGGGCCAGATGGTGCTGAGACCGAGAGTTGCTTTGACCGTAGGAGCAATATTGTGGCTACACACAAAGATTGGAGACGGGGAGTGGAGAAGCGTTGGACCCACAAGGGTGGGACTTAATTATACACCCGGTGGGAAGGTTCCTCAGTTTGGTGGCCACGTCTTTGCTGGAGAGACGCATCGGTGGTCTCCTGCTCCCTGGAAGCCATAGTTTCGGCTCATGTTAGGAAATGTTAGGAAAAGCTCTTTTACTAAAACATTTGCCAAGTACTGCCAAGAGACTTTGTTTACTTCTATGACCTTTAGATTGCCTTGCCTTGTTCCACGGACCAAGTTTGTTTGAGAAGCTTCCTTGCTTTTGGATTACCTTGCCTTGTTTTTATGGACCGTGCTTTTGAGAGATTCCCTGCTTTTTGGATTTGCTTTATGAACCTTGATTGCTAATTGCCTTGGACTAATTGACATTGCTCCTTGATTGAACTTCTTATTCTTTTCACCTGCATTCCCTTTTGCTTAATAAATAGTTAATTGACATTTGTCCGTGTGTGTGTGTGATTACGGGGCAGGGCCAGGACCTGTGACAGCATCCCAAAAAATGGTCACCATGACTTTATTGGCTGACAAACCCACCTTGACCTTCTTTGGTGCCTATTCACCCCGAGAAACCCACTGTTTTGACTGCTGTTTGGTCTCTGGTGTGTTGTGGTGGATCCACGTTTTGTCCACGGTTACGAAACAGAGCAAAAACTTGTCCATATTGCAGTTGAACAATGCCAAACACTCCTGCGAAATTGTCACACGATTGCATTTGTGGTAGATTGTGAGCAAACGCGACGCCCATCTTGCAGAACGCTTTCTCATACCCAAGTGATCATTTAAAATTGAAATCACTGAGCCATGTGGGATGCCTATGGTTCCACAATATCTCTCACTTTCAATCTCCTATCAGCCAACACCATATTGTGAATTTTTTCAATTGTTTCAGGTGCAGAGACCTCAACTGGGCAGCCAGAATGTTTTGCATCTTCCGTCCTTGTACAGCCACAACGAAATTCTGTCAACCACTTTTTTACCATTGAAATTGATGGTGCAGAGTCTCCATAGTATTTATTGAGCTTAGCCTTGGTTTGTGTGATGGTTTTTTCCGCAAAAAAAAAAAAGCTTCATGAGCACACAAAATTCACTTTTTTCCATATTCTCCTCAAATCACGTGTAGTCTGCTATCAATGGCTGTCAAACACAAACTAAATGACGTAGCTTGTTCAAATTTTGACAGGAGTCAACTGACAGATGCCTGTTGTCAGGAGCAGTATTGCCCTATCAGTTAAGAGGCGGGAAATCCAAAAAGTCATGGACTTATTGACCCGCACTTGTACATCAGCTGGTGCAGGATTATTTTGTACAATTCTGCAAAGTAACAATGGATTTTAACCTTGGTGGTTGTACATCTGTTGTGTGATACATTCCAATTTCATTCAATTGACTATATAAGTCTTCTTCTAGAAATCCTTTAAAACATTAACATTTAACTAATTTGTCATACAATTCCTCTATTGCAATACATTCACAAGCTGTTTTCTGAGCAAAATTCAATATGCTTGGTATGGTTCATAATATCCTGCAGAGTTCAAATCCCGGAGTTATGCATCTGTAGCGGATGCTGCAATGTGTGCCTGCTCTGTGCATAGGGTCAAGATCAATGTAAGTTAGAGAGATAAGCCAGAAAAAACATATTTCATTAGAACTAATGTGATGAGAACAGTTAAATGGCATTAAAATACCAGACATAAGGGATGTATGTGTTTTCCTGCTGCATATTTTACAATGTTAAAATCCACAAATCTCACAAGACTTTCATTTAAGCTGCCTACAGTATTGCCGTAACAAAATTGCTTTGAAAGTGAGCTTTTCGATATCGCCACATGCATATTTTCAGTGTAATTTTGTACTTTAAAAAATCTCCAACAATATATAGATCTGCAAAGGGAACACTAGTGTTATTCACACACTGTGGTGGTTTGTTTCCAGTGCCTGCAGACATACTTTAAATGGTCACATACGGTTATAGTTTTCTTTTTCTTCAACAGTACTGGAAGCTCTCTTGCCTTGAACTCCCTGTTAGAGCTGCCATGTTAAATTTAGTCCTCAGCTCTTTAGAGGGAGCAGATTACCACCACAGCCAGGTAAACATAGGAAACAGCAATATTGACTCAAGACTTTTACAGGACAATTAAACAAAGTACAGAAAGAACTGCAGTTCCTGAAGCAGCAATGAACAGGGAAGCCAGATGGAGAACCTCATTCAGGCACATGTGTCATTCCTGTTTAGGTGGCTGATGTTAGGAAAAGCTCTTTTACTAAAACATTTGTTTCAAGTTATAGACACTCATTTTAAGATTTTTCTTTTGGTGTCAGGAGTGACTTGAAAAACTGCAAGTCGCTTCTGGTGTGAGAGAATGGGCTATCTGCAAGGACGTTGCCCAAGGGATATTTTGATGTTTTACCATCCTTGTGGGAGGCTTCCCTCATGTTCCCCACATGGGGAGCTGGAGTTGATAGAGGGAGCTCATCTGCACTCTCCCCGGATTCGAACCTGAGACCTGTCAGTCTTCAGTCCTGCCAGCACAAGGGTTTAGCCCACTGTGCCACCGGGGGCTCATTTTAAGATGATGCTGTGCAAAACTTGTTAATATTCCGTTTTTTCACAAAATTCCTATAATATCCCAGCTTACATGGCCACTGGATCTACTACTGTAGCATCTGGCCAATGCTTACTTTCTTAGAACATGAGGTGTCAGGGTTCATATCAGTCTGCTCCAATAGTGTTTGACATAACACTTTACTAACAATTTTGGGAGAATGGAGGCATTTTCTAATCAGTAGTGAGGGAAAAGTATGTATGAACCTGAACTCACTCCAAGGAACTCTAATCAATTATGACTTCATACTGGAAAGAAACGTGAATGCCAAGTGGCCAAATGATCAAGAAACCTGTTTGCTTGGTGAATCTTATTATTATGATGTAATAATAATGTATAAAACAAGCATCTGTAGTTAATGTGTGACATCAGACGTACTCTTCCAGGCTTTAAAGCAGTTATTCAATATTCTGAACCTATTTTGGAAACTATCCAATATTCTGAACCTAATTTGGGATCTAACACTTAAAGCTTGAAGTAAGCTTCAGAGTAGATTCAGTACCCTGACATCTTAGTCCAGTTGAAAAGTTGGCTGCTGACTACACATATGACCTTATCAGATGGGCTTAAAATCAGTGGCATATGCCAGTTCCTCTCTTTTTGCCCCACAGAACCCGCCAGCTCCCACCATACAACATAGAGCTACTTCGGGGGGTGGGTGGTGGTGGTGGGGTGGTGGTGTCCGTGGGGCAAATGGAGAGGAACCGGTATATGCCACCATGGTGACAAAACAGGAGGCTTCCTGTGTTTGATAGGGATCAATAGTGGGACGCCAGGCAGTGGGGTTTGGGTTAAGTCGGGCGATGTGTGGCATGGGGTGATGGGTTTCCCACCCCTCTTGCCAGCCACCATCGGATTCCCCATGATCAGCGGGGATTCCAGCCGTCAATGTGATAAGATTGATAGCTTTATGTCCATTCCATCACAATTTTAAATATGTGTTCGGCCTCTCAATTGACTCATCAGATGCAACTTGCATCCTTTTGTTGTTGTTCAGAATAGTTCCTAATACAGTATTTTATAGAATCTAAGGTGCAACTTTTCCCATATAAGGGGCTTCCAAAATGGAATGTGCCTTAGGTTTAATGGTGCCTTAGATCAGTGTTTCCCAACCTTTTTTGAGCCGCGGCACACTTTTAACATTAAAAAAATCCGGGGGCACACCACTAACCAAAATGACACAAAATAACACTCTAACACAGTAAAGAACGGCTGGGGGATGGCGGCCTGCTGGGAGCAGCTGTTGGGAGTGCCAAAGCCAGGGGAGGGGGCAGAGCCAGGCTGCACCATGCCCCTCCCCCGACTTCAGCTCTCCCAGCAGCTGCTCCAGCCTTGAGGGGGCAGTGCCAAGCCAGCAGTGGCAGAGCCAGCACAATGCTGGCTTGGCACTGTCCCCAAGGCTGGAGCAGCTGCTGGGAGTGCCGAAGCAGGGGGAGGGGGTGGAGCCAGGCTGCGCCATGCCCTGCCCCTCCCCCAGCTTCAGCTCTCCCACAGAGGAGGAGCATGAGCTGTAGATGGGCTTCAGTGGGTGGGGCTCCTCCTCCACGTGGCTTCAGCGAGCGAGGGACAAGAGTCATGGCAGGAGTCATGGTGGATTGGAGGCTGTCTGGGGAAACGGCTGAAGGAGGCGGTGCCCTGGCCCCTTCTTTTTCTTTGCCGCCGCCCGGCCCTTCCTTCTCCTTTCCCAAGCAGCAGGAGTTCGGCAGGAGGAGGGGGAAGGAAGGGGGGCAGAGAGCTTTTCTCGTGGCACAGCAGGAGGTCTGTCACGGCACACTAGTGTGCCACGGCACACTGGTTGAGAAACACTGCCTTAGATTAATTAGATTAAGGATTTCTAGACCTCTTAAAGAGGAGAAGGAGGAGGAAGGGCCTCGGCCCTAACAGCTCTTCCAGAATCTCATCATTTTGTACTCCACCTCACACAGATGGCCATTTACTATTTGTCTTAGCTAAGTGCTGCGTCCTGCTTCCACAGTCTCCCCATCAGGCTCATAGACCTACTAAAATAGACTTATGTTGACAAGATGACTTCTGGGTCTCTTCACATTCCTTCTTCATCCCACAGGAAAGATCGCACTATAAAGCTGCTTTGAAACAAACAAACAAAATAAAAAGGCATTGTGCATGAAGAGGAAATTCTGAAACTTATTCAAGGAAATTTGTTTTTTACCCCTAAAATTGAAGCTTCAAAAGTGAAATGAGCCTTACATTCAATGGTGGCTTAGATTAGGTGAAATATGGCAATTGTTATTTCTAGATTGATGTGTGTGTGTGTATGTGTATGGCTGCTGGTTTGTTTTTTAATCACTAGTTGTTTTGTTCTCTCTCAGCACGTGTTTGCCTTGACCACAGAAGTTGACCACAGAACTTGTTAAGTTCCAAGTACCTCTCCCCAAACTACAAATTAAATTGAGCTTAGAGTTTCACCATGGGTGTTTCCCTCCCCTTTTGTGGAAGACCCATTCAGTTCTACCCTTTGGGTGCCCAGCACATCTTTACTTATTTCCCAGGTATCTGGGAGTTGCTTCTCTGCCTACTCAGTATCCATGGTGATCTACGACATAGCTGTGATAAAACAACATTAAACCAGAGGAAAAGGCATAGAACTTTGCCGGCAGGTCAGGGAGCAAGACTTCCATCTCTGAACTTATAGCTTTGCAAAGGTGTGATCCAAGAGAAGGGACACCAGCGATAGTGATCTATGCTGTTTGGAAAATGGTTCTCACATCTTGAAGTGTTCAGCTGACTTCATTCCTTCACAATCCTTACAGAAAAAAGATTCACATCCCTAATTCAGATTCACAGCCAGTCCCCAGCATTTGTCCTGACATGTATTTTGAGTTGCTTTTCCTATCCCTGCTGGTTTTATATGAGGAGGCAAAGTGTGTTTTGTCTTCTGCTTTTATGGCTTTGGAGTTTCCAGCTTATGAACTGCTGCCAGAGTATACAGAAGCCAATGTGCTGGCTTAAGGATTTGTCCCAACCCCTTTGCCTGGCATTATAAGACTAACAATTCCCAAAAAAGGGTTTGAGAATGTTTGATACTCACTTTTATTTCTAGGTAAGATGGTGTGCCCTAGCAATTTGGCTCAGAGCATCGAGACAGAATATTTTTAGCCAGGCTTCTTTTTTTTTTTCTATTTGTTGCTATTTGATTTGAATCCATGGGTTTGTCTGCATATTGTTTATTTTGGGGCTTGGATAGGCTTTCCACCATATGAGTAGTCTCAAACTTGCATGGATTGCCATATTACAGCAGTGAGAAAACTTGTTGCCATCATTATAGAAATCACATCCAACTCGCTACAGCCATAAAACATAGGAACATAAGAACATAAGAACATAAGAAGAGCCATGCTGAATCGGGCCTCGGCCCATCTAGTCCAGCATTCTGTGTCACACAGTGGCCCACCAGTTGTACACGGGGATCTCTAGCAGAAAGGAGGGCAAACCCTCACCTGCTCCCGACCCCCACAACCAGTACCCAGGGAAAATCCTGCCTGCCTCCATCAACACAGAGGTGGCACTTGGATGTCCATTTCAGTAGCTACTGATTCCCTTGGTATCCATGAATCTGTCTAATCCTGCCTTGAAGCTGTCCAGGCTGACAGCTGTCACAACCTCCTCTGGAAGTGAGTTCCATAACCCAATGACCCTCTGGGTGAAGAAAGATTTCCTTTATTAGTCCTAACTTCCCTACCTTGGAGCTTTAGGGAGTGCCCCTAGTCCTAGTGTTGTGTGACAGAGAAAATATTTTTTCTTTATTCACCTTTTCTATCCCATGCATGATTTTATACACTTCGATCAAGTCACCTCTTAAACGCCGTCTTTCAAGGCTGAAAAGACCAAGGCATTGCAACCTGATTTCGTAAGGGAGCTGCTCCATCCCTTGGATCATTCTTGTTGCCCTTTTCTGTACCTTTTCCAGTTCCGTTATATCCTTCTTGAGGTGCGGTGACCAGAATTGTACACAGTACTCCAGATGTGGCCTCACCATAGATTTGTAGAGGGGCAATACAACATTTGCTGACCTATTTTCGATTCCCTTCCTGATCATGCCAAGCATAGAATTTGCTTTTTTTACTGCTGCTGCGCACTGGGTTGATATCTTCATTGAGCTGTCCACCAAAACCCCAAGATCCCTTTCCTGGTTTGTCTCGGAAAGCTTTGATCCCATCAATTGGTAGGTGTAGTTGGGGTTCTTTGCCCTGATGTGCATGACTTTACACTTGTTTAGGTTAAAATGCATTTGCCACTTTGTTGCCCATTCACTCAATTTCGAGAGATCTTTCTGGAGCTCTTTACAATCAGTTTCATTTTTAACTACCCTGACTTGCAGTAGCTTGGGTCATTGTACCACCCATTTTCTTTGATTCTTCTCTTTTATTTCAGATAAGAGCTTCCCAAGATCACAAATATCATAATCAATTCAGTACAAAGAACTTGAAATTTACAAAAACTGAAAATAAGAATTCTCTAGGGAAAAGACTTTGCTCTACAAGTATATCTCTTTAAAATCTAACTTTGAAAACATGTACATATTTTTTCTGCCATGTTTGTGTGTATGAAAATGTGGCTAAACAAAATGAAAAATGATTAAACATTTAATTCACATGAAAAGTATATTGCTGTAGTAGTTGTTGTGCATCTCATTGTGTTTCCCCTGGCTTATGGCCTTTCTAAGGCAGTGGTTCCCAACCTTTATTTTTTTGACCAGGGACTACTTTGACAGGGACCGCTTGACTAGGGACCACTTTGACCAGGGACCACTCTCCAACATTGGTACCAAAAGGGTTATGAATCAGTTTTTGGTCAACTTTAGATTCAGTTTGATTTGATTATTTGGGGTGCCAAATCAGAAAATTGCATTGGATAGACCACATCATCTCTAGTTTCTGATACAGAACATGTGTCATCCAGTAGTCACCATCTGCTCACTCACAGAAAACTATATTTAATAATCTAGAGCCACAGACCTTATTTTAGGTCTCATTGTCCACCAATGGGCCGTGGCCCACAGGTTGGGAACCACTGTTCTAAGGTAAACCTGTTGCGAGGTTTTCTCTGCAAGGTTTTCTCAGAAGGGAATTGCCATTACCCTATTCTGAGAAAGTCAAGGTCGTCCAGTGGGATTTGGTGGTTATGGGATGATTTGAACTCTCTAAGTACTAGTAGAACATCCAAGTCACTACACCACACTGGCTCACATGAAATGAATGTACAACATACAAAACATGTAACACATGTAAAAAGGACAACTCTGGAATACGTAGTTGCTTGCGCTCTTGTTTAGAATAAAACACTGAGATAGATAGGATTGGATGAATAGCAACAAAGTGTTATTCTCCCTGTTAACGCAAGTTGTAACAAAAGTTGTTGAAGGCTTTCAGGAGTTTTTTTCCCACCCTGAACATTCCACAGGTAGATATACACTCCACTTGCCTCACTGCCAACAGAACCTCTGCAGATGCCAGCCAACGATGAAGGTGAAACATTAGGAGAGAATGCTGCTAGAACATGACCATACGGCCCGAAAAACTCACAGCAACTCATTATAAATATAGTTACTAATCTGTAACAGGAAGGAGACACCCAGTAGTGAGTCATATGTGAAATACTAAGATGTTATATGGGAAACTGAAGATTATAGGGTTGTCATCCCCTTTTTACTAGACAGATACATGGCAGACAAGTACAACATAATCTTTTCCATGTTGGAAATTGTGTTGCAAATTTTATTTAATAACATAAATGGTTGACAGCCCCCCCCCCCAATCCATTTTTCCCTATGCAAACTTTCTTAGTTAAATTTCAAAATTAGAAGAAATTTCAAGTCTGGAAGGGAAAAAAGTCCTGAGAGATTTATCCCACTTCAGGACCCTCTGGTACACTTTGTTATACTGTGATTGGAAACAATTTAACTTGGGACCTTCTTCAGGGAAAGCTTGTTCTCTTGGCCTATGCTACGGTCCCTTCCTAATCTACACTTTTTCTTTATGAAATGGCAGGTGCATGTGTTTCCAAGGAGGACTCAGCAGGACGGCTTGTGTAAAGAGAATATCAGTCACGATGGTCACCACCCATTTGCACAGCTGTGGAGACAACTGAGCAACCAACATAAACAAGTTTCCTATGGTTCATGAAATAATCTTATGGACAAAGAGGGAAGTCTTTATCTTTCAATGTACCCTGTTCTATAGAGATTGTAACTAGTTCTTGTGTAGCTAAAACCTATGATTTAAGTTTTAAAAATAATTAATCTGCATTTCTAGGGGTCATGTTCATGGCCATGTTTTGGGAAAAGCAACTTTTCCCATCTCTACATATGGCAATATCATTTGGGAGAAAATGAAATAGAATGATGATGATTAGGATGAGGTTGGTAAGGGTGAGATGCCTCCAAATATGTGTGTAAGAGCTCGATTTAAACCCAGGTGTTCAGTTGGATCTCCATAACCATGGATTATGTTTCCACAGATTTAACCAGCAATGGTTTGAAGGTATTTCCTCTTAGCCCACCCTCAAAAATGAAATGGAATGAAATATCAAAAAACCAAACCATGACTTTGCCATTTTATATAAGGGGCACCATTTTACTATACTTTACTATACTATTGTATATAATGGCACTTGAACATTCATAGACTTGATACATATGGGAGGTCCTGTAACCAACCCACAGTGTATACCAAGGACCAATGGTATTTCAAAATACACACAATTTAAATATAGCTAGTCCAATCCTTGCTATATTTAATTAGAATTAAGTCTGATTAATTGAGACTATATTTGTAGGTAAATAGGCTTAGTGTTGTGAGCTTTACCCAAAATCTTCCTGCAGCCCTTGCCCTGCCCTCTTGAATCTGAAGATGCCCACTTTTTTGGCTATTGGTTGTATATGCTTTTTATTATGTCGTTGCTTTAAAAAAATGTTTTAATTATATTGTTTATTGTTATATGTTTTTAATTACTGTTCTACTTTGTGAATTCTTGTTGATGCTGTGCTTAGTCCCCATGTAAGCTACTCCAAGTCTCTCCAGGGAGATGGCGGCAGGAAATAATAATAATAATGTTGTTGTTGTTGTTATTTATTTATCATTATTTAGTTAAAACTTTTGTACCCCGGCCTTCTCACCTCTATTGAGGGACTCAGACTGGTATAACAGCAAAGATTCAATGCTATACAATTGAAAAACTAGAACAACATATTAAAATACATTAAAACCCAGCATAAAACCACATTGCCATTAAAACAATTCCACTCAATCTGTAAACGTGGTCATACATTCAGATAATAGCCAATGAACTGGGCTCTTGTTTCTGTAAGCTTATCTCTTGCAATGTTTTTAGTCTTTAAGGTGCAATAATAATAATAATCATCATCATCTTTATTTATACCCCGCCACCATCTCCCCAACGGAAACTCGAGGTGGCTAACATGAGGCCAAGCCCTTTAAAAATACAATACAAGACAGTAAAATACAAAATACAAAACAAAATACATCATAAATAATAATTGTATTAAAAATACAATTACAAATGGAATAATGCAAATGGAATAATGCAGGAAATTCACACACAAAAACCAAATATGATGGGCAGGCCAAGTGGACACGATAAAATGATAAAACCCTGGGTAAGATAGGAGTAGGAGATAGCAAAAGAGGGGGTCCAAGAAAATGAGATATTGGGGACAGACTTTCAGTTTAATTTAGGATGGGGGAAAACTGTGTCATAGGGGAACACTATAGGTGGAGCAACACAACTGGAGGAGATGGTCACTCTTCAAAGTCACAACGGAAAAGCGAGGTCTTCAGATTTTTCTTAAAGTCTGCTAAGGAGGGGGCATGCCTAATCTCACCAGGTAGACGGGGAGCCACAGCAGAGAAGGCTCTCTCCCTTGTTCCCACTAATCTTGCCTGTGACCATGGGAGAGACGAGAGGAGAGCCTCCTTAGAGGATCAGAGAGGTCGTGCAGGTTGGTGGCAGCAGATGCGGTCATGAAGGTAGGCGGGTCCCAAACCATTCAGGGCCTTATAGGTGATGACCAAAACCTTGAATTGGGACCTTGAAGATGAACAGCAGCCAATTGAGTTCCTTAAACAGGGGGGTTGACCGCTCCCTGTAATTCACCCCAGTTATTAATCTGGCTGCTGCACATTGGACCAATTGAATTTCCGGGCCATCTTCAAGGGAAACCCCACGTAGAGTGCATTGCAATAATCCAATCTAGAGGTAACTAAGGCATGGACCACCGTGGTCAACTCAGACTTCACGAGATATGGTCGCAGCTGGCACACATGTTTTAATTGTGGAAAGGCCCTTCCAGCCACTGCTGACACCTACGCATTAAATGTCAGTGCTGAGTCTAAAAGGACCCCCAAGCTGCGGACCTGTGTCTTCAGGGGGAGTGCAACCCAGTCAAGCGCAAATAATACTCTTTATTTTCCACTTTTCTATTTACCTGGACGACAACTTGTCAATTCTATAGCCATATAGCTGGGTTTCACAGAGTAATGAAGTAATGATGGATTGATACATAATGGATAATATGTAATGGACACAGAAGCTGCCCAAGTGGGTCTCCTAGGTTTTTTTTTACTCTTCATGTGGTAAAATGTGCAATTCCAAATTAAAACATGAGCTGGTGTGTATAAAATGCCAAATACAGCATAAGACATGTTTTCACTGTCTTTTCCACTAATAACATCCCCCGGTTGAAAAGTAAAGTATGCCAAGTATGCCCTGCACAGACTCTGTGTTTTCCTTTGACAAAAAAAGATCCAAATTTTCCAGTGAGAAGTGCTGGATAGAGAATGGATTAATGTTTGCCTTGGTTGAGGTTTAACTCAAACACACATTGCTAGAGCAGAGCCAAGGTAAAAAGCTAAATGGAAAGGGAGAAGGGAAAGGAGGAAGGGAGAGTGAGAGTTTACAAGGGAGGTTTCCTAAAACAAAATTACAGTGGATATAAAAATACTTGATTGTTATTTGTAGCGATCAGAAAAAAGCATGAGTATTCAGCTAATGTACATGTGTAGATGTATTGCTTAATGAAAATATTTCAGGAACCTTGGCCCTACTAAAGCAAAGAGTGTGCATGCCAGTTTGATCTCTGGAAATACTTGCCAGCCAGACTGGGAGCATGAAAACCAGAGTTCAAATGAGGCCACAGTTTTATTGATTGAGCTCTTCTCAGACAAATTAAACACACCTGAAAAGTTAGCTCAGGCCCCTTTGACACTACCATATAAAATCCACATTATCTGCTTTGGACTGGATTATATGGCAGTGTAGATGAAGATAATCCAGTTCCAAGATGACAATGTGGATATTCTGCTTTTAAAAAGTGGGCACAAATATGATACTAGTCTCTGGCACATAGAGGGGGCATTGCTAGTCCCCTGCTACAAATAGTGTGAGATTCACTTCACCTGTCTAAAATGTAAGTTTTCCCAAATTCTGGAAATTTTGAAAAAATCTGAAATTTTTTATCCCACTACTTATTGCCATAAGACATTTAAGGACTGAGGTTTGGTTTCCTTTGGGAAAAAGGGTCACTTTAATGCATTTGTTCTATTTCCATTTGTATACAAAAATGGGCTGACCAGATGCTTGACATGATTAAAGGTGCTTGACATGATTCAGATGGACTCTTTAAACTGGAAATTGACGGACAGAAAGAAAACAACGGACTGGACGAATGTTAAAATATATCTACAGAAACAGTATCCAAAATTTACCTTAGACTTAAATGCTATATAAGAAGGAAATATATATTAATGCATATACTTGTAATTCTAACAATGGACTTAATGAAATTATCTTGATTATCTTTGGAAATATTTCTAATTCATCCAATGTAATTAATAATCTCATTCTACTCTTGAGAAGTCAGTTTTTGTTTCCCCCCTTTCACTCCCCTCCCAACCTGTCATCCCCATAATCCTTTACCCTTCCCCATCCCCACCTTCCCCTCCCTACTGCACCTCTTCCTTCCCTACCACATGCGTTGTAAATGGAAATGCTCAATAAAAATCGTGTATATATATAGACTGACCAGAGAGAGGAGCAGGTAACTAAGACCCCTTCTACGCTGCCATATAATCCAGATTATCAAAGCAGATAATCCACATTATCTGCTTTGAATTGCATTATATGAGTTTACACTACCATATAATCCAGTTAAAGCAGATAATCTGGATTTTATATGGCAGTGTAGAAGAGGCCTTAAACACTTGAAAAGGAAAACACTTCTGTCCCCCACAGATTTTCTTAGGAATCATTGTGTCTTCCGAACTCAAAATTATGTTTTATTTTTTCTATTAACTCCAAACAGAGTTTAGAGAAGATATGCCTCACTCTGTCAAGAAGCAGTCTCCTAATGATCATCTGGAGGACCATTGAATATTCTAAACTAATAACATTCCTTTGTCAACTCAATTTAAATTGGAAACTTGAATTGTAGTATTGCAAAATACACAATGTAAACAAAGCAATGTGATACCTCCATACTGGGAAGTTCAGATGCTAAAATTTGATCCTTCGAATTCATAGTCTTACGGCATCGGTATTTATCACTAAAACATTAATTTTGAGCATAAATTAATTTGAATTTTGAAATGTTTTTGAATGCCTTTGCATCTATGGACTTCATTGCACAAAGGTACCAAAATGGTATTGAAACTGACCTGTCAAACTGGGTGATGGTTCTTATCACATGATGCAGTGTGCAACCTGTTGCTGGTCTGCCACCACTCTGTGACAAACCTATCCTCTGCTATTGATGTGAGATTGTCCTGATCTCCCAGTTTCTTCCACGCCACTTACACCAATTCCTAATGTAAATGGTATTTTGGTTTATTTTACATTAAGCTTTCTGAAGTTGATTTAACAAAGTTATACAATTTAAAACAAGCATAGTATATTAAAATATGTAAAAGAAGAACATTAAAATGGAATTAAACTATTCATGATATTAAAACAATTTGAAGCATACACTTATAAGATTAAAAGTAATTCAAAATAATTCAAAATAATTCAGTTTAAAACAACACAACTATCTCTTAAAACTGATTAGGACAATACTTGTTAAGCAGTTGTACAGATATTTTTTTCTATTTTCAATTAAGACTTCACTTCATGGATAAAATGAGGGGTGAACTAAATAATTGAGAAAACTGTTCAGTTACACTCCACAATTAGACTCCACAATCTTATATTGCAAGTTCAGAAGGAAGTCTTGGCTTTGGGACCAGGCCTTTGCACAATAGCTTAAACAACACCTGACTGGAATTTATTAGTAATGACAACAGATTTGAGGATATGGCTTTGTTCTTATCAATTCAGAATTGTGGATGGAGTATTCTTCTAATTCAATTGGCTGTTGATTATTGTTTTAGTCTTACTGCCATTGTTTAATTTAGTATTTACGGTTTTACATTGTATTGATTGTGGCATTGGATTGCCTTTGTTAGCCACTCTGAGTCCCCTCTCTGGGGTTGAGAAGGGCGGGGGGCAAAAATGCTGTAAATAAATAAATTTAACAATATAGATAAATAGTAGACTGGAGTGAATTCACGGATAATCTAATTTGTGTTGTTTTTCTTTTATTTATTTCTCTTTTCCTCTCTCTTATATACCACTCTAGGAATTATGTACGAAAGTATTGGATCACACAAGAAGATTTCGACAAAAGTCTTAATTAACAATAGTAGATGGAAGAATAATTGTTATGCCACTGTTACCCCTAAAAAACTTCAATGCACATACTTTGTAATCTTTTTCTTCTCTTTTCTCTCTTTTCTTTAACATTTTTTAAATTTTCTGTATACTATATACATTTCATTTTCAGTCTAGTGGTTGCAACCGCTTTTTATTCTTTTCTTGTGTATTGTAATAAGAAATTTAATTATTTTTTTAAAAAAACAATAATAAATAAAATAAATAAATTCAGAAACTAGAATATCTTCTGCATAAGGCTGGAGAAGACAACAATAAAAGTTTGGATCTATTGACTTTATTTGATCTCCAGCAGAGAGAGAATACAATTATAATCAAAGGTATTAAGAAAAAACAGAATGAAGATATTCAGAGTATTATTATTATTATTATTATTATATTTTATTTATACCCCGCCCTTCTCACCCCAATGGGGGACTCAGGGACTCAGTAAAATTATTAATACCCTTGCTGACTTTTTGAAAAATCCCCATGAAGATCGCAGTGGAGATATGGATATTGGATAAGGTCTTTTGTTGAAAATCTTATATTGCAAGTCAAAGAAACCTCCACAGAGACATGGTTATTAACTTTGCAAGATCCTATCTATAAGATGTACTCTCACAACAATATAAACTGTCCACAGATTGTCTGATAAGATAATGTAAAAACAAACAAGTACACACATCTCAAATTGGCTTTCATCTTTAATAAATGGTAAAATTATATGTATACCAAATAATTTTTAATAAATGTATTTATGATTTATTATTACTAAATTTGTATGCCTGTTTTATATACCTATATACCCAGGATTGCAGGGTTGGGGGAAAAGGGTCATGAATGGAAAAGGTTTAAGAAGCCCTGGTGTACAGGACAGCGGTCTTAGCTTCATTTTGAATGCTGTCATAATTAAAAACAATATAATCTGCTATTTATTTCAGTATTTTGTTGACAGAAGCAAACCAAATAAAATCTTCTGACAATAGGAGATTGGTATTTCGAACACTCCTCTCAAATTCTTCTGTATAAAATTGTGGTAATCCTTTGAAAGATATTTTGTAGAGTTTCAGAAGAGAGAAAAGTAAAATAATATTATGCAAATCCAAATCTTAAAAAAATGTTGGATTTTGCTCACTGTTAGTTTTCTAAAAGTTGTTTAAGGACTTCCTTTACAAACATCACCTCCAAATTAGAAAAAAATGTGTAAAAAGAGAGTGTATATCCTTGTTGATGGAGAATATTTACGTGGGCAGCTTTTCTGTTAGTCCTTCCCCTCATCTACGTTGGAATGCAGGTACGGGTGGCTATTTGATTGCCTCAAGTACTCTCTGTACCTGGAAAAGGCTAAGTCTTCAAAGTACTTTAACACATGTGCCATTCCTTACCTGCTCTCTGAAAGGGTAATATCCAAGGAGGATTTTACCACGGGCCTTTTCTGAACACTGGCTCTTATGGATGTCAGATGAAGAATGTGGATAACTTCAGAAATACTTGCTTTTAAATCTGGCACATTGCTCAGGCCAGAGAAAACATGAACAGAAAGGGGAAGGAAGCTGAAACTTGAAATAGGAGGATTTTCAGTCATATTTTCACAAGTTCCCTCTGTTCATGAGACTTGCCCCACTCCAGGATTTTGCCAGGGACTGTTTTTGAAGGCCCACAGACAAAATAAAAAGTACAGAGTAGCTGCCATGCACTCAAATCAGGAAATTATTAAAGGGCTTTGTGAAGGGTCAATAGGATAAATGTATGAAAATAGACTAGTTTAATGAGGGACTGGCTTGAGGCGCTCAAGAATCATAGCTGCTGTGCTCCATTAAGTTGTCAAAAATGTCTACAAAGAGAGAAATGGCCGGGCAAAAAACAAAGAAGTAAGGATCACAGCACATCTCCTTGATAGTTTCAGGAGGGACTGCCATGCATGTTCTCCCAATGTTAATTTAGGCTGATCAGATTTTGGAGGAGCAATAAATATTATACTTCAGCTTGGTTTTCAAATGTTCAAAAACAGATCATTAAAAAAAATTGCAAGCAGAACTCTGGCATAAAATTGTTATATTCCACTTCAATAGCAATATATAGGTAATAAGCCATATCAGGATAGAATTGTTACCTAAACTACACTAGCTGACAATAATAAATAGAAGCAATGGGTTGCAATTCCAGTAGTAGGGTACTTTTCTTCCCTAGTGACTAAATATTTCCATCGGGTTTAAACTTTTAAAATTGTATCTTGTGGAATTTTAGCACTGTCCCTTTCAATTATTTCATGTTGTTTATGATGATGACGACCATGATGATAATAATACCCAACTCTTGTGCCCAGTGTGGTACTGTACTTCACTATAAATATTTGGTATTTGCACATTCAGAAGCTGGCACTGAAGCAGGTTCTGGGGTTCAAGTAGGCTACAGCTCGAATTAAGTTCAATGCATTATATTTTATGTGCAATAAAGCAGTACATTGAGAAAGCTATCCTATATAGGTAGAATGTAAGCATCCAAACATGAAGGTTTGACAAAACAAGTGCGGGATAAACCCACTACTTCCGGTGTCCAATATTTCAAAGATGAAATCCCAGACAGGTATGACAAGCAATATTAGAGAGTAATCAAGCGGTCATAATTTATTACTGAGGAAGTACAGACAGACAAACAGAGGATGCATCAATTAACTTTTACTTGGGAAGGGCAAGATTTTGTTCCCTCCTCTCTTCTTCTTTCTGCTGAGTTAATTAAGTGCAATTATGTTTACACTTTGAACTCACGAGTCAAAGGACCTCAGCATACTGATCCCCGGTTTTGTTGTGCTTTGTTGGCAATCACCAGTGGAACGGAAGATGCATGTGGCACTGCGCGGCGACCTGCACACCATCCCACCTTCCCTTATCACATGGGGGAAACCGCAGCCTGTCCCTTCTCCCATCAGACAGGAGAAAGTGCAACAATATGCATTGGTGCATTGCCATTTCTCCCATCTGTTGGAGCTACCCAAAGCTCAGTTCTCCTACTGTGGTGGTGAGGAAGCTGGGATACAACACTACCTCGCCATTTCACAGATGGGGCAGGGTCTTGGCCTGCGTAATCTATTGGGGTCTATCAAGAACTGTCACTGAAGTGTTGTAAGGGCCCAAAAAACCCTTGTGTGAAGAGGTGGAAAGAGTAAAGGCTGAGCAAAACTGGGACATTTTTAAAGGAACTGAACAAGGGGGACAACAGAGGGTGTATCTAGACAACCCCTTTATTGCAGGAGTTGCTGCATTAAAAAGGGGTCTGTCCAGATGATGTCCTGGACAAACCTGCATTAATCTGCCACAAACCCTGGTTTGTGGTGAATTAATTTGATAGTGGGTTTATTCCACACCTTCTTGGAAAGTACGGGATAAACCCACTACTTCTGGTGTCTGGACTGCAGAATACTGTAGTCAAAACAGTATTTCCACAGTTTCCAGGCTAAATTAGCTTGGAAAACTGTGGGAATACCAATCCCTTCCCTAAAAGCCCCCTAAACAGAGTTTGTATGCACCAGGAGAACACCAACGGCCATTCTATGGAGGCCGGGTGAGTTATTTTCTTTTTAAACTCTGTTTATTAGGGGGCTTTTGGGGAGGGGGTTACTGTGTCCCAGCGTTCTACTGGCAGGGCACAGTAGAACATCTGGACACCCACTCCAGAAAGAGCAATACTATCACAATGTCCCCATGCTCGTCAGTACTAGCTTTTGCCTTCTACTGGTTTGGGGGCCTGCCTTATCATTAACATAATAATTTATTTATATCCTTACTTTCTCCCAAAATTGGGGTTCAAGATTTAAAAGGATCAACTAAAAAGATAAAGAAAGAGAAAATTCAGGTGGAATTAAGCTAATCACAGCAATAAAAGAGCTCAGAACTATACTGAATAAAATTCACTTGTAAAATATAACAATATTATTAGGTTCAGTGAGGCAGTGCATACCTCGGTGGGGCACAGTGGGGAGGTAGCTGCAATGGTTTCATTTTGTGCACCAGAACCATTCATTCCCTGTTGTTAGAGGACATGGTCGTCAATGCTCAGGAGCCTGGCCTGGACCTCACCAACAAGCTTGCTTACTATATGGAATGTGGGAAGCTCTCTTGGCACCAATGTTGATGCAAGGCTCGTTGTTTGTCTGGTCCTTTTCTCTATATCTGTCTCTCTTGTCCTTTATCTCAGGCAGCAAATCATCTTGGATTGGCCCTTACTGTTGTGCCCTGTGCCAGGAAGTTTTATATCACAAGGGCTTTGTGAGCATCATAATTTGTTCCTTCTATTGTGATTTTTTTTATTTAAACATTCAAATGAAATACAGGGGGAAAATGATATTCTGGATATATTCCAGTGTTTCCTTTGAACTCTGGCAAAGGCCTGACCTCTCACACCTCCAGCATCTCAAGTCTCCCATGCATCTGGCCATTGTGATTAGCATTTAGGCTAGACAGTGACTCTCTTGGATTTGCCTGATGTGTTCTTAGAAAAGGCCTGATGCTTAGAAAGTTCTGATTTTTCAACTACAAAATGAACCATGTGCACTGATTGACAGCATATGTCTGGAAACAAAACCATGTGTAGTGCCAAGAGAAAGAGACTGGAAAGAGAAAAGCTATTATTACTACTACTACTTCTTCTTCTTCCCAAGAAACGGAAAATATGTGTGTGATATATAGATTTTCTGGGGTCATACAAAATATTGTCATGGAATGTTAATCATATATGCTCATATACTATTCCAACCCCCTTTCCCCTTTCAAATGGCTTCACGAGTCTAATTGTTTCCAGTCACTTTCCATTACTAATATTCCCACCTTGCCTCCATTTCACAAACTATAATCCATCTATTATATCTGAGTATCAGGGAAAGAGTTTTCTCAGTCAAACCAATAAAGCCAGCACAGTATGATAACTACACTTCTTATGCTTAATTGTTTTTCTAGTCATCTTTTTAAAATTGTGGTTTAAAATTATTATTTCATAGCTTAAAAATCATTTCTTTTGTTGTTGAATTGGATTATGAATATAAACGGACTGACTTGGCAGAGAACATGACCTATGGGGAATTTCACCCAGTACAGGCCTATTAGGGGCTGGTTAATTGCTGCTCCATCTCCATTGTATTTTCATCTCCCTTTTCTCTGTTTTTGGCTTGCTGAGCAATTGGATTGACATAGGAAAGATTTAAACAATCCTTTTGTCACCCTGGGCTTTTCAATTAAGTTGAGTAAAATTGAGAAAGGGAGGCAGGGTGGGGAAGAAGTGTGGTTGAAGCTGCAACTTAAATGCTTCATTTTGAAGTAATCAGACTATGCCACAGACAGGAGGATCACCATGTTAAAATGTAGCAGGTGATAAGTCTCTTGGTGCCATAAAGAGTTAAAAGCTACTATTGAAAGTCTCACATTGTGGCATCCATTGGTGCCAATGGTGTCTGCCAATTTTTAGCCCATCAGATGGGGGTCAAGGTGACTTTAAGGAGGAAAACCTGCTTGCATGTAGTAGATCCAATTCAGAAAAGAACCCAACTACTTACTTGTAAATATAAATTAAGGCTTCCTTCTATGTTATGAATGTAGTATAGTATGTAGTTTAACTCCAGTGAAACAAATTGTTATATTGGGGTAAATCATCTATTGAACAAGGTCTTCTGGAAGGACACAATAACTTCTGCAAACAAACCAGTCTTCAGGGTAGAATATATATAATTGAACTTCAAATTGTACATTATCCAAGGAAGGAAATACAGTTGGTCCTTGGCATCCACTGGATTTTGGTTCCAGACCCCGACCGCACCCGTAGATACCAAAATCCATGGATGCCAAGTCCCATTACATGCATTGGCATAGTAAAATGGTGGCAAAATTAAGTTTGCTTTTGGATTAAAAAATATTTTCAAGCTGTGGGTGGTTGAATCCTTGGAAATGGCATACATGGATATGGAGAGCTGACTGTATTGATTTTCTCAGGTGTGACGTGATTAGTGATTAATGAAAACAAAACATTTTAGGGGAAGAAAGAACATGTTAGCATATTCCACTCTCTTTCTCTCATCATTACTTTTTATAAATTATCTAAGATCATAGCTGCACACAATAATTGTGATTGTTACCCAACTTTTGTTCAGAATGCAAAGTGGATGGCAGTCAAAAACACATGCATAAGGAATAGGGCACAGATTGAAACCACTCAGGGCTGTTGGCTTGGTTTGAGAACAGAGCATTTTCAATTTAGCTGATGTTGCTGGCCTACAGATGCCAACAAAGGTTGATGTAAAGGTAACTTATGCATGAAGTTACGTCATGGAAACTCTAAGGCCAGCCCATTTGCAGTGTTCTAGCTCTCTGGCAAATGGTGCCCAAAGATCGGTTTGCCATCTTAACAGTCAATATGAAGAAAAAGAAGTAGAACTCGTGCTAAACCTTTTGTGGATGAAAGCTTGCAGCACTAAGGATTCAAAGGCTATTCATTTGTGCAGGCTGAATGGGAAAGGTTGGTTGATGGAATTGGTTGCCCACTGCCACAGACATCAGTATCTCTCATAGTTTTTTTCATATAAATTGATTATAGTACTTTGATTCTGCTTTGTTAAGTCTGCATGCAATGGAATACTAGCTTGGTGAGGTTCTAGAGGTCTCAGCTAAGATTTCTAAGTACATTTCCATCAACTGCACACCACAGGATGCGTTCAACCACCTCATCACATTGAGAGGGGAAAGCATGAGTGACCGTCCCTTTAAGAGTGGCGAATCACCTCTCTTTTGTCATCAGCAGTCCCACTCACACTCACAGGTGAAAACTTAAGAGATGGCAATACATTCATCTTACCTTCATCACAAAGTCAGTATTACGTTTTTTTGTGTTTTTAATCAGGAGAAACAACAATATCCAAAAACCAAGAGATCCCTTGCCCTGCCCAAAGGAGACTGACACCAGTTTAAAACCACTTCTTTCTATGGGATTGTATTGTTCTGCATCAAAGCCCATAGGATAGAAGAGACAGTAGTTCAGGTTAAAATATTTTTTCCCATGGGATCCTATGGTTCTGCACCAAAGCCCATAGGATACAACAGACAGCTGGCAGTTGGGCAATGAAACAGGATGGGAAACTTTTGATGGTTCCCATCACACTTGCTTATAAGTTGTAAACATGGGAGTAAAGTGCAGGAGCTCTGAACATGATTGTTGGCCTGTGTTCAGAGTTTTTTCCTTTTAAGATATTTCTTCTTCTTTTCACCTCAAGAACATGTCATGAGCTCCATGCCTCTCCTTGCTTGAAAAGAAACTGAGATGTCCTATGTGGGGGAAATTTCTCCATGTGACAAGGTAGCAAGTTCAAGTGGAATCATAGCACTATAACTATGATGTTTGAAAGGAACCTCCATCTATGTTTTCTTGTTCTCTAGATCTAGATCCCACCCACATTTTCTTTCAACCTTTATTCATATTAGGTTGCAAGACATTTTCTATGGAAATTCATTTCGGTACACATTTTCCCTTAAGTTCACTCTTTCTTATAGATTTTTTTAAATAACAGTATTAGGAGATATAGGAGAAGAGCTATAACTGTGTGCGTTTGTATTTTTCAAAGTTATCCATTGAGTGATGACCATTTTTGTTTTTTTTTGAGGGGAGGAAATTTGATGATGGTACATTGAAAGATGAGCACATGGTTTGCTTAGTGCTATTACAAACTCGAACACTTTCATCAGTGCTATCTTTGCATAATCCTAAATATACACTGGACTGACTATGTGCATATTTGCTGTCCTTGAGCAAGCAGGGATCACCAGCATTGAGGCCATGCTATTGAGTACACAGCTGTACTGGGCAGGGCACGTCTCTAGGATGGAGGACCACCACCTCCCAAAGATACTACTCTATGGTGAACTCGTTATAGGTCAGCACAAGAGAGGCGCCCCAAAAAAGAGATATAAGGACTCCCTGAAACAACATTTCAGGCTTGGCCAGATTGAACACCAAAAATGGTCCACCCTGGCCTCACATCGGGAGGCATGGAGACACACTGTCCATAATGCTGCGGCCTCTTTCGAGAAGACATGCTAAATGAGTCTCATAGAGAAACGACATTGCAGAAAGTACAGCAACTTGGAAACAACATCACCCAAGGAGACTTTCTGCTGTGCTTTCTGCAACTGGGCTTGCCTATCTTGGATTGACCTTCTTAGTCATCAATACGCTTGTAGAAAGCATGGGATGATGCGAAGAAAAGCCAAGAAGAGAAGATTACAAACCACAAATTAAATACATTTGAATACATCATACAGATTCTTTTCCCACTCCACTCTATCCTTAAACACACCATTTAAAAAATTCAATTTTTAAATGAAGGAACAAAATATGGAAGCTTCAGGATTTCCCAGGGTGCTATTCTTTGCTACAAATCTAAATTTAAGGTGTTGTGACACAAGGTGAATACAGAAGCTCGTTAAACTTAACTAGAAGAGTTATCAATATGCATCTCAAAATATTTAAAATTAATATAATAAAAAGGGGAAAGCAAATAAGATCCTATTAAGTGAATGCAAAGATTGGACACTTCCGATTATAGTTCCCCAGGATCTTCAGTGGCTGGTTAAGACCTTTCTTTTCCAGAAAGCCTTTTTAAATTGGTTTTAGAAAAAGCGCTTTTGTGATGCTGCACTATTTTAATCTTTTCTAAAAAATAAGATTTTAAGTGATTTTAATTCTGTGGTTATTAAATATTGCTTCAGTTTTAATTCTGTATGCCGTTAACCATATCAGTATTGTATTTTATGCTAATTTGTAAGCTGCCTTGAGTCCCAGTATGGCAGAAAAGGAGAGGGGTAAATAAAGGATGGTTGAAGGGCAGGCAGGGAGGGAGGATGAAAGAAAGGACATGGGATTAGAACTGTTTGTGCTAGTTTGTATTGTGAACATTGTGTTCTCTTCTCTCAAATCTAGATCACCCAATGCATGGAAAAATATGGGCTTAATGTTATGTGGTATGAATAAATCCATTGGTAATGTGATTGCATGGCTTTAAATAGTAAGGGCTATAATAATATAGTATTACTATATATTACAATGTGCGTGCTTTCAAATGCATGAGGCTGGAGATCCACCCAGGGTGGAGAATGAGAAACACGGGTAGCACAGAGAAGTTTTCTAAAGGAAATAATATGTGTTTGCAATCCTTTGTTTATCAGTGACCCAAAGACACAAAACCAAAAGCTTCCTCTCATGTCACCAAGTAAAATCAATAGCTTTATATTTATGGACTGTAGATATTTGCTTTATATTTATGGACTGTAGATTTTTGCTGAGACATAAAATGGGATAAGTTCCTGTTGTCTTTTGAGTTTACATGTTAATTAGATACCATTGTTTGAAAACTTTTCTTGCTTATTTTCTCTCTAGGCTTTCGTTTGAGAAAGAGAGAAACACCTTAAGAAGCCTAGAAGAAATTGATTATATTTATCCTTAAAGGAGCATGTATCTATACATCAGGATTGGACTTCATGTAGCCTGTAAGCAAACTAATACACTTAATCTATTTTTAACCCTCAGAGCCTTCATCATAAAATTATAGTGCACAGAAAGCAAAAGGTAAGACTTGTAGCGACTGTACATCTTACTTTAGACAGGAAATCAGTGCAATTCTCTTTTTAGTTTATATCCGTGTTTCTCAACCTTCCTATAATGCTGCAACCCCTTAAAACAGTTCCTCATGTTGTGGTAATCCCCAACCATAAAATTATTTTCTTTTAAAATTCTTTTTAAAAATTTAAAATTGATTTATAGTGCACAAAGGAAACAAAACTGACACCAAAGGAAAAAACTAACAAAAAAGACACCCCCCCCCAAATATACAAAAGAGTATGCAAGTTTACAGATCGGTATTCAGTCAGCGCTCCTTAAACATATGAAAAAATCAACTTTGACTGTACAGTTATTATACCTTAACATTTATTGTCCCTCTAACCCCACACCCATGACCTCCGACACCACTCAGTATGGATCACATAACTAACCTACAACTGCCCACATGTCTTCTTTCACTAAATCCCCTTTATGGCGATCTTCAAATCTACTTTTGTCTTCTTTTCGAGATATCCAATGGCCAACCTCCTTTTGTGTGTGTGTGTGCAAATTCTTCATTATTTCCTTCTTTGCTACTATTTGTCAGTGTGGCCATTTGGATATAATCTACTAATTTATCTCTCCAATCCTTAATAGTTAACTCTTTCCCCCATTCCATGTTTTAGCTATTATTAGTCTCACAGCAACAAAGCAATACTGACAAATTTCTTCATCTCCTGGGCTAATACACCTTCTAAATATTCCTAATAAGCACATTTCTGGGTTTTTCCTGAATTTTTGTTAATCATTTTGTTTGTTTCTTTCACCACTTTTTTCCAGAATTCTTTATGTTAGAGGTCCACCATACATGGAAAAAAGATCCCTTCACCTTCTTACATCTCCAGCAGGCTCCTCGTCCTGTTTTCTCTATTTTAGCCAGTAACTCTGGAGTTATGTAGGTTCTGTAAAACATTTTAAACATATTTTCTCTAATTGAGTTGGCCACTGAAAATCTAAACCCCCTTTTCTAAAGATGTTCCCATTCTTCCAAATCGATATTTCTACCTAAATCTTTGGCCCACATGATCATAACAGTTTTTATTTGGTTGTCTACTAAATTGTATTCTAAAATATATTTGTAGAGCCTGGAGATTAGGCCTTTGTTGCCCTTCTCGAAGATACTTTCTAACTCCAATTTGTTAGAGGCATATCCTACTTTTGCATCCTTCCTATATCTGTCATGTAGTTTTAAAAAGCTGAACCAATCTTTTAACCCAGATTCATCTTTAAGTATTCATTGCCCTTTTTCTTTGACCAGATAATCCTTGTATGTGCTGGAGTCAGCATGTGTAGCCGGTCTCTGAACTGCTTCCAGTGGGCACAGCCATAGGGGGTTTTTTGGGCTCCATACCCTTCTTGTATCTTTTCCATGTTGCTAAAAGGCTGGCTCTTACTACATGCCCGTTAAATTCTTTATTCATCCTGTCCTTATCATCCCATAGATAGGCATGCCATCCGTATCTTAAATTATGGCATCCTAATTTAAGCAACTCCTTATTGTCCATTTTAGTCCATTCATTTAGCCAGCTAAAATTTGTGGCTTCATAGTAGTATCTGAGATCTGGCAATGCCAGGCTCCTTCTGTCTTTCCTATCAATAAGATTTCTATAGGCAATTCTGGCCTTTTTACCTTTCCAAATGAATTTGACCAGATCTCAATAAATAAATAAATGAATATATCTGTCTTGTTTAGGTAAAATAACTATTGTAGCTTCCTCCCAGGACTCTGGCATCTCTCCTTTTTGGAGCACTTGATTCATCACAGAAAGCAATAATGGGCCTAATTTTTCTTTATACACCTTATAAAACAAAGCAGAGAATCCATCTGGACCTGGGGCTTTATTTAATTTATCTTTATCTATAGTTGTGTTCAATTCTTCCCATGTGGTTTGCCTATCCAGATCTGATTTCATACCCTTTGAAAGCTTGGTGACCTTCATATCTGCTAGATATTGATCTATTTTTTAATGTCTATTGGTGTATTTTTGTAGAGATTTCTGTAGTAATCTTCAAATACTTTTTGAATTTTTCTTATGTAAATAGTGATTTCTCTATACCTTATCTTAGTTATTAATGGCTTCTTCCTATGATCTTTCACTTGCCATGCCAAAAGTCTGCCAGGTTTATTCACATTTTCAAAGAAATTATGCCTGTTATACATAATTTTAGTTCATTTGATAAGAATAATTCATATTGCTGCTACACTTTGGCTAACTCTTATTGTGCTTTTTTCTAATCCACCTTCAGCTTCTCTAATTCCTTTTCTTTTTCTCTAGTTTTGATAAGCATCCCTAATTGCATGTTGTGTCTTCTTTTACAACAAATAGTTTATTGTTGAATTAGTAAACCTCTTACCACCGCTTTTCCTGCATCCCAAACTGTCTTGTCCGCCATGCCATTACTGTTCTCTTTAATGTATTTATTCCTGGCCTGATCTTTTCCTTATTTTTTTTGATCTTTCAGTATGTAATCACTTAGTCTCCAAGGTCTCTTTTCCAAGTCCCCCCTTTTAATTGTAACAGCATTGGATTATGGTTTGTAAACACTCTGGGAAGGAAGTCCACCTTCTCTGTTTTGATTACCAATTCCTTAGTTGCATAGATATAATCTATTCTGGATGAAGATCCGTATCTATGGGAATAATACGAATATTCCCTTCTATCTAGATTTTGTATCCTCCATAGATCATATAATTACCAGTGTTTTAAATTGTTTTCTTGCTACTTTAGAACTGTAATTTTGCTACTGCTATGAATTGTAATGTAAATATCTAATATGCAGGATGTATTTCATTCACTGGATCAAATTTGGCACAAATACCCAATACACCCAAATTTGAATACTGGTGGGGTGGAGGTGAGGTTTAATTAATTTTGACATTTGGAAATTGTAGTTACTGGGATTTATAGTTCACCTACAATCAAATAACATTCTGAACTCCACCAATGATAAAGTTTTCTTTCGAGATAACAGTCCTCTTGACTTTATGTCATCCCAGCCATGGTGAGCTAAATTAAGGGATCCATAAAGGAAAGCCATTCTGTCAGAATCATTCTGTGAAAAGATGCTTCATTTGCTCACTATTTTTATAAAATATGGAAATGTTCCCTGGGTGATTCTGCAAAACAGTTAACCAGATGTTTAAATAATGATTACTAAGTGTCCTGTGCTCTCATACATTTTGAAACAGCTGCCACACCTGCACACATTAGATTGATGTGAAAGAAAGCTTTCCACATCACGTAAAAGTGCTACTTGACATATGGTTGGATCCTAGGGAGTGCCATTCTGGGAAATAAGCACGTAGGATGATGCACAAAGGATTTTAAAGCAGGACAACAGAACAGCTTGTGTGGTTGCAAAGCAAGGTGTCCTGTTTTACCTTGCATGGATCTGCAAACGTCAGTGTTAGGCAGAGATATTATTTTCAATGATGCTTAATAATGATGTGCACACAGGACAAAAGGGTTTCAGAATTACTCCTGTATCAGATATAGAAGAGCTTGCTACATCAGGTCATCTTCAAATGTTCAAAGCAGTGGTTCTCAACGTGTGCTCCATGGAGCCCTTGGGGCACCACAAAGCATACTGAGGGTCTCCCCAGTCTCTCATCCTATTCCCTCCCCCCCAAGCTTTCCCCCCCCTTTCCTGCTTCTCCCCCTCCTACACCTCCCTTGCCACCAAAAGTCTTTTTCTTCACTTTCCTCACCACTCTGCCTTTCTTGTTTCCAAAACCTCATTTCCCTCCCAGCTCTCAGAGGGGTGCTTTGATTGTGCTTTTCTTGCATGGCAGAAGGGTGTTGGACTTGATGGCCCTGGGGTTGCTCCTATTTTATATATACAGACTGAGATGAACTTGTTTTTAATTGGCAATTTGTCTTTTATGTATTTTACCTATATGTATTTTAATCTTGTATTGTTAGAATGTTTATAATTTGTATTAGTAGCATTGAATCCTTGCTGTAAGTCGGTCTGAGTACCTCTATGGAGGTGAGAAGATCGGGATACAAAAGTTTTAAATAAATAAATAAATATATCACACAAAAAGGGCTTTGCAGCTGAAAATGTTTGAGAGTTCCTGGTCCAGAGTCCCTTAGAGTTACCACCTCCCTTAGAATCCCTCCTGCTGGGCAAAACAGGGGTTTAATTGATGTAATGGTCTAGAATTCTCCTCAGATTGTTTTTAGAATCATTGCAATGTGTCTGTGTTCTGTTTGTATTTGATATGGCTTCTGGCTAATCAATAAAATTGTTGTTGTTGTTGTTGGTCCAGAGTCATAAAGCTGGCTAAGGCTCCATCTACACAGCACCTAAAATACAGTATTTCTGCAGTTATAAGGGAGGGTAGCTACATGACACTAGCGGTAAGTCTGAGCTGATTCGCTGCAACAGACAAAAAACACAAGATAAAAAGGTCATTTTTTAATCCTGATTCCAGACATAAAATTTGCATATTTGCCTCGCTATATATCCCTGAACTTGTGAAAAATATGTGATTTCCTTCCCACACTCTGGGGAGACTACCCTAGCATGTGTCCACTTTTAAAGAGTCCAAATGTTGTTTAAACGTTTATGCCTCGTGTTTAGTTATGATTTTCCCTTTCTACATGTATGTTGGCACTGAATTTTTGCCATTCACTATATTTATATACCGCCTTTCTTACCCCAGGAGTGCGAAAGGTAGTATAGAAATATAGTAAATAAATAAATAAAACAGCTGATCAGCTCATTGAGCTGTGAAATGGACACATAGCTGATTTAAAGGAAGCCTGAATGAAGAGCAATTAGAACTCTCTGAAACTATTTGAAACGTTATAATAAACAGAGCTTGAATAAATAATTTGGCAAAGAAAGAAATCTGGTGGAAGTCCCCCCCCCCCAATCCCTCTATTATGTGCTGAATCTCTTGTGCGCACACAAATCTGCTCATATTTATATTAAGATATTCGCATACACAGTCCAGCACATAATGAAGTGATTTATTAAAAAACAAAATACTTCTGTCCCCATCTGCCCTCCATCTTTTTCTGATACAGAGGAAGCCTGTGAGGATGGCGGGGGAAGAAATTCTGTGATTTCTGTGTGGGGACATGTTCTCAGGTCCTGAGTTTTTTTGTCTTCCACTTAAAACCCACATTTTTCTGCTGTCTGGAAGTGCCCTAAGAAGATAAGGCTGATTGCTGACCAGCTCTCAGTTGAATAAGTTTTATAGTCAAGGGTAAAAGTGTCATTCTGAAACAGAAATAAAAACAAGCCTTGGATCTGCATATTGCAGTTTTGGGTGATACAGCAATAATGTTTTCATAAAAGCAAAAAACCCATCACAGGGAAGTAAAGGCACAAAAGGGACAGAGACTGAAAACAAAGTGAGTAACATATCAGTTTTCCACAATAGTCATAAAGTCTCTTCCCTTGAGATATGTTTCGACTGGTCAATGAAGCTCTAAAGCCACTATTTTAGCAGAGTGTACTGATCTTCCCAGGAAGATCCCACATTGCCAAGACTGGTGATAAATTTAGATGTGACCGGTTTTCCAATAGAAGCCAATTTAGGTCACAGAAAACCTTGTTTTTCGCAAAGTAAGAAGGGTTGTACTGAAGGAAAGGGGAAGAGAAATCTGTCACATTTGTATTCGAGAGCCAGTGAGACAGAAGATTTATAACATTAATTATCTTCTATAGATTTATTGTCCGTAACAAGTCTTCTTCCATTATGACTATTGGGCAGACTCCTAGATCTGCTACTTAGTTAAGGAGATGTAGTTTAGTAATGTCTCCTCCCAAGTTTACCTAAAGAGCCAGATGTCGGATAAGGCAAAGGGACTCACAGTTGGGCACAAGAAAGATAATGTTACAAATCCCCCTGGCAAACATCCTGGAGTGAGAGGGGTGAAAATATTATCCTTCTTGAACCCCTCTCAAAAGCTGAATTGATAGCCTTTGCCCAATCTGAGCTGGGTCTTAAGATATAAATGGGTGTTCTGAGATAGTTTAAACTAGTGGTTCCCAAACTCTTTTGGCCTACTGCCCCCTTTCCAGAAAAAAAAATACTCACCGCCCCCCTAGAAATTATTATTTTTAAAATTTAATCGCAATTAAACAGAAAGATATATGTATTAATGCAGTGGTTCTCAACCCTTCTAATGCCATGACCCCTAAATAAGGTTCCTCATGTTGTGGTGACCCTCAAGCATATTTTTGTTGCTACTTCATAAATTTTGCTACTCTTACGAATTCTAATGCAAATACTTAATATGCAGGATGTATTTTCATTGTTACAAATCACACATAAATTAGGCATATTGATTAATCACAAAAACAATATGTTTCGGGGAGTATGGACAACAGATGATGGGATTTGCAGTACCTTCAATCAATTCAGCTCTGACTTCCACAGACCACTGAGACCCTCACAAATTGCAAATAATTAAATCTATATATATAAAATTGCTCAGTCCGTTTAATGTCGTATATAGACAAAGAAACTATGGCTCCCACAACCACCAAACTTGACAACCGACTGGACCATTACACTAGCTACAGACAACAGCAAAAAACCCGGACCTACATACCTCCCAACACCCCAAAAAACGATCCCCAAAAAATTGCCAACGGAACTCCCACCCCGGCCACTTTGCTGCCAGTGCAAACGTTTAGAACGTTCGCACATGGAAGCCAGAGCGCCTCCTCCGCCTCCTCCTTTGATCAGGAAGAGCGGCGGGGGGGGGGGTGGAAGGAGGAGGGGACACCCCTCCCCTCCTCCCCAGCCCCTCCCACCTCCTTCCGCGCCCCCTGCCGCCGCCCGGTAAGGAAGAGCGGGGGCTGAAAGGAGGAACCCGCCTCCCCTCCCCCAGCCCCTCCCACCTCCTTCCGCACCCCCCGCCGCTGTCCCAGGCAGGAAGAGCGGCGGGGGGTGTGGACAGAGGAGGGGACCCACCTCCCCTCCCCCCAGCCCCTCCCACCTTCTTCTGCACCCCCTCCGCTGTCCCGGGCAGGAAGAGCGGCGGGGGGGGGCGTGGACAGAGGAGGGGACCCGCCTCCCCTCCCCCCAGCCCCTCCCACCTCCTTTCGCACCCTCCCGCCGCCGTCCCGGTTTCCCAGCGAGCGGCGCGGAGCATTCTGAGAGGTGTAGTTCACTTACCTTCCAGGCGCCGCATGGAGCCGGGTCGCGCGGACGTCTTTCCCGCTGCGTCCTTGGCCTCTCTCGCCGGCTGCCTTCCTGTTTGGGACCCGGGCCGCGGTGCCGCCTCCTTGGCCTTCTGCCCCTCTCCTCGCCTGTTACCACGCCGCTCCTGGACCGAGGCCGCGTGAGGCGAAATGGACACGGTCTCTTCCGCGCGGCCCGGGTCAGGGACCGGGGAAGAGGCGCCGGAGAAGCCCAGAGAGACGATGGCGTGGCCGGGTGAAGCGGCGCACCACCTCCCAACCACTTCCGGACGAAGAGGCCAAGGGGTGGAACACCCTCCTACCGGGGATCCCCCATGCCCCCCCCAGGGAGCTGACGACTACGGGCGACCAATGAAAGACACGGACAGGCAAGCTACCAACATATACATTACTATTGACATCCATACAAAAACCACCCAAACATTACCACACCAACACAAAACGTACACATAGACATATATACACATATATAGACACACAAATACATATACACACACATCTATATCTACACATAAACCCACACATACACATAGATACATACACATAGAGACACACATATATATACACACATACAAACACATACACACATAGATAGATATACACAGACAAATAAATACAAAAAGCACTATACACACAGACACATATATACAGACACAAATATACACATATACATACATACACAAACAAACATAAATACACAACCACACACACATATAAATATACACATATACACACACATACACAAATATAGACATATACATACACAAAAACCCACACATACATACACACACACAAATCAACACACATATATACACACAAACATACACATATAAACACACACAAAACACATAATCACATCATTCCCAACAATACAATACCCAGACTTCCTCACATCTCCTACATAGGACACAGCAATGCGTGCCGGGTTCAGCTAGTTACAACTATAACAACTTTGCACCCATGTTTTCAACCCCAGTCTCTTTATCTGTGGTTTAATTCATTTGCGATTTGGTTATTTTGGGGATAGTTGTTATGCATGCCATTGGTAATTTCACACTTTCTGTTCACAATAAATTTGTAGTCTTCACTCACAAAAATCTTTCTTACTAAACTACTGAGCTCTGCCTTTATGGTTCATTGATGTGCTATTTTATCTTTCTGTGCATTGTCAGGGGCAAAACAGTAACTACAAAAACCCTTCTCAAGAATAGAGCAGGTTGGCAAATATTCTTCATAGCATCAGCAGTGAAAATTGGAGTTACACTTTATGCAGCTTCCATTTTGAATAGCAATGGAGTAGTGTGCATGTGGATCTACTGCCAGTAAGCACCTCTGATAATTGAGCAGTTGCAATGCTAATGTATAGAGGTGCTGTATTTCAATGCACTACAGCATGGGCAATGGTGCTACACTGAAAGCTCTGCTTCCATCACTGACAACAGAATGCAAATGTTGTGTATTGTCCGAAAGCATCACTCCATGTCTTGCCTATATATAATACCTAGACTTTGTCAGGTTCAGGTTTTTTTTTGCTGTTTGTTACACTTCCTTAAATGAAAATAAGTGTGAGTGTTACATTTAATGCAATGGTGAGATAAACTTTGGTTTTTTTAATTTGTTCTGTTCTTTTACTTTATCCGAAGCCTGCCTCCCACTATGTGCTTTTACAATGTGCTTCACATCTTCACGCCATATAAGCACCTTGTTAAAACATGATAAACTTAGTTCCCAGACAACCCCTGCTGAACAATTTGCGTTGAATCAGTTATGATGACGGAAATCAAAATATTTCCTGACCAGGAGGTTTCTTAAGTTATCATGCAACCCAAACATTCTATTTCAAACTCAGATCAATTGCATGGCTAATTAAATTTAAAGCGTTTCTCCCAAACTGTCTGCAGTGCTGTTTTCTTTACAGTTTGAGGAAGTTCACTATAAGGTCATATTGGATTACTATCTTCTACTCACTTTTAATTAACGTGTGGAGGAAATCAGATAACAACAGAACAAAACACTGCTTTGCTATGAATTACTGAGCTGTTTCTTCAAATAGCTGTGCTCTCCCCTTGTACTGTAGAAAGAGATGGGCTCGATTTTCTTGGAGTAAAATTGGAAAAAAAATGTCCCCTTTGATGAAATGCAGACAATTCCAATGTTCATGAAAGTGTGGGTATTTTGTGAAGATCTTCCCTTCAAGTACAAAATGAATGAAATCACAAGAAATTTTTAAGACACTGGATAATCTAAAGCAGTGTTTCTCAACCTGGGGGTTGGGACCCGGGGGGTGGGGGTGTCAAAAAGGGGTCTCAGAGGGGTTGCCGAAGACTATCAGAAAACACAGTATTTTCTGTTGGTCGTGAGGGTTCTGTGCGGGACCTTTGGCCCAATTCTATATCTGGTGGGGTTCAGTATGCTCTTTGATTGTAGGTGGACTATAAATCAATTACAACTCTCAAATGTCAAAGTCTATTTTCCCCAAATTCTACCCATGTTCACATTTGGGCATATTGAGTATTTGTACCAAGTTTGGTCCAGATCCATCATTGTTTGAGTCCACATTGCTCCCTGGATGTAGGTGAAATATAAGTCCAAAACTCAAGATCAGTGCCCACCAAACCTTTCCAGTATTTTTCTTGGCCATGGGAATTAATGGGAGTTCTGTGTGCCAAGTTTGGTTCAATTCCATCGTTGGTGGAGTAGGTTAACTACACATCCCAGAAACTACAGCTCCTAAATGACAAAATCAATCCCCCCCAACCCCACTAGTATTCAATTTGGGTGTCTGGTGTACTTGTGCCAAATTTACCCCAGTAAATGAAAATATATCCTGCATATCAGATATTTACATTACGATGCATAAGAGTAGCGAAATTACTACTATGAAGTAGCAATGAAAATAATGTTATAGTTAGGGGTCACCACACAGGCCCAGATTATCCATAAGGCCAACCTAGGCCATGGCCTAGGGGCGCAAGCCAAGGGGGGCACAGATCACGGACCCCCCCACCCAAAATATATTGAATCAAATAAAAATGCAACACGTTTTTCTCACTCTCCCTTGGCCTCGCCCATAGATGTCTATGAGAGCGGGCCCTGTCCTGAAGACTACACTTCCCATCGTGCACCTTACTCTGCTTCCGCCTCCCTCCCTGCAGGAGAAAGACTACGCCTCCAAGCATTCCCCGCGGGGGCTGCGGTGGGGACGGGCCAACGGGAGGCGGTGAGGGCGGAGCCAGGGGGCATGACCGGGCAGTGGGGAGAGAGAGAGCGGACTCGCGGGGATGGTGGAGGGCGCAGAGGAGGGTCTGCCCTTCCAGCTGGTCAGGCCGTGCTTCGAGCAGGCAAGCGCCAGGGCGCCGCGTGACGGGGACCGGAAAGGCCTCGCTGGAGATGGAGTCGCTCCCTCAGGGAGCCCGTGACGCTTGCCTCAGGTGGCCCCACCCCCTCTGTGCCATCCCGTCCCCTCATTGGACCTGCCGGGTGTCACTCTCCCATTTGAATTCCCGCCCTTGAGAAAGCGCTTCTGTGATTGGCTCCTGTTTCCCTTGACTCCTCTTCGGGGACGGTGCTTCTGTCTTAGCATCCTGAGTTTGAGTCCCACTTCAGGCAGAAAGCGTGACTGTGGAACTCTCTGTCACTGCATTGGGATGGCATTTTTAAAAATTGGTCTGAGTGATGTGTGTGTGTGGGGGGGGGGTGCGGTAGAGGTTGGCTTAAAGGGGGCGTAATTCCAAAGTGTGGCCTAGGGTGCAAAAAGGTGTTAATCCAGGCCTGTCACCACAACATGAGGAACTGTATTAGGGGGTCGCAGCATTAGGAAGGTTGAGAACTACTGATCTAAAGTTTTCTAGATTAAAAATCATCTCTCTAGAAATCTTTAGGTTCTCACACATAACTGGAGAGTTAGCCATAGAATCACAATGGAGAATCTAGAGATTTCTAGGGAAAACATTTAAATTGAATCCATGAATAATCAAATCCGGAGTAGCCAAAACCGCAAATGAGATAGGATGACTGCAGCTATCAGAATCTGTCACCTACTGGTCATGCTGATGTGGGAATTTTGGGACCTGCAGTCCCCAAAGTCATTTTTCAAAGTGCCACAATTTCAAGTCTGAGTTGCTTTCTGGGTGCCGGGAAGATCTTCTTTCCCCCAATTGCCTGGCGTGATTGGAAAAAAGTGTAAAGCATGCATAACTTTCAAATGATGCATATGAATGAAGTGCTAAAGCAGACTTCTGCTTTACTCTGGCTAGTTGTTCCCTCGCAGGTGCCAAAAGGAGCTAGGAGCTTATATTTGAGTAAGCTGGAAAGAAAAAATCCAATCCAAGACAAGTATACCTCACTTTTTTATTTATTATTTCCCTATGCAAGTCCGCCTCTTTAGTCAACATATAATAGCCAAATCTAACAAGGACAGTCTGCTTTTTGACATATTTACAGGGAAGATTGGCAGCAGATCCAACTCTGCTATCTCTTTAAGATGGAAGCAGACAAAATATTAATCAAATAGTGAAAGCCATCATTTTTATCTGGGAACTGGAGAGGAGGTCAAGAGTGTTAGATTTTACTTCCCCTAAAAAGGTCTGCTCAGGTTTCCAGGAAAATGAATAACACATAATTCACACCTGAATTTATGACCTTGTATACAGTGGGGGAGATTGAACTAAATTCTTGTATAAATTTGGAACACCTTGTCCAAAACCTATTCAATAAAAGCAATGTTTAGGCCAGAGGTCGCCAAGATTCATAAATTGGAGAGCCCACATTCAGAAATCTTATGGGCATGGCCATGGTCCAGCCAGTCAAAGTTAGGCACTTTTAAATCCCATTTACTTCAATAAGAAAGATTTAAACACAGACTTAACTCTCCTGTTGAAATGAATGGGGCTTAACTAGTTACAGCTTTTGTTTGGTCATTGCCTAGAAACAACATAGTAACCACCATCATTCCTCTCTTTTCCTCTTTTGGCACAATTATGGGAATTGTGCAATTTCCAACATTCTCTATTGACTACACTGGCTAATGATGCAGTCCAGCAATATTTGGAGAGCCACGCGATTTCCATTTCTTTCCCAGGTTTTCACCCTAGTTTAGTTGTGCAACAGCAGGTCATGCTGACCTGGAAATATGTAGAAATAAGTATTTCAGAGAAGCATTAAGGTATCTATTTAGGTTACTGTTTGTTTGCTTTAATTTCAGTGTTCAATCTGGATAACTGAAGGCTCATCTACACAGATTACTTAGGTTGGTTTAGAACCAGTTTAACAGAAACTGGTTTTGTTGTGCAGGTTATTAGATTGACATGTCTGAAAAGACTTCGAAGTCAGGAAGGTGATTGCATTAAACTCAGAATTTGACCTCTAACTAGTTCCTGAATCCATAATATTATGGTTTATCAGCCACCAGAGAATGAGTGCCCCCCCCCATTTCTTTTCATTCTGCAAAGCTGATTTTGATGTGCAATGTGGTTTATATTTGGGGCTCACTGATGTGCACTAAGGGGTTTATTTCAGATTTTCCCTGACTTTGCTTGTTGCACTTTATTCCTGCAGTGATGCAATGTGTTAAACCCTTGTGCTGGCTGAACTGCTGACCTGAAGGTCAGAGGTTTGAATCCAAGAGACGCGTTGAGCTCCCATCTGTCAGCTCCAGTTTCCCATGTGGGGACATGAGAGAGGCCTCCCACAAAATGGTAACACATCCGGGTGTCCCCTGGGCAACGCCTCTGCAGATGGCCAATTCTCTCACACCAGAAGCGACTTGCAATTTCTCAAGTCGCTTCTGACACAATTAAAAAAACACTTTGGTGGTGTATATTTTGAATCTTGCTTCAAACTGGATTATATGGTCAGTGTAGATGTGCCCCTAGTTCAACGCTATGGGGAAAACTGTTTCCTTGTCCCTCATTCATCTTCCTGTTCAGTTCAGACCAAAAGTCAAGCTGAACATTTCTTTTAGATACCACTGGTGAGAAAAACCTCTTTGTACAATTCCTGGTAAATGCCAGGTGTTGGATGCCTGTCTCGCTGTGATGTGGATCTGCTTGAACCAACAGACTACTATGTGTAGCTTTGTGGTTTTGGCCATAAACCTTCTGAATGAAAACATTTCTAAATATCAAGTCTCCAAATTGCAACAGACAAGAATTGGGACATGCTCTTTTTTTAAAAAAAAATGCACACTTTCTCGTAACGACCAGCATTCAACTCTTTAGGTAACAACGTTCTGGTTTGTCCGATTTGGATGGATTTTGTATTTGTATGTTGGGGGGAAAACCCCACACTTTTTTGAGCCATGGCTCTCAGGACCCTTCCATATATCCTATATCCCGAAATATCAAGGCAGAAAAACCCACAATATCTGCTTTGAACTGGGTTATCTGAGTCCACACACAGATAATGTGGGATTTCCTGTCTTGATATTCTGAAATATAGGACTATGTGGAAGGGCCCACATATACCATTAAGTAATGATCTGTGGGAAGGATACCAATGTTTTCCTACTCTAAATTTGTTATGAAGTAGATACTTCCTTAACATCGGAACATGACTGTGTAACCCAGGGCCATTCCAGACAGGATCTGATCCCAGGTTTTCTGTTTTAAACTGGATTATATGAGTCCACACTGCCAGATAATCTGGAATAAACAGAAAACCTGGGATCAGATCCTGGGATATTGGGCCTGTTTGGAAGGGCTCCAAGTTCTCTTTGGCTGGATCTAGACTCCTAGGGCCTTTATTCAACTAAATGGTACCTTGCTTCAGACAGGTACAGATAAAACTGCAGCCTTACTATATTTCTGTTCATGTTATTGTTGGTTGAACTAAATCGCTTTATCTAATCTATGTAATATTGCTGCAGCGCACCTCCTGACCCTCTGAGATTCCAGATCTTGTTTTCTCTATTTTTCCTTTGTCCACAAATTTTCAATATCTATTGATTACTGAATGCATATGTATGAACATATATAAGAAAAAGTCAGAACTGATTTTTGACAATTTCAGAAAATTTTACAGGCTACCATGAATAATTCATAGCTCAAAAATGGTTTTATACCACATCTAGGAACTTTAAGAGTTGTGTTGTCAAAGACTTTTATGGCCAGAATCACTGGGTTGCTGTGAGTTTTCTGGGCTGTATGGCCATGTTCCAAAAGCATACTCTCCTGACGTTTCGCCCACATCTATGGCAGGCATCTTCAGAGGGTATGAGGTATGTTGGAAACTAGGCAAGTGAGATTTATATATCTGTGGAATGATGTCCAGTATGGGAGAAAGAACTCTTGTCTGCTTGAGGCAAGTGTGAATGTTGCAATTGGCCAGCTGGATTAGCATTTAATGGCCTTGCAGCTTCAAAGCCTGGCTGGTTCCTGCCTGGGGATACTTTGTTGGGAGGTGTTAGCTGGCCCTGATTGTTTCTTGACTGGATTTCCCCTGTTTTTTGAGTATTGCCTTTTATTTACTGATCTGATTTTAGACTCTTTTTTAAAAAACAACAACCTGGTAGCCAGAGTTTGTTCATTTTCATGGTTTTTTCCCTTTCTGTTGAAATTGTTGAGTTGTAGTAACCCTTCCAAGCTTTGAAGCAGAAGCCACCCCCATCTAGAAGCAATGCTGGGCTTTGTTAAGAAAAAGGTGTAACTGATGAAAGACCTAGCAGTAAGATGTTTCCTCCAGCCCTTGTGAGAACAGTTCTATTAGTTTAACAGTGATGTCTGGTAGCAGAAATGAATGAATCTCAGGGCGACTTAATATGACATATTGCAGGTGCTTTGCTTGTATCTCTTTATAATCTCCCCTAATCCCTACATGAAAAAGAAAAAAAAATCAGCAAACAGCCTCATACAATTCTAAATGATTAATTTCTGATTATGAGCTGTAACAGGAAGGAGGTTGAAGAGGACAGGAACCGTGGCCATGTGTGGGTTGAACAGATTGAGTACCTGTGACTTTTAAATCAACACAATATTCATCTTGCTGCAATGACTATAATGCATTGTAATAAATGAAATAACACTTGGTAGTCTCAAAAGGGCAATCTCTGCACTGGAAAAAAAAACATGGAATGGGGTCTGTTATGCTTCTCCAGTTGGTAGTTTGTGCTTCTTCCAAGTGTCAAAAGGCAGCTTTTGGGTTTGCATTAAGGTAGGTTAAAAGGGGGGAGGCAATTGCATAATCTTCTGCTTTGTAAAATTACTACTGCCAACAACAAAAAGTTGCAACAAAACATACGTCTAATAAGCAAATGTCAGAATGATCCAATGTAATTTTGGAAACAATTTGCATGATATAGGTTTTTCTGGAGTTAGCTTTTTCAGCAGAACACCCAAAGCTTCAATTTGTTCACATGTGTTAGTTCCTAGACATTAGTCTGGACTCTGCTAGAAAAGTACACTAATAAATGCAATCTTGATAAACAAAGACAATCCTATCCCTAATCCTCTTAGTTTCTGTAGTCTGACAGAGACATATATGAATACAAACACAAAAATTGGTGCTAAGCAGGGCCATAGCCAGGATTTTGATTGGGGGGGGGGGCTGAGACTGGGTGGAAGAGGGTCTACCCTAGCAAACCTTTTGTATTGTTATTCCAATAACCCCATTAATGTGGGATATAATGAGCATGGTGATCAGATCATGATATGAATAAACATAACATTTTAAATAATGTACCCTTAAGGCCTTTTCGCGGACCACCCAGAGAATTGGGGGGGAGGGCTGAAGCCCCCTTAGCCCCGGCTACATGCCTGGTGCTAAGGAAGCATGGGAGTCTTAAAACACTTCCAAGTCCAGCTATTTGCACAAGGACCGTATTGCACCCACATGCCTATGATTTACTGTTAAAAGTCTGCCAGAAAGAATGTCTACTATTAGTTGTTTGTCCATTAATCTTCAGCCTTTGGCTAATGAATCAAATGTATGTTCAGGTCTAGGCTATTTGGCTGACAACATTCCCTTGCATGAACCTACCTGTGCCCTGAGAGCTTCAGGAGAGGCCCTTCCCTTGGTCCCATCTCCATCTCAAGTTTGGTGGGTGGGAACGAGAGAGAGGGCCCTCTTTCTTAGTGGCTGCTCTTGAACTCTGGAACTCCCTGCCCAAGGAAACTAGATTGGCCCCCTCCCTGTTGTCCTCCCAGCAGCAGGCTAAACCTTCTAATACAGACAGGTTTTTATAGATGAAGTTTTAAAAGATCTAGTCAGGGGTTGTTGTGGTTTTAAACTTTGAATACGTTTTAATTTTTCATACTGTTTATGTTTAATTCTGTTTTAATGTTTGCATAGTTGTATATTTTAAATTGTGTGCTAATGCTTTTGGTTAAGCCACTTTGAGTCCTCTTCAGGAGAAATAAACCAAGGTATAAATAAACAATAATAACAATAATGCTACTTTCCTTCTACTAACTAACTAACTTTATTTCTTACGAGTCGCTCTCCACGAAAGGTGCTCTGGGCGACTTACACAATTAAAATAAACAGGTTACATAGTCACCGCTTGTTACTCAGTCATAGGCTCTTCTGAAAAGCCATGTCTTAAGTGTCCCTAAAATGTATGTAGATCAGGAGTGGCTCTTTGGTCTGGTGGTAGGGAGTTCCACAAGATTGGGGCTACAATGGAGAAGGATCTCTGTGTTGTGGACTCCAAACGAACCTCTCTAGGGCCAGGTACATAGAGAAGATTCTCATGAGCTGACCGTGGCAGTCTCTGGTGGCGTTAAACGGTCTCTTAGATATGGGGGACCCTGACCTCGGAGGGCCTTGAATGCTAGGACTAGGGTCTTGTAGAGGACTCGGTGTTCAACCGGCAGCCAATGTAAGCGCTGCAGAGATGGCATTATATGGCACCTCATTGGTGTTTTTGTGAGGAGTCTAGCAGCTGCATTTTGCACAATTTGGATCTTGCAAATTGCTGCTCGAGGTAAGCCCACATACAAAGCATTGCAGTAATCCAGCCTCGCCGTAACCCGTTCCTCCCTATGCAGTTTTAATGATCCATGTGGGCCTGAACCAAGCCATTTTGCAGCTTGAAGCAAAGTATAAGCAAGCATTCTAATTTCTGTGTTCATATGCCATCCACCCATTTTCTATACATGGAATAGGAAAGGGAAATATAAGCCTGGAGAATTGTGGGTTTTTTTCCATTTATCTTTTTTCCTATTAGTCCTCTGTACAATCTTCAATTCAGTTGTGGATAGACCGCATTCATCCAGAACAGGGTTTTAAGAGAATGGGTATTTGTGTGTGTATGTCCAGGAGAAAAGAAAAGTTGAAACTCAAGGTACATAATTGTGTGAATTGAATTTTGCTCATAGAATCATACGGTTGGATTGGACTGCAAGGGTTATCTAGCTATGCAATACTGAAAGATGACAATCCAACCTGTGTTTAAAGACCTGCAAAAGAGAGCCCTCCATCCTCTGAGGAAGTCCATTCCAATGTTGAATTGCTCTTTTAGTCAAAAGGTTCTTCCCAACATTCTTCATCTGTTGGATTGAGAACCTAGATCCTTTTTTTTTAAGTGTGCATATGACATAGCTTTCCTGTAAAACAGGGATTAACAACTCAATGGTTTGTATTTACAAATTTTCACCACTACAGACTTTCTAATTCCTCTCCCCATTAGGCTGTGTGTGTGTGTGGAGGAGGGTTAAACCTCTGTATTTGTGTGTTGTTTTGCATCTTTTGACCCTGAAACTGGATCACAAACATGTACAATTTATGAAGGGCTGTAGAGGAGCTTTGGTAGCTGCAAAAGTACATTTGTAGAGCTGAATGTGGTCCATGGGCAACACTTTCCTTACATCCGCTGTAAAGCTTTTGACCAAAAATTGTCTTTTGTAGCTGCTTAGATTTATATCACAGTCACTATCATTCTTCATCTGTTAAATCCAGAGATGTCACACAGCTTTGGAGCAGTTCCCATAAAAGTTCTGTTCCAACCTGTAAGTCTTCAGACTAGCCAAAGCTGGTGCAGGGAACTATCTCTGTTGGCTAGACATCAACTGGTGAGTGTAATGTCTATATCTTGACTATTTAATGTATATGCCTTGAAGCATAAGTTATCAATCAAGTTGGGATGTTTTAAACGAGGTGCAATTGGAGTTTGTTCTCAAATTTAATTAGTTGACTCAAGTAGGATTTTTATCATCAACCTAACTCCAGAATTAAGTTATTCATTAGTTAAGTGTGTGAGAGAGAGTGTTAAAGTGCCAACAAATTGTACACTTTCCAGATGGTTCTTCACTTCCCCCAAATATCCATGCAAAGAGGCACTTATTGTCAAAGCTGAAATCATCCTTCCGCAATTTACAGCATCAAGTTGGGATGAGAATGAAAGGAAATGCAGTCCAACAAACTGGAAAGGCACCAGGTTGCCAGAGGCTACCTCAAAAGATTTTCTATTGACAAGAGCCTTCCTGACTCCAAGCTCCATTTCTCCATCAAGCATTCATGATGGGAAACTGCTTCCTACAGAGAACCCATTAGCTACCAGCGCCGAGGTTAATAAGCAAACTGTGAGTGCACTAGATAGCAAATTGAAATGAGTCACTAAATACATTGAACATGCCTTTCCTGTTGGTGCGTCATTAGCGAGAGCTTGTTCCTTAACAACAAGTATATAAAGATCAGAGGCACAGCTTATTTATTTATTTAAATCTGTGACGGCCAACATAACCTTGACCAATGGGGGTGATTAACTGGCTTCTTCTGAAATGCTTAATCTCAGTACAGTCATTCCAGACATTCAAGTATATGTACAGTGCTTTGCAATGTATAGTTAAAAACAGAACCAAGGTAAAAGCAAATGTTTGCATTTAACAACAAAACCTTGGCAAGCATCATTCATGTAATTCACTGTTTCCACTTTCTATATTTAACCACCCTCTGACTTTAATGTTTACAGTCCATCTCTTAACACACACTCTCCCTCCCCCTCCCTCTGTGTGTGTGCGCGCACGTGTGTGTGTGTGTATATATATATATATATATATATATATATATATAGAGAGAGAGAGAGAGAGAGAGAGAGAGAGAGAGGATATGCCAGAAATTCTGGATAAGATTCCATATATCTGATTAAGTAGTCTGTAGCCCTCCAAAACACATGTTACAATAAATATGTTCAGCCTACATCCTTTTTGTTGGCCCCTACTAGAGCAAATTCACTGAATCTGTTATTGAATGGTAAATTAACAATCGAGGAAATCCCATGGGTTCAATGGATTTATTCTAGTTGGAATTAAAAGCAAGATCTAAGCCTTCACCTTTAAGGTGCCACAAGGTTCTTAATTATTCTGATTGGTTGTGGTTTTTGCAGAGTACAAATTCAGTAATAAATCTGGAGCTACAGCTTTGCAATATAGACAATAACCTTAAAGTTGTGATCTAGGCATATTAGGCATCTTATTGAAAAGATATGTACCAGAGTTTGGATGAAGAGCAACATTAATTCTTTCCAGACTTTCTGTCGCAACACAGAGAGCCTTAAAAAGTGAGGCCACGACTTAACTCACCTCAAGATGTAGATTGATCCTCCAAACTCCAATTCCCATCCCCAGCAAAGCCCACAAACGTACCGCTACTAGTTGGTTTCACACAAATGTCACACAGTTCTTACACCTTAGTCCAGTCCATATCACTAGATACCTCTTCTGAATCCTCATCTCCACTTCCCATAGTTGGTTCCCCAATGTCAGACACATCATCCCCAGAGAAACCCTCAAAAGAATCCTCATCAGCAGTTTCCTTAAGTATTTGCCGGATTCTTTTCCTTTGTTTCTTCCCATCTGACTCCTGCTCTCGAGTAACCCATTTTCCCCTCCTAGCTTCTAGTTCCACACTTTCAGCATCACTCAAGGACTTATCTACAACACTTTCAGAGTTCCTTATTTGGAATTTGATGATAAGGTCATTAACAATTAAAAACACAACATCCCTGTCTCAAGAGCCAGCAGAGCGTAGTGATTTGAGCATTGGATTATACCTCTGAAGAAAAGAATTTGAACCCCTCATCCAAAGAAACCCACAGGGCCACACTCTCTCAGCCTCAGCAGACGGCAGTAGCAATCCTGATCTGAACAAATTTTATCAAGCAAACCTTTTGATAGGGTCTCTTAGATGTGCCCTGTGGCAACCATTCCAGGCATGGAAATCCTATTGGCTCCTACAAATGAGTCAGTTTCTCCACAATGAAATGATGGCACCAGTCTTGGACAGCAATGGCTCCCAAAGTGACCCATTTAAAGTGGATTCAGGTGTCAAACAGGGATGTGTTGTCGTCCAACCTTATTTTCCATCTTCATCACTATGATACTTCATCTTGTTTTATGTATTTCATATCAAAAGCATTTCATAAATTAGTATAAAACTGATAAAAATAGAAGGAGCACAACTGGCTAAATATCTTGTTGATAGGACATTTCCCACCGGAGTGGAAATCAACTATTGGACTGATGGCAAGCTATTTAACCTCAGCAGACTGAAAGCCAAAACCAAAGTCACAGCAACATCTGTTATAGAACTCCAATATGCCAACGATAACAGTCTGTGCACATTCAGGAGAAGGCCTACAAGCCACTCTAAACACCTTTGTAGAAGCATACGAGAAGCTCTGCCTTTCATTGAACATCAAGAAAACTAAAGTGCTCCTCCAGCAGGCACCAGACAGAAATACAGCTTAACATTAGAAAACATTGACAATTTCCATTATCTTGGCAGCCACCTCTCCACAAAAGTCAACATTGACACTGAAATACAACACCGCCTGAGCTCTGCAAGTACAGCATTTTTCTGAATGAAGCAGAGAGTGTTTGAGGGTCAGGACATCTGTACGAATACCAAGGTGCTTGCTTGTTTATAAAGCTACTAGCTGAACCCGGCACGCGTTGCTGTGCCCTATTTAGGAGATGTGAGGAAGTGTGGGTATGTAAGGGTTGGTTATGTTGTGACAATGTGTTTTGTGTGTGTATATATGTGTATGTGTGTGTATGTATGTGTATGTATGTTTGTGTGTCTCTGTGTGTGTCTGTATGTGTATGTGTACGCATGTGTGTGTCTGTGTATGTATATGTGTTTGTGTATGTATGTGTATATTTGTTTGTATGTATTTGTGTGTGTATGTGTATGCATGTGTGTGCGTACGTTTGTGTGTATGTATGTGTCTGTGTATGTACACTTTCCCCTATTTTTCCCCCTCCCTCTCTCTGTCTGTTTTCCCCTTTTTCTCTCTCGCTTCCCCGTCTCTCTCTGTCTCACTCTCCCCTCTCTCTCTCTCCACCCCCATCTCTCTCTCTCTGATTCCCCCCCTTATCTTTTCTTCCCCCCCTCTGTCTTAGGCCTCCCCCTCTATCTCTCTCAGTCCCTCTCTCTCGCCCTGCCTCCCGCCGTGGCGCGCATGGGGAGGTAGGGCCGGAGATCGGCGATCCACCCTCCGCCGCTCTCCCCGTGGTTGTTGCGGCGGCGCCTCAAAGAAGGTAAGCCCGGGAGCTTATCTTCTTTGAGGCGCGGTTGCTGTATCCGTGGGGGGCGGCGGCGGAGGGCGGATCGCCGATCTCCGGCCCTGTCTCCCGCCCTGGCGCGAATGGGGAGGCAGGGCCGGAGATCGGCGATGCGCCCTCCGTCGCTCTCCCCGCGGTTGCTGCGGCGGCACCTCAAAGAAGGTAAGCTCCCGGGAGCTTACCTTCTTTGAGCGCAGTTGCTGTATCCGTGGGGGGCGGCGGAGGGCGGATCGCCGATCCCCGGCCCTGTCGCCCGCCCGGGCGCGAATGGGGAGGCAGGGCCAGAGATCGGCGATGCGCCCTCGGCTGCGCTGCCTGCGGTTGCTGCGGCGGCGCCTCAAAGAAGGTAAGCCCGGAGCTTACCTTCTTTGAGGCGCAGTTGCTGTATCCGTGGGGGGCGGCGGCGGAGGGCGGATCGCCGATCTCCGGCCCTGTCTCCCGCCCTGGCGCGAATGGGGAGGCAGGGCCAGAGATCGGCGATGCGCCCTCGGCTGCGCTGCCTGCGGTTGCTGCGGCGGCGCCTCAAAGAAGGTAAGCCCGGGAGCTTACCTTCTTTGAGGCGCGGTCGCTGCATCCTGAGGGCGGCGGCGGAGGGGTTCGCCGATCTCCGGCCCTGCTTCCCGCCCTGGCGCGCATGGGGAGGCAGGGCCGGAGATCGGCGATCTGGCCTCCGCCGTGCTCCCCGCGGTTGCATCAGCGGCGCCTGAAAGAAGGTAAGCCCGGGAGGTTACCTTCTTCCAGGCGCGGCAGCTGCAACCGCGGGGACAGGTGAGTGGGGGAGAGGGACGGGATGGGTTGGGGGATGGGGTTTGGAGTGCGCCTGTGCGATTGCTCTCCCTGTGTTCTTCGCTCGCGGCCAGCGCAGAACGGGAGGCAATGGGCGGTTTTTGGGGGCTGATTTTGGGGGGGTTGGAAGGTAGGAAGGTGGGTTTTTTGGTGCCCTATAGGTACCTAGTGGTATGGAGAAATGTATTTGGTGGGTTTTGTGCCTGAGGGGGCAATAGTTTTCCCGTCTATACCAGTCATTGCACGTGCACTCTCATTTTATATATATAGATTGTTCTCCCAACCCTGAGAACATTTCTCAATGCCTGAGAAATGTGGACTGTCTACAAATGTCACACTCAACTCCTGGAACGATTCCATCAGCACTGCCTCCGAAAAAACCTGCAGATCTCTTGGGAAGACAGGTGGACAAATGTCAGTATGCTGGAAGAAGCAAAGACCACCAGCACTGAAGTGATGCTCCTACGCCATCAACTCCACTGGACTGGCCACATTGTCTGAATGCTCGATCACCATCTCCCAAAGCAGTCACTCTACATCCCAACTCAAGAATGGAAAATGGAATATTGGTGGACAGGAAAAGAGATTTAAAGATGGTTGTAAAGTCACCCTTAAAAACTGTGGCCAGACACTGAGAACTGGGAAGCCTTGGCTCTTGAGCGCTCTAACTGGAGGTGACCAGCAGTGCTAAAGAATTTGAAGAGGCACGAATGAAGGACAAAAGGGATAAAGGTGCCAAGAGGATGGTGCGTCAAGCCAACCCTGACTGTGACCGCCTTCCACGTGAAAATCGATGCCCTCACTGTGGAAGAAAATGTGGATCAAGAATAGGGCTCCACAGTCACCTACATACCCACTGCTGAGACATCGCACTTGGAAGACCATCATACTAAGTCAAGCCAAGCCTAATTCACTAGACTGGAGTACTTAGGGGCAACCCAAAGGATGATTTATATATTTAAGGCTTGTTAGACTTTACCCTATATACTCATATATATATATAAGTCTACAAACTTTAATCAGTCCAAAAAACAACAAAACATGAGTCGATTTATCCACAAATCAATGTGGATATATCATAATTCTTATTTAAAAAGGAATCACCCCCTTCTCTGTGTAGAATGGCAAAAGGTAGGAGTTTAGTCTGTTTTCAGAGAACATAAAAGAAGTACCAACCCCGTCTACCTAATAATAATAATAATATGCTTTATTTATTATTATATGCTTTATTTATATATGTTATAAGCTGCCCCAAGTCTCTCCAATGAGACTTGGGGCAGCTTATAACAAGAGGAAACAATGTACATAATATCAGTCACACAATCCAGAAAAGGTTAAATCAAAACAGAAAAATCAAAAGAGATAAATCACAATACATAGAAGAAAAATAAATGCTAAATAAATCTATTTGATGGCTATATTGTAGTTTATTTCATATATGTGAATTTGCGTGCACCTTTAAAGTCCCACTTGATCTGGCAAGGATTCCTCAGAAATATAGCCTACCATACCTGGCATTCATTGTCAGTCTCCCATCCCAGTACTAACCAGGACTGAAACTGTTTAGCTTTCAGCATCAAGATCTGGGGCCTTTTTGAGTATTTAGGCCATTAAAGCCTTAATACACTTTCTGCCTTCTTTTCTGTGTATCTTTAAGAAACATTAACCTCTTTTTCAAACTTCCTACCATTGAGGCAACATAGTGATTTATCACAGTTAACTGTTGTGCATTGTAGTATTTGCTCTTTTATTTACACCATGTTAATTGCACAGGAAACTGGTGCAAGGCACATTTGCTGCCTTTTATCACAGCAGTGGCTAGGTAGAGCCTCTTAATATTCAACAAGGAACAGATGGGTGAAGTGAAATGTTCTGATTAGTATCTCATGGAAAAGAGGATTTGTGCGCATGTAGGAAGCCAAACAATGCTGCTGTATGCCATCTGTATGATCTCAATTTGCAGTAAGTTGTAAGCGTGAAGAAAATGATGCATTTCTCCATGAATAGAACACAAGTGCTCATCAAATTGTCAACAATTGTCATAATCAGTAGAAAAGATGTTGCAATGGACAAAATCCCACCAGTTTCTCACTGCTGATAAAAGGCTTTTAGGATAGGAGAAATTGAACCACCAGGGAATTATGTCCCGTTCTTAAATTGCAGGTCCCAGAAATAAAGACATTACTCTAGTAGAGATTCAACCAATGCAAAATAGAATGGTCCCATTACAAGTCATAATGAATATAGGCCCCTTCCATACAGCCGTATAAAATCCCATTGTCTGCTATGAACTGGGTTATATAGCAGTGTAGATTTAGATAACCCAATTCAAAGCAGATATTGTGGAATTTTCTGCCTGGATACCCTGGGTTATAAGGCTGTGTGGAAGGCCCCCTAGAAAATATTTATCAACCCTCATCTGTGTATCCAGCTGCTGGGAATTATGGAAGTGGCAATCTCAAAACTTCTGAAGGGACACAGCTGTTTTAGGGTCATCCAGATATTGTTTGAACGGCACCTTCCAGCATTCCTCATCATTGCCTCTAATGGCTAGTGTTGCTGGGACATGCAGTCCAACAAGCATTTTCTGCCACTTGTTTAGACAGTATATTTCTATTGGACTCATTTTGGGGGAGGGGGGAAGAAAAATAAAATATAGCAACTCTCCATATTAAAAGCCACATTTACAAACCCTCACGTTATTGGCTTGCCCGAGGAAAAAATGTCCTTGCCAGCTAGGACAAGTTACAGTACTAGCCATGTTTCCTTTGGAAGGGGCTTCTAAAGCCTAGGGCCCCTTCCACACAGCTGAATAAAATCCCACATTATCTGCTTTGAACTGGAATATATGGCAGTGTAGACTCAGGGCCCTTCCACATAGCTACATAACCCAGACTATCAAGGCAGAAAATCCCACAATATCTGCTTTGAGCTGGGTTATTTGAGTCTACACTGCCACATATTCCAGTTCAAAGCAGATACTGTGGGATTTCCTGCCTTGATTTTCTGGGTTATATGACTATGTGAAAGGGCCCTAGGTTCTTTCATGGCCATATCTAAACCTAAATCAAGGGTAAAGGGTTTCAGAGCTGCTTCAGTGCAATCCTCAGAGCCCTCTGGACTCCAAGACATGGCCAGCTGGGCTGAGGGCACACCAGAGCAAGCAAGCAGTTCCCTTTCAGGGCCCTTCCACACAGGTATATAACCCAGAATATCAAGGCAGAAAATCACGTAGTATCTCCTCTGAAATGGGTAATCTGAGTGCACGCTGCCATATATTCCAGTTCAAAACAGATAATGAGGGATTTTATTCAGTTGTGTGGAAGGGGCCTCAGAAGATAATCATATTAATCAAATCCACATATCCAGTCCAATCCACAACTCCAGAACTTGAAATCCGGTGTCCAGTTGATGTGGATTAATGGTTGGATGCAGAGGTTCTGCTATGAATTCAGCTGTGCATCATATGGACTATCAGTTGCAGTTGGGCTGTATTTCCATGGCCATTTTGGCCATGGAGATTCAGCCCTAGATAATCCTTTTGAATTAATCCTGAATTTTATTTTTTCTTCTAAGGTATTACTTCCTCTTAGCTATGAAAACCTGTATTTTCTTTCACCCAAGGGCACATCTCTCTAGAAATCTCTAGGTTCTCCAGGGCTGCTCTAGAGTTAACATCTGGTGGAAGTCATGCTAGCGGACCTAGAGATTCCTAAAGATAATCATCTTAATCAAATCCATGAATAATCAAATTGGCAAATCGGCTTGCTATACTTCTTTGTTTAGATCAGTGATTCTCAACCTTTGAGTTCCCAGGTGTTTTGCCCACAACTCTCAGTATCCCAGCCAGTTTACCAGTTGTTAAGATTTCTTGAAGACTGAGAACCACTGGTCTAGTTGTAAAGCTCTTGAGTGCTAAATTCACAAGAGAATCATATGAAGCTTGTGGAATGAATAAGTGTACTGTCCCCCTGCTCACTATTTCTTGTTGCTTTGGGTCCAACCTGTCTTCAAGACCACATCTCCTTCTACAAACTGGCATAGGCATTAAAGATCTGCTGGGAAAAATAAATAATAATAATACCGTTTATTTCTATTCCGCTCTTCTCACCCCGAAGGGGACTCAGTGCGGATTACAATACACAGAGAGCATTGCAGTAGTCTATACGGGATGTAACCAGAGCATGGACTACCATGGCCAAGTCAGACTTCCCAAGGTATGGGTGCACCTGGCACACAAGCTTTAACTGTACAAATGCTCCCCTGGTCACTGCCAAAACTTGGAATTCCAAGCTCAAGTAAAAAAATAAATAAGACAAATGACTTAAGAAGCAATGCAAGGAGAAAGGAAATGCTATTCCTCTGATGGAAGTCCCTATGCTTGGTGATTTTAATTGATCCATATTTCTCTTCAATGCAGCCTGATGCAGTCTAGTAGTTGAGCTTTGCATATATGCCATTTTAAAGCAAGGCTCTCCTAATCCAGTTGGCCTGTTGCATCAGTAGGTGCTGGAAATTAACCAGTGCTATAAAATACAAGAGACTTTTAAACAATGTAGGAACAAGGAGCAGCTTGTTACAAAACAGCTTAGTCCCAGCAGTGAAACATCAAGGCAATGAGAGATGGAGCAGGCAAGCAAATGAAGTTCCTGTAGGAATCTAGCAACAAGACAAGGATGCTGGGTTTGTAGACACATTCCACTTTCAGAACCAGAATGAAAATCTTTAGGCTTGTGTAGAAGAGGGAATTGGACCAGGCTTGGTTTGTTACTGGTTGCATGGGAAGCAACACCTGCTAAATTCCCTTTGTATCACAATTAAAACTACAGAAACCCTGTTCAGTTTTCACTTGGCAAGGCTACATAAATAGCTTCAGACCAACTGTAATGGAATGGTTGGTCTAAGACAGTGGTTCTCAACCTGTGGGTCCTCAGATGTTTTGGCCTTTAACTCCCAGAAACTGGCTGGGATTTCTGGGAGTTGTAGGCCAAAACACCTGGGGGCCTACAGGCTGAGAACCACTGGTCTAAGACCTATACCAGACAACACAGAAGAAGAACACAGCTGGTGTTATGAAAGCAGCTGATACACTCAAGAAAACCAAAAGGGTCACATTCTGTCTCTTCATTTCTTCTTAGAAGGCATCCCATGGAGATAACAGGGCAGCTCCTGTTCCAAAAGTAGCCTTGAAGCCTGATTGAAGTACTTTATACCACTCAGGAGAATATTTGAATAACAATATGGCAGGAGCATGAAGTGGTGGTATCCGTGCCTCATATCCCGATGCGGTTAGGGAATGAGAGTTGTCTTGAAGATGATTAATGGCATATGGATTTTAAATCATCTTTCAGTGTGGCTTCACACAGACCTTAAACTCATTTTCCTTGGGAGAGAGAGACTCTGAAACAGGCGTAATCATGTTGACTTGGGGCCTTTAAAAAGAAGGTTCTGCTGAAGCTCATTAAACAGTGATGAGCAGGCAGAGGACAGTGTTGTTGCCAAAGAAAAATGCTCTGCTTGTTAAAAGAACAAAAAAAAGACAGTTAATAAACCCACATTAAACAGCAGGTTCTGTTCCAACAGTTCTCAGCATACAATCAGGTACATTTTAAAAAATCAATTCCTGATCCCTATTGAAAAAAAATGCACAAGGGCTACTTTGAAGTGAGGATTATACAACAAGATCCAACTTGCTTGTTAATCACTTCTTCCTAGGTAACTGCAGAAATTCATTAGTAGAGAACTCTTAGTAAATTAAAACTACAGACTATTAAGAACAGATTAAATTTGGATTTTAAATCTTTCTGATTCTAATTTCCTTCCTCACTTGTACTGAACTGTGTTGACTTACGAAAGCAATTCTAAAAATGCCTCATTTCCCCCCTTCTAGTTAGAGTACAAGAATAATCTTTTTGGTTCTTCATTCTTTATGACAAAATGATTAATAAAACGTTAAAAGAATTATATGAAGTACAACTGAAAATTACATGAAGTACGGTATTATTGCACCAACCTTCATCTATGACCCTGAACTGCATAAAACTGGTCAGTACCTGTTTTTGAGCTGTTATTATTATGAGTTAACTAATAGGAGATTTCAAAGAAAATAAACCTTTGGACTACAATATGGTACCCCACTGAAAATTACTAGCAGTCTATTAATTAAAGATTAATACAATCTGGAAGTAAAGATCTAGCATTGAACTAAAATGAAGTGATTTTTCAACCATAATGGTTCCATGTTCCTTCTATGTTTATGGGCATGCTAATAATATAGACTTGTCACTTGGCTTAGATTCCACCCAGAACTTCTTGACTGTGAGCGCATAGAAGGATACAAATCTGCATGAAAATTTGCTCTTACCTATGTTATCACTTTTACTGTGTTCATGATAAACATATGATTAGAGGGTGTTGTCTAAGCACGGAGTTTCTCTGATAAATATAGAACCTGTAAAATCAGGAGCCTATAGTGCACAAAGGGTCTCCATAGGTGGAAGAGGCCCCCTATTTCAGAATTGATTCTAGCTTATGGTAGATGGTAATGGGAAAGAAATGGGATTCTTGTCCTTACTTATCTTCCTCGTGTGTTGTTTGAAATAAGTTTTTAAATGCCTGGATAGAACTACAGTTCCTGCTATTTGGTCATGGTAGTCCACACTCTGGTTACATCCCGTATAGACTACTGCAACATGCTCTATGTGGGGTTGCCTTTGAAGACTGTTCAGAAGCTTCAAACGGTCCAGCGGGCGACAGACAGGTTGCTAACAGGAGCAGCACTCAGGGAGCATACAACTCCTCTGTTGCGCCAGCTCCACTGGCTGCCAGTTTGCTACTGAGCACAATTCAAAGTGTTGGCTTTAGCCTATAAAGCCCTAAATGGTTCCAGCCCAGCTTACCTGTCTGAAAGTATCTCTCCTTATGAACCATCCAGAAATTTAAGATCGTATGGGGAGGCCCTGCTCTTGATCCTGCCTCCCTCACAGGTGTGCTTGGTGGGGACAAAAGACAGGGCCTTCTCAGTGGTGGATCCCTTGACTGTGGAACTCCCTTCCCAGGGATTTTAATTCATTCCCCTCTCCTTTGACCTTTTGCAAAAGAGTAAAACCTGGCTCTTTGAGCAAGCTTTTGGTAACATGCCGTAATTGGATAAATACAGTATGATGAAATAATGAACACGGAATGGCTTAGACAATTCAAATGGATAAGCAGTCAAACTGGTAGACCTTAATTATTATAGTTTTAATTGGTTTTATATGGATTTTTATTATATGATATTAAATGTTTTTCATTGATATGTGTGTATGTATGTTTATGGCAGTGTTTCCCAACCAGTGTTCCGCGGCACACTAGTGTGCCCTGAAGGATCATCAGGTGTGCCTCGCTGGGAACAAAGGTAACGTTACCCTGAGCGAGACCTTCCTGACTTCCGTAGCCCTGAGTGGAAGGAGGCCCTTTGAGGAGAGAGAGAGAGCGAGAAAGAGGCGCTTCTCTGGTTTGTTGTTTTCCTCGGCGTGTCCTGGCGATTCAAAAACCCTCTCCCTTCCTCTTCCCCCTTCCATAGACAAACGGGAGGCTGGAGGTGGAGGTGAAAGAGGCCCTCGAGCCTTCTCCCTCCCTCGACTGAGCTGCGGCTGTTGCTGAAACTCCTGCCGTGGAGTCAGCGTTTGAGGAGGCAGAAAGAGAGGGGGGGAGGAAGGGGAGCAAAGGAGAGGAAGGGAGGGAGGGAGGGAGGAGGGGGGCGGCTTGGGAAGCGGCATGGATGATGACAGGAGGAGGAGGCGGCGAGCCACTTCCTGAGCCGCCCCCATCTTCCTTTCTCCCTCCTTTCCTTCCTTCCTTCCTTCCTTCCTTCCTTCCTTCCTTCCTTCCTTCCTTCCTTCCTTCTTTTCTTCCTTTCTTCCATTTCCTTCTTTTCTTCCTTCCTTCTTTCCTTCCTTTCTTCCTGCCTTCCTTATTTCCTTCCTTCTTCCCCTTCCTCTTCCTTTCCTTCTCTTTCAGTACAATGGCAAGGCCTCCCCTCTGAAGAGGCGAAGTTTCTCCTCTGACAGAAATGGAGTCAAAGGAAGGCGGCAGCAGGGCAGTGTGTGAAAAAGAGAGCGAGAGAAAGGGAAGAAGAAGCCAATCCAGGGGGTGGGTGAAGGAGCGGCCTTTTGTGAGAGGGAGAGGAGGAGGAGGCAGCATTGGCTGTTCCTCAGAAAGGTCTGGTGGAAACAGATGTGTTTTGTGCATAGATCAGGCATGGGCAAACTTGGACCTTCCAGGTGTTTTGGACTCCAACTCCCACCATTCCTACCAGCCTCAGGCCCTTTTCCTTTTTTCCCCTCAGCCGCTTAAGCAGGAAAGGCCTCAGGCTGTTAGGAATGGTGGGAGGTGAAGTCCAAAGCACCCAGAGGGCCGAAGTTTTCCCATGCCTGTTTTAGAAGGACCTTAAAATGGTGAGCCTCCTTCCAACATTGTGATTCTGGATAGAAAACAAACAACATAACATTGTTTGAGTCCACAGTGCTCTCTGGGTGTAGGTGAACTACAACTTCCAAACTCAAGGTCAATTCCCAACCAAACCCTTTCAGTACTTTCAGTCTTTCTGCCATTCCTGCCAGGATATCTATGTTGTGGTCATCAAAACAGGCTCAGGTTTCACACTGAGAGTATAAATACATTTTAAAACATATTAACTATATGTATTACTGTGTTAGAGTGTAATTTTGTGTCATTTTGGTTGGTGGGGTGCCCCAGGATTTTGTAAATGTAAAAAGTGTGCTGCGGCTCAAAAAAGGTTGGGAAACACTGGTTTATGGCATCTAATTGTTGCCAATCTGTATGCTGCCCTGAGTCACCTTCAGTCTGAAAAGAGCGGGATAAAAATGCTGTAAAGAAATAATAAATACTTCTGCTAGTATTTTCTTTCTTAGCAACTTGTCAACCAATTCACAAGTGCTCTCTCAGATCAATTCTAGGTTTTGGTGCAAGATCTAAAGCTATGTTCTGTTCTCTATTAAAATCATATGGTCTGATCTGGTCTGTTAGTCTGAAGAATTTATAATCAGAATAAAGCATTTCCTGCCATTAGTAAAAAAAATGGAAGTATTGTAGTTTCACATACCAATTTACTCTTTATTGGATAACAAGGCTGTAACCAAATTTCTTTTTTCTATATGAACATTGGGTGAGAACATGGGGAAGGACCTTCTCAGTGGCTGCCCCCAGGTTCGCGAACTCTCAATCCAGAGAGATTATGATGTCATTTTCTCTAGTTTTTATGTTTGCACAGATCTTTTAGGAAGGATTATTTAGGCAGAAAGGTTCTTATACAACGTGATGCATTTTCTATTTTTTCTGTTGTACTATTGTTTATATGGTTCGTGTTTTCAACTTATTTTAATTGTTTTGATAGCATATTTACTTTGAACTATTCTATTTTGTGAATTTTTAACTATGTTTTTTTAATTTCTTGTAAGTTACTTTGAGTTCTGAACTGGAAAAAGTGGAATACAAATAAATCAAAATATGATGATAAAGAATAAGACGAATATCAATGGTAATACATCAGAAAGAATGATATTAACCTTTAAGGGTACAATCAATATTTTAAAAAGAAACCCTCCAGCAATAAACTATAATAAAAACGCATTTCTGGATTTTTTGAAACTCCCCTGATTTTTTCTTTAGAAAAAAGTGCAATATTAACACCCTTTTATAGGGTGTTCCCTTCCTTGGTATATTCTCTTTTTTTCTTGCAGATCTATATATCTCTAGACATTCTTGGTTTTTCTTCACGAATGAAGATTCAAGAAGGAATCATCCCACACTTTCTACAAGCGCGTTGATGATTTAAAAGGCCAACCCGAGATAGGCAAGTCCGGTTGCAGAAAGAACAGCAGAAAGTCTCTTTGGGTGATGTTGTTTCCAAGTTGCGGTTCTTTCTGCATTGTTGTTTCTCTTCAAGACTCGTTCGGCATGACTTCTCGAAAGAGGCCGCAGCATTGTGGATAGTGCATCTCCATACCTCCCGATGTGAGGCCAGGGTTGGACCTTTGTTGGTGATCAATCTGGCCAAGCCTGAGATGTTGTTTCAGGGAATCCTTATATCTCTTTTTTGGAGCACCTCTCTTGCGCTGACCTGTGGCAAGTTCACCATAGAGTAGTATCTTTGGAAGGCAGTGGTCCTCCATCCTAGAGATGTGTCCTGCCCAGCACAGCTGTGTTCTCAATAGCATGACCTCAATGCAGATGATCCCTGCTTGCCCAAGGACAGCAACATTCGTCACATAGTCCAGTGTACATTTAGGATTGTGCAAAGACAGCACTGATGAAAGCATTCAAGGAGTCATAGGTGTTGGCGATAGGTGGCCCATGTTTCAGACCCATATAGGAGAATAGCCTTTCGTCTCGCATGTAGTAAACTCCAACAAAAACTCAGAGACATCCAGAACAAGTGGTGGATTGATTTATCAGAAAAGACACAACGCTGTGCAGATCTCGGTGATCACAGAGGTTTTTATGAAGCTCTCAAAGCAGTGTTTGGACCTACTTATCAGGTCCAAAGCCCCTTATACAGTACAGATGGTCAAACACTAATTACTGATAAAACCTCCATCCTGAACCGATGGGCTGAACATTTTCAGGGTCTCTTTAATGCCAGCCGAGTAGTCCAAGGTTCAGCTATCCAACACATGATACAACAACCAATGAAAAATGAACTGGACACAGCTCCCACTCTGGAAGAGACCATTGAGGCCATACAGCAGTTGAAAAATGGCAAGGCAGCCGGGATCGATGGAATCCCACCTGAAGCTTGGAAACAGGGAGGTCATGTACTGCATGCTAAATTCCACGAGCTCCTTGTGAGTTGCTGGGAAAAAGGTGAACTGCCATCAGATCTCCGAGATGCAGTTATCATCACCCTGTATAAGAAAAAGGGAACAAAATCCGATTGCTCAAACTATCGAGTATAACACTGCTCTCCATTGCTGGAAAAATCCTTGCAAGGATACTCCTGAACAGATTAGTTCCGGCTATTGCAGAAGACTTCTCCCTGAAAGCCAATGCGGCTTCAGAGCAAATAGGAGCACCACAGATATGGTTTTTGCCCTTAGACAACTGCAAGAGAAATGTAGAGAGCAGAACAAAGGACTCTATGTAACATTTGTCGACCTCACCAAAGCCTTCGACACTGTGAGCAGGAAGGTCTGTGGCAGATCCTGGAACGTCTAGGATGTCCCCAAGTTCCTCAAAATGATTGTCCTGTTACATGAGGGCCAGCACGGTCAAGTCAGATATGGCGATGCTCTCTCGGAGCCCTTTCTCATAACTAATGGAGTGAAACAAGGTTGTGTTCTTGCACCAACCCTATTTACAATCTTCTTCAGCATGATGCTCCAAAGGGCTATGGCAGACCTACAAGAAGAAGACGGCATATATATACGCTATCGTACTGATGGTAGCTTGTTCAACTTAAGCCGTCTGAGGGCTCGCACTAAGACTCTAAACTATCTAGTCCGTGAGCTACTTTTGCTGACGATGCTGCCCTTGTCGCCCATTCAGAAGCAGCCCTGCAGCGCCTCACATCCTGCTTTGCAACAGCTGCAGAGCTGTTTGGGCTGGAAGTCAGCCTGAAGAAAACAGAAGTCCTCTACCAGCCCGCACCACAGGAAGAACACCACCATCCTCATGTCAGCATAGGCACATCTGTGCTTAAGTCCGTTCAGCAGTTCACCTACCTGGGAAGCATCATCTCTTCAGACGCCAAGATTGACAAAGAGATAGATCACAGATTATCAAAGGCATATAGTGCATTCGGAAGGCTTCACAAAGAGTCTGGAGCAACAAGCACCTGAGACAAAGCACCAAAATCAGTGTGTACAGAGCTATCATACTGTCCATTCTCCTCTATGGGTCTGAAACATGGGTCACCTATCGCCAACACCTACGACTCCTCGGCGCTTTCATCAGCGCTGTCTTCGCACAATCCTAAATATACACTGGACCGACTATGTGACGAATGTTGCTGTCCTTGAGCAAGCAGGGATCACCAGCATTGAGGCCATGCTATTGAGAACACAGCTGCGCTGGGCAGGACACGTCTCTAGGATGGAGGACCACCGCCTCCCAAAGATACTACTCTACGGTGAACTCGCCACGGGTCAGCGCAAGAGAGCGCCCCAAAAAGAGATATAAGGACTCCTGAAACAACATCTCAGGCTTGGCCAGATTGATCACCAACAATGGTCCACCCTGGCCTCACATCGGGAGGCATGGAGAAGCACTATCCACAAGGCTGCGGCCTCTTTCGAGAAGACATGCCGAATGGGTCTCGAAGAGAAACGACAACGCAGAAAGAACCGCAACTTGGAAAAAACATCACCCAAGGAGACTTTCTGCTGCGCTTTCTGCAACCGAACTTGCCTATCTCAGATTGGCCTTTTTAGTCATCAACGCACTTGTAAAAAGCGTGGGATGAGTCCTTCCTGAATCTTCGTTCGCGAAGTAATGCCGAGAGAGAGAGAGAGGAGAATAGACAGTACGATAGCTCTGTACACACTGATTTTGTACTTTGCCTCAGGTGTTTGTTACTCCAGACTCTTTTGTGAAGCCTTCTGAATGCACTATATGCGTTTGCTAATCTGTGATCTATCGTTTTATCAATCTTGGCGTCTGAAGAGATGATGCTTCCCAGGTAGGTGAACTGCTGAACAGACTTAAGCACAGATTTGCCTATGCTGACGTGGGGATGATGGTGTTCTTCCTGTGGTGCGGGCTGGTAGAGAACTTCCATTTTCTTCAGGCTGACAGCTCTGCAGCTGTTGCAAAGCAGGATGTCAGGCGCTGCAGAGCTGCTTCTGAATGGGCGACAAGGGCAGCAGCAGCAGCAAAAAGCAGCTCACGGACTAGATAGTTTAGAGTCTTAGTATGAGCCCTCAGACGGCTTAAGTTGAACAAGCTACCATCAGTACGCTAGCATATATATATATATATATATATATATATATATATATATATACTATATATACTAGCATATATATATATATATATATGTGCGCCGTCTTCTTCGAGGTCTGCCATAGCCCTTTGGAGCATCATGCTGAAAAAGATTGTAAATAAGGTTGGTGCAAGAACACAACCTTGTTTCACTCCATTAGTTATTAGAAAGGGCTCCGAGAGAGCATCGCCATATCTGACTTGACCGTACTGGCCCTCATGTAGCAGGATAATCATTTTGAGGAATTTGGGGGGGGGGGGGACGGGACGGGACGACAACCTAGTCATTCCAGGATCTGCCACAGACCTTTTCTACTCACAGTGTCGAAGGCTTTGGTGAGGTTGACAAATGTTATATAGAGTCCTTTGTCCTGCTCTTTACATTTCTCTTGCCGTTGTCTAAGGGCAAATACCATATCTGTGGTGCTCCTATTAGCTCTGAAGCCACATTGGCTTTCAGGGAGAAGTTCTTCTGCAATAGCAGGAACTAATCTGTTCAGGAATATCCTTGCAAAGATTTTTCCAGCAATGGAGAGCAGTGTTATACCTCGGAAGTTTGAGCAATTGGATTTTGTTCCTTTTTTCTTATACAGGGCGATGATAACTGCATCTCGGAGATCTGATGGCAGTTCACTTTTTTCCCCAGCAACTCACAAGGAGCTCGTGGAATTTAGCATGGAGTACATGATCTCCCTGTTTTCAAGCTTCAAGTGGGATTCCATCGATCCTCGTTGCCTTGCCATTTTTCATCTGCTGTATGGCTTTAAAGGTCTCTTCCAGAGTGGGAGCTGTGTCCAGTTCATTTTTCAATGGTTGTTGTATCATGTGTTGTTGTATCAGATCTATAAATCTCTAGACATAGTCTGTAATTATTTCAGTGATATGCATTGCATTAATTAGAGTTATTATGTCCACATGCCCCTTTTTGAATACCAAGCAAGGAATTGTCCATCACTTCCTTGTGTCCAAACAATGTAGACTCTAAATTCTGAGGGCATGACCATATCCACTGTTGGGTCTAGAGGTCCACTGGGAGGGCACAGCACCCGGGAAGCACCCATACTTGTGATCCTAGAAGAAGAGGGTGGAAGTCACTTTCCATAAGCAGCAGCAATTTGCTTTTTGTCGCTCCTTGGATTAAAGCACCCAGAAAATTGCAGCCAGCTTTCTTTTTTTCTGCACATAAAATACAGGGCAGAGCTGGGCAAGCTCCCTTCCACATTGGATCCTATGCCAACGGTTCAGCACTCACACCCTTCTTCATACAGATGCGGCACTCTGTAATGCAGCAGACTGCAAGAGTATCCTATTTGATCACAGAGCTTTATGGGATGCTTCCAGGGGAGCATCCCAGATGGTGCTGTTGAGTTTTTAAGGACATGCTTTAGAACATCATTTCTCAACCTGGGGGTCGGTACTCCTGGGGGATCACGAGCGAGGTGTCAGTGGAGTCGCTAAAGACCATCAGAAAATACAGTATTTTCTATTGGTCATTAGGTTTCTTTGTGAGACGTTTGGCCCAATTCCATCATTGGTAGGGTTCAAGGGGCTTTTTGATTGTAAGTGAACTATAAATACCAGCCCTTACAACTCCCAAATGTCAAGGTCTGTTTCCCCCAACCTCCATCAGTGTTTACATTTGGGCATATTGAGTATCCATGCCAAGTTTGGTCCAGATCCATCATTCTTTGAGTCCACAGTGCTCTCTGGATGTAGGTGAACTACAACTCCAAAATTCAAGGTCAATGCCCAACAAACCCTTCCAGTATTGTTGTCATGGGAGTTCTGTGTGCCAAGTTTGGTTCCATTGCATTGTTGGTGGAGTTCAGAATGCTCTTTGATTGTAGGTGAACTATAAATCCCAGCAACTACAACTCCCAAATGATAAAATTAATCCCCCAAACCCCAACAGTATTGTCAATGGGCATTTGTACCAACAAACCTCCATATCCATATTTACATTGTTGTATGGGAGTTATGAAATAGCAAAAAAATTTTTATGGCTTCCACAACATAAGGAACTGTATTGTTGGTGGAGTTCAGACTGCTTTTAGTAATAAAATAAATTTATAGGAGGCATCAGCGTGGAAAGCCCCGCAAGCAACAAAAAGCGCCAAGGCGTAGTAAGTAAATGGAGAGCATAGGGATATGTGCCAAAGCACTAGCCTAAAAAATTAATCCCCCAAACCCCAACAGTATTGAAATCTGGGCGTATTGGGCATTTGTGCCAAATTTGATCCAGTGAATAAAATTTATCCTCCATATCAGATATTTACATTACAATTCACAACAGTAGCAAAATTATAGTTATGAAATAGCAACAAAAATAATTTTATGGCTGGGGGTCACCACAACATAAGGAACTGTATTAAGGGGTTGCAGCATTCGGAAGGTTGAGAAACACTGCTTTAGAAGTTGTGCAACTCCTTGATCTGGCTGTGATTTTGGTAGTAGCCAAGATGACTAAATTGATAATTTGATCATATCATGAGAAGAGATGACTCACTAGAACCCATTTCCCCAATAAAGCTTGGTTAAGAAAAACACCACATTCCAGAAGGATACACTCAGTCAGAAAAGCAATAGCCCTAAGTGTGCAATATCCATGCAGGGTTCTGTGTGGCAACCAATTTAATAGAACGGGTGGAGCTGTAATAAAGATTTAATGGAAATTATGGATTGAAAGCTTAATGTTGCACAGGCCAGAAATATAGATAGAATAGAAAAAATGTGGACTTCAAAACCTTGAAAGCAACAGAACACAAATGCCTGGAACTATTCTGTTGTAGTGGATTATACAGTGCAATGTCTGTTTGTGCAAAAGTCCTGTTGAATTCAGTGGGTCTTATCCTCAGACAAATGGTTACAGAATTGCAGCTAATATTAATTGAATTAGGGCCACAGTAGGATTTTGTTTTGCAATTTAGACAGATTAATCCCATCTAGTAGGGAAAGATCCTTAAGGACCATTCTAGAGATTTTCCTAATTAATATTTCCTGATTTTTTTCCATATGCCTTTACGATAGACTTAGCCTTTGTAGATGGAAAAAAACACTTCACCTCTAATAAACGAATGTAGACATTTCATTTTTGTCAAATTCTCTTGGCAACAGTTGAAGAGCATGTATATATATGTAAAACATTCAGGAAAAAAGAGAAAGGTTGACATTCAGGGCAAATGTCTCCCCTTTAAGCAAATATGTAATTAATTAAAACACTTGAGACTCAGCCAAAGGGATCTTAGTTTCTGTGGTTTTGAAGGAAATGATGATGAAGTTTTATTCTGATTATCCACGGCAAGAAATTAATTATGACTGTCCTTTCCTCGTCGTAATGGTAATTTCACTGTGTGCTTCTAGCCTTGGTTACTGGTATCAAGTTACTAGAGAAGGTTTTCAAATAGGTATGAAATTAATTTTTTTTCATAAAGGGTTCAGCAGATAATCATTTCACCACAAGTCTACATCTTTTTGCACATTTTCTTCTATAGCTGCAACTACTGTGATAACTTTCCAGACTATTCAGTTTAGTCTGAAAGCATGTAAATAAAATGTGAAGGGGGGAAGTGAGATCGCACCCACAGACTGTCTTCTTGATGCCAACAACATGCCTACTTACCATGCCTTTTGATCACCATGTATTTGCTCTCAGTGTGAAAGAATCTTTCTGTTTTGCATACATATATAAACAGTTGCTGGTCCACATTTAGGGATTTAACTCTTGTGGTTTTGATTATTTCTCAGTTTCATAATATAATTTTATTTCTTACCTACCTCTCCTCGTGGCTCCTTACTTGCCCTATCAGCTTGTGAACATCAACAGTACGCACCAATTGAAGTGTTGATCCAGTGTAATCCCACTCACAGTGTTGCCAGACATCTCGTTGTTGTTTTCTGCACCAGTGACATCATCTAAGTCGGCTCTTTTTTTAGATATTTTATCTATGAAATTGTTATTAAAGACATCATGTGAGCTATTGAAAGTTCTAGCAATGGGTTCGGAGGGGAGGGCAACTTGGTTAAGCTTCTCACCACTCTGAACAGCTCAACTGGATGTGAGTCCACAGACGCAATGTGTGCAGAGAAGCAAGTTTCCTTATAGGAGCAGAGGTGCCCTCAATACTGTGTCGTATCACATAAGTAGAGTTTTCCACCATCTGTTCTCTAGTCATTATCCCTCATATTTCACTGAAGGTTTCTCACCAATCCTTGTTTCTAGAGTAAGCCACATTTTTCAAAATCCAATTATCACAAGGACAGAAAGTGTGGTGAAATGTTATACACAGGGGCACAAACAGCAAAACAAATGTCATAAGGGTGTTAACCCTTCCCTATGCTATCTATCTTCCCTCCCTCCCTCTCCCCCTCCCCCTTTCTCTCACACACAAACACACACACGCACATGTACGCACATGCACACACAAACGGCTGGAGTTACACTTTAAAATGTACATGTTCCAACTTACACACAAATTCAGCTCAAGACTATCACCATAATGGTACCATAATTTCACTGTGTACTTCTAGCCTTGGTTACTGGTATCGGGTTACTAGAGGTTTAAATAGATATGGAATTAATCTTGTTCATAAAGGGTTTGTCAGAGGCCTAGAAAGATAATCACATCACCACCAGTTTTACATCTTTTCCTATAGACCCTTTCTTGTTCATAATTTGGGAACTGCCTGTATTCATACTTCTGCATTGACACATAATGTCAATACAGAAAGTGCAGTTTGTGGGACAGACAATGCTGTTTATGTGCTAAAGCAACCATATGAGAACTTTGTGTAGAATAAGTATTGATTTATCAATGGCTTTCAAAAACTTCAAAATGAGAGGAGAAATTGGGACATTTTAGTAGCCACCGAATAAGGGAGGACTGAGGATTACCTGTCTGTAAAACTGGGGTAACTGGAGATAATGCCACATCACCATAAAAACCGTTGTCTTCTGGGCTTCTTTGTTTTTATTAAATTTGTATAAAATATTTTGTTGAGCTTCTTAATTTTTACAAGTTATCTGGAAGCAAGAAATTGTGTTATTTTCTAATTTGAGCTAACCTAAGAATATTAGAAGGCTAGACTAACAAAAACCTTGAAGGAATGAAATAAAAATAATAGCAATACATATATCTTTAGCACACTCCATTACCATTTTTGAAAATTGCCAAATAGGCAATTATGTTCGAGCCATGACTCAAATCCCGAATACTAATAGTTGTTCATGCACATCAAAGAAAACCCAGGAACCTATTGGCCTTCTAAACATTTTATGTAATTTCAGACACAAATATAACCCCTTTAGTGTGACTGACTAAATTCTTTGTAATGAGCAAATTCAATTACCATTTCATATTTTCCTCCTGCAAAAAATTGTCACAGCTGCAAATAGGAAATCAGACAGGGTGCAACATTTATTCCACATCCTGGAACCTCTTGGCAGCATGCACATTTCTCAACATGGGGCCTCCTACATTGCAAAGGCATGAGTCACCATCATTCCTAGTCCCCTTTTCAAAAGAGACACAGTGTTACCCTGCTAAGTAAGTACTGTCCCCAATGCATTGGTATCACTCCAAGATATTGGTGCAGAACATTTGTGACCTACATAGCATTTGTCTTCAAGATGTCATGAAACACTATGAACAATTTGAGTGCAAACATTATCAAAGTATATGTGTATTTATTCAGTTGGTGGGAAACTAAAAACAGAACACTGTGTTTAATCTCAGATGTTAGAATGATAGGTGACTAAGTAAAAGGGAGTTTGAAGTAAATAGCTTGAAAATGGCTGGAGGACAATGGTTTTCTCTGTTACTATTTCTGTAGAGGAAACAAAAAGATTGGCAAACCATATACAGCCTTTGTGCACTGATGGGAGCATGTGCCATGTGAAGACATGGAAGAGAATTCTCTTTGCTGTAACACACCAGTTATGGGATATCCATTGCTTGGAAGACATTTTGAAACTGGGTTCTCTCTGATTTCAAAGTCATACAGCCAGTCCCCTTCTTTTGCTGTGTTTAGGGGCACAAGAACACTGCAAAAGTGAAAAGGCACAAATTTTAAAAATTGCTACGGTGAAATTTGACCATAGAATTGCACTGGAAAATTTAGAAATTCTTAAGTGAAATAAGACAGGATGTAAATATTTCAAAAGCCAGCATGATGTAATGATTTGAGTGTTGATATAAGATTCCATGATTCGAATCAATGCTGGAAACCCACTGGGTGACTTTGAGCAAAAACATTGTCCTAACCTCATAGGAAGACAAACTCCCTCTGAACAAATCATGCTAAGAAAGCCCTGTGATAGATTCACCTTAGTGTCATAGTAAGATGGAAACAACTTAAAGGAACACATGATAAATAAGTACTTTAATATATAAATGAATTACCAATGTTCTAGAAATTAAGTGAAAATTAAAAACAACACATGCACAGTAAACATTTGCTTTCTAAGGACCTTATCACATTAGATATTGGATTTGCCATGCATCATGGCAAATTGGTAGGAACCTGGCAGGTAGTGTGGGGAACCTGTGGCCCCATGTCCTGCATTGCCCAACTCACCTCTGGCGTCATCCCAAGGGGGGAAATGTCCACCACTCGGCTTCCCCCATTGTAGGAAATGCAACATAATACCTTGATAAGTTACAGCTGCCTCTGTCATTATATGGGGCAGCAAACACACCCATCTCACCCTTGACAGACATGGAGATGGCTGGCTCTCATCAGACGATGTCATGCCAGCTATATGGGTGAAGGAAGGCAGAACTGGCATCACAGCCCAGATGATGACTTTGGATAATGAGGCTAATTCTTTTAAACAGTAGAATGCCCATGCATATTTGAAGCTGACCTTGGTTAGTACAACACAATGGTAGCTGATGAATCCCATCTCAAAGTAGTGGTGAATCTACTCTGGAGGTTTCCAAGATGCTGAGACTTTTTAAGGAACCCTTTAAAGCAATGGTTCCCAAACCAGGAGTCATGACCCCAAAATGGGTTTCAAAGGGTTTTCTGTGGGATTATTGGACAGTGGTGAGCTATGAAAATGTTTAAGCTTGTTAATGAGCTACAATTTCAATCATCACATTAAATATGTTGTAAGTTAATGCTATTTTTAATTATATTATGGTATACTGAAAAATCTATTTCAATGTGTTTTAATTTTCCCTATTAAAAGCCTATTTTTAATGTTTCAGGGTTGCTGGTTACCTTGCCTCCTTAAAATGGGGTTGTGACTTGAAAAAGGTTGTGAACTGCTGTTTTAAAGCATCTTCAAATTCTGCACTAAATTCTGGAAGGCAATAACATGAAACACTTCAATATGGAAATTAGTACCAATACTGCTGGGGCTTCTGCATAGGGATGTCTATTAAAATTGCAAATGGATAACATGATGGTGAACAAAATATGCAAAAAACACCCATGTATTTTGAGATATCTTAATTTAAGCCAAGGGTCCCCAAACTAAGGCCTGTGAGCCAAATGCGTCCCTCCACAGTCATTTACCTGGCCCCTGCCTTAAACGTTAGACTTAGGGTTGCCCTAAGTCTGAAATGACTTGAAGGCACACAACAACAACAATCCTAATTAACCTGACTATCTCATCAGCCAAAAGCAGGCCCACACTTCCCACTGAAATATTGGTGCATTTATGTTGGTTGAAATGGTTCTTCATTTTAAATATTGTATAGCTCTTTCATGGGGTTTTTTTGCACTGCAAACAAGATAATATGTGATAATGTGCAGTGTGCATAGGAATTCATTAGACTATAGTCTGGTCCCCCAACAGTCTGAGGGGCCATGAGTCCTCTGCTTAAAAAGTCTGAGGACCCCCGATTTAAGCAATTGCAAACACATTTGATGCTGATTTTTTTTGTCAGATGTTTGAAAATTACTTTGAAGTAACCAAAGGGGAATGTTAAATATTAAAATTATAAACTATAGAACTGAAGAGGCATATGATCAGCTTGCATGAACTTGCATTTTGATCCCAAATATGTATACTTGTACATGGTTAATACTGGCACCAGACCTGATGCATTTTACCCTAAGCATTGACTTACTGGTACAAAGCTGATCTGTAAAAACTTCATGCTTGACCTTTCATTTCCCCCTCTTTGCCATAAAAGATAGTTGAATTGATTAATTCTCCTTTGTACAGCCTTTCTGAAATTAGAACCCATCAATCCTATGTTCATGGATGAATTGGTTTCACCTCATCTTTACTATTATAGATTTCCCTGTGTATAATTGATCTGTTTCTAGGAGGGGAAAGGATTTCTCTTCCCTTCAATTTTGTATTTTTGGTATGTTTTTTATTAACAAGAAGAACCCACTCCCTCGCTTTCCATCACTTAAGAAGCTGCATCATTAGCACTGGACCAAATCACAGCACTTTACAATTGATTAGTTGGTTAGATTTATTAGACGTCTTCTAAAACAGATTCTCTTGGCATTGGACTAATGATGTCAGCAGGATCTCTGTCTGCTGGAGGATAGCCGGCTTTGGCCAAAAGCTTTGAAGCAGCCACCTGTGAGTTCATTTTTCCAGTATTTGAATTTCCAGACAAGTACTCTCTCCAACTCCATTCCCAATGTCTTCATTGTATACTTCTGAGACTTAAGGTTCAGGTCGAGGACACATTGGTAAATCTTCTGAATGGAGTATTTGTGTTCAGCGTATGTAGACGATGTCATCAGTTTGTATCTTGAAAGATAGACGATGATGAGGAGGAGGAGGAGGACAATAGTGGCAACTCTTTTTGATGTTTGTCTTTCTGAATGGGAGGCTGAGGCAATTGACTGATGTTCTCCTAGCTGTAAAAATATAAATATACCTGATGTGCCATGTCTCGGTCCTTCCCAGAAAATGTAACAATAAATTTGTAGAAGTTTCTAAAGACTGAATGGAATATCTCTTCAGGGAGGACTTAGAAGGAAATGGCAATGAGATGCCACTGGCAGAGAGAAGAAAGAAATAGCCTTTTAGTTCTCCTCCATCCTCTCCACTCTCACACACTCTTTTAAAGGTCTTAGGGAAATCCCCTTGAGGTGGTGAATAGCATGACTGAGATCGCTAGTGTATTTAGCATATAAAACACAATGAGCTGTGTTTATATAGGGAGGAAATATCGGTGACCATGCCACATCAACAGCGTTTCCCCAAACCCCACAACACATTATTCTAAATGTTATATTTTTTAAAACAATATTCAACCATAAAAGAGAGAATGCTGAGTGCTTAAATAATTCTAAATGTTACATGTGAGGAAAACATGCTATGGGCAGGAGCATAGAGGTGGCATGGAGGTGGCTTTTTACTCCCTCTCTTTTTTCATTGTTGGTTTTCTTGTTAAAGTATTGTCAATTGAGTTCTGCTACTGCAAGATCCATGGGTTCGGGGCCAGACATGCAAAACTCCGAAGACTGAAAAAGACACAGACAGATTGAAGGCAAAAGAACAGAGTTTTTATTCAACTTGACCAAAGCGGATGCCACTAGAGCATGCACTCTAAAAACTGACCTATCCCAATGCTAACATACAGAAATATTTATAGGACGTTGAAAGCCGTTTGAAACAAAGGACTGTTGCTACCCTGATTGCTGATTGTCCTGGGGCCAACTAGGAGCCACATGCTGGTTGACAGAGACATGTCATCTGCCATTGATGTTGATTGGCTTCTGGGTTTGGCAGGAATTTTAATAAGCTGTCATTGCTGTTGCTTGTTCCTCCTCTCATGGGTGTGCATGTGGAAGGGAAAAATGCAGGTAGAGCTTAAGTTAATGGATGCTGATGGTTCTAATCTTGTCTGTCCAGAGGGGGACAATGGGTCTTGTCTGGCTTAACAACAAGTGGCAAAGTGGCATGATATTGATGGATTCTCATGAAGAAGATGTGGCTGGGTGTTGAGCAATTTCTACAACCTTTGGCTTGGCTCCATTGTTAGGAAGGCAGTAGTATTGCTAGAAGATTATGCCTGAGGCCTGAAAAGTGATAGGATTTTTCTGTGACCCTCTCCCCTGGTGTGTGTATGAGTGCTTGTGTAATTTATATATCCAGGCTAAAATTATTCTGTGGTTAGCCCAAATTAGGTTTCTGGGTGAAAGGTTGCCTTGGACTTAAGTATCAAGATCTTTCCATGTCCATGGGTTTGGGGGTTCTCTTTGGGGTCCCAGGGTTTTGATAAGAGTGTAACCTCTTAATCCATGGACTTCATAGTCCCATTCTATTGTGCTTTGGTTAAGATAGCACTTGGAATACTGTATCCAGTTCTGGTTACCCCCAATTCTAGAAGGAGTTGCTAGAACGTGTCCAGCGAAGGGCAACCAAAATGATCAAGGTTTTGAAAATCAAACCCTATGAGGTGTGATTGAGGGGGCTGGGCATGTTTAGCTTGGAGAAAAGAAAGCTAAGAAGGGAGATGATATCTATGTTTAAATATTTGAAAAGATGTCACATTGAAGATGTGTATTCAAAGTGCAGGGGAAAAATCCATCTAAACATTAGGAAGAATGTCTGGATGGTAGGAGCTGTTCAGCAGTGGAATATGTTTCTTTGGATTTTGGTGGAGTCTCCTCTGAGGTTTTCAAGCAAATACTGGATGCCTATCTATTGGGGGTGTTTTGATTCTGTATTTCTGCATGTTGGGGGTTGGACTGGATGACCCTCATTGTCTCTTCCAGCTTTATTATTCTATGATTACATTATTTTTTGAAAGGAGCATCATCCTGCCTGAATAACCTTCATTCCCTCTGAACGAATCATGTGCCCTTAATGAAATCAGGTTTCAAATCAGATTAGCTGCATGGTATTCTGACACCATCATGGTTGCTACATGATAGCACATTGGGATGGATCATTGTAAAGTTACAAAGAAGACCAACTTTGAAGAAGAAAGAAACCCCAAAAGAGTAGCAAATTAGTTACTGCATTTTTTGTTCTGAAAATCAAAATGGATAGAACACCAATGAAGCTCTACTAGACCTTAGTAGTTAAAGCACCCTTTCATATTCCAATTCTCTTTCTTTTGTAAAAGGGTGTTGCCTTTTCCAGTGAAATGAAATTTCCTCTCATTTGGAAAGCTATGAGGTTTTTTTTGAGGAAAAGTGGAAATTCAAATGAGGGACAATCTTATCAAAATTTATGAAGACTCTGCACAGGGCCGTAGCCAGGATTTTGATTCGGGGGGGGGGGGGGGGCTGAGTTTGGTTCGGTGGGGGGGCTGAGACTGGGTGGAAGAGGGTCTACCCTAACAAACCTTTTGTATTGTTATCCCAATAACCCCATTAATGTGGGATATAATGAGTATGGTGATCAGATCATGATATAAATAAACATAACAGTTTAAATAATGTACCAGTAAGGCCTTTTCATGGACCACGCTGAGAATTTCGGGGCTGAAGCCCCCTTAGGCCCCCCTGGCTACATGCCTGACTCTGCATATAGATGGTAAATGAATGCCTGTCACCTTCTCTATTCACTCAAGTTTATGCTGCACTGAAATGATATCAGGCACATGACTCCTTGACATGCAAATAGATTTAATAGTTTAATTTTGCATATGATATCTGTTTAGAAGCTGAGAATCAAAATCTTTAAAGTACTGATATGTGTATGGGTGTTTATTCTGATATTTTGGAAATCTCCACATGAATGTTATATGAATTGGGGTTGCCATGTTCACAGGGGTTTTCTGTAAATATTTTATGACCAAAACAGATATCATACACAAAAGTTGCTTATTTCATTTTGTAGTTTTGATTCCAATTGAGTCAATACTGTATGCTGTATAAAGGATTTATGATGAGAAAGGTGTTTTTTTTAAAGACAGTGGAATATATTTATATCCCATCCCATCTCCTGTGATCTTTGGAGATGGGATGGGATATAAATATTTAAATCTATAAATACATTACTTTCTGTCATGCAAACATTACTTCCATTTTATTTTTATTGCCAAAGGTAAATACGATACTCTTGCTCACTTTCAGCATTTTTATTGCTCAGCATGGTATTGTTTTTATTATGTTATGTTTTATTGTGATGTGTTCTTATTTTGTTTTGTTTTGATTTTATCTTATTGTGTTATGTTTTTACTCTCTGCTTTTTGGGCTTGTCCCTTTGTAAGTTGCTCTGAGTCCCTTTGGAGAGATGGAGGTGGGGTATAAAAATAAAGTTGTTGTTGTTGTTGTTGTTGTTGTTATTAAACCGGTCATTGTAACCCTATAGTAAATATCAGGTAGGGATATGTACAGTCCTCTCCCAACTGTATTTCTAGGCAATGATGGAGTGTGGAAGAGGGCTCACCCTCCCCCTCAGGAGAGAGACAGCCAATCATTAAAAAAGGGAGAGGATATGCAAAGCAGTATGTACATTACGGCCTTACATCCTTTTCCTTATAGCTAGCAAAAAACCAAAAGGTGTGCTGTGCCTTTAAATCTCTCCTCGCTTCTGCCTCACCCTCGGAATGCTCTCTCTCTCTCTCTCTCTCTCTCTCTCTCTCTCTCTCTCTCTCTCTCTCCACACACACACACACACACACACACACACACAGCATTCCTACTTCACAGGTTTTCACTTTTCATGGGTAGTCCTGGAACGTAACACTGTGATAAGTGAAGAAACACTGTAAATATGTCCCAGCTTTTCTTGAATTTAGTCAAGGATTTATCCTTAATCAACACCATCAATTTGTCCATCTCTAAGAACCAACACCCAGCTACGAGGCCCGATAGTGGGGAACCACCAGTATAAGGTGAAGGCATTCGCAGATGATATAATCTGCTTTGTCGAAAGGCCCCTGGACTCCATACACCTGTGGTTGACGGAGATAGAAAGCTTTGGACGACTAGCGGGACTGAAAATAAATAGGAGGAAGACAAAAATCCTAACGAAGAACGTCTCTAAAAGTCGCCAGGAACTGTTGGGACCGGTCACAGGCATGCAAGTTTCCCAATCAATCAAGTACCTGGGTATTCAGATAGCTGCACAGAACTGCCACCTGATTAAGAACAATTACGAGGCACTCTGGAAAAGGTCCAAACCGACCTAGGGAATTGGAGGAGTGCCAACCTCTCCCTCATGGGCAAGATAGCAGCTGTCAAGATGAACATCCTTCCACGGCTACTATACTTGTTCCAAAACATTCCCATCATCAGGTCAGGTGCTGTCTTCGAGGCTTGGAAGAAGGACATCCTCAACTTTATTTGGGACTCCAAGAAAGCTAGAATTAGGTATGCACTCCTGATAGATAGAAAGGAAAGGGGGGGACTGGGTCTCCCGGATCTGAAGCTGTACCATGACGCGCGTCTTGGGGTTGATTTTCGTGAGAGACTGGGTGGCTCTGGCTAGAGAGGACATCCTGGATCTGGAAGGGTTCGGCCTCAAAGCGGGCTGGCACGGCTACCTGTGGTACGGGAGCACAAGATCGGACCCCAATTTCAAAAAACACTTCCTGAGAGCAGCACTTCTGCAGATATGGGAGAGATACAGGGAGCGGTTTTTCGCCAGGACCCCCCTCTGGATCTCTCCCATGGAAGCACACCAAAAGAGTCCTGGGATGGCAGACGTGGCCACGGTACGAAGAGCTTACCACTATGGTAGCAGGGAGGAGATGTCTCAAATCGCTGGCTCAATTACAAACTCAATACGGGCGGCTCACATGGCTACATTACCTCCACATAAGGGCTTGGTTCAAGAAAGATGACCAGGTCGGCTTCGAGGATAAGGAGACTTTTGGAAGGCCTTCCTGAGAAGGGACCGAAAACTAGTCACAAGAGCCTACCAGAGGCTGTTGGAATGGGCCACGGAGACCGAGGTGGTCAAAACCTGCATGGTCAAATGGGCGCAGAACATAGGGCGTCCCATCAGCATGTACGAATGGGAAAAGGTCTGGAGGAAACAGCTGAAGATCACTTATGCCACAGACCTCACAGAAAATTGGTATAAGCTGTTCTTCCGGTGGTACATGACACCACAGAAGCTGGGGATGATGCACAAGGAAGCCCAGTCGAACTGCTGGAAGTGTGGGTCACAACCTGGATCTTTTTTCCACATGTGGTGGACCTGCCCAGAAGCCACAGCCTATTGGAAAGACATCCACAGAGGTATCCAGAAAGTCCTCCTCACTGCGTTGGAAAGGAAGCCGGAGAGCTACCTGCTGGGCCTGCTGTCGGAAGAAGAACTGCCGGACAAAAACTCGAACGCCTGTTTGTCTACCTAACCACGGCAGCGAGAATGGTGTATGCAAAGAATTGGAAGGCTATAGACCCGCCGCGGCTCGAGGATTGGGAAGCCAAAGTATGGGACATCATGAACATGGATAGGCTCTCCTTCCATCTAAGCGAGGTGGGAGGCGGAGTGATAAAACGGACGGATTGGTCGCCTTTCCTGGACTATATGAAGGCTCGGGAGGATCCTACGGCCCCAGCATCTTCAAAACCCGAAACCACCAAGGAGTTTCACTCATCACGGGGACCCAGCGGTACTGGGCCGTCACAGTAGAGACGCTTGTCTACGGGGACGGAGAATCACCTAAGGCAAACCAGACGGAATCCTCAGGGCACACAGTGCCCCCCCCCTCCCCGCTCACTGTCAAAGACGTTTTACCTCTTTACTACCACCCCCCCCTTCCTCACAAGGACTAGACAAAAGGGACTATGTGATGGTGCCGGAAGCCCACACAGCACACCCCCCCTCCCCATTATCCCCCCCCCGGATCTCCCTCCTCCCCCTAACCCCCCCTTCTAACTTTCCCACCCCACTATCCCGAGTCCAACCCCCAGTCACCTCTCTTTCCCTCCTCTGTTCCTACTGTCCTATACCTGCAATTGTTCTCCCTCTTTTAATGTTTATGTGAAAACCCAATAAATATATTTCAAAAAAAAAAAAATTTGTCCATCTCAGCTAATTCTCATATCTTTATTAGCCAATCTTCTTGTATTTATGTATCAGGTTCTTTGCATCTCTAGGCATAGATGACTCTCGCTGCTATAATCTTATACCGTGTAATAGTAATCTTCCATGTTTTTTTCTAATTGGTCATCCAGCATTCTCAACAAATACAATTCAGGTTTCATTTCCATGCACATTTTAAAAACTGGGATCAATTCCTAGCCTTCTTCCAAAAAGATACCAGAATTTGGAGCAGATTTTGGAGCAGAATTTGTAGATGACCTGCAGATAGTTCAGGAAATGAATATCTTTTTGATGGCTCTTCCCAAACTTTGAAACTCCCTTTCTAAGGTGACTCCCACCTTGCTCTACTTCTATCGGCAGGTAAAAATAGTCCTATTCTGTCAGACTAAAAAATGTATTGTACATTTAAAATAATTTTAAACATTAAATTTATTAAGCAAGCTACATATTGTTTTTATTAAAAGAAACTTTTATATTAATATTATTTTATTGATGTTTTTGTATGTTTTAAAAAAATATATACTGCCTCTGTGAATCCTATTACTGGGAAAATGTAAGGATATATACTAGGCCTGTTTTCCAACGTCAGATACATCCGAAATTCAGATGTAATTTGGATGTTTTTGACTTTTGAAGTGATTACGAAGAGAGTTAAGGAAACAGGAAGTGGATTTGCCATTTCGAAGTCTGTCACCATATTTGGATATGGCTCATATGTCATTACTGCCCTCCTTTATTTTTGTCCCATTACATTTAAAATGTTTTAAATGTTTATTAATGTGTTAAATGTGTTCAGTATTTTGTACCAGTGTGGCTAGTTTTGTCTGTAGTAGCGGTCAAAAATGGAGGGAAAGGGAATCCCCCAAGTTTTGACTGCCCCTTTTGCAGGTTTCCATGCATTGCGCAATCACAGAGACCATTAACAAAGCCATTCTGAATTTAGGAAGTACATCTGAATCAATTTCGAAAAACTGCTGAAAACTATGGAAGTCTATCAGAGTTTTGAAGCCTTTTTTCCGTGATAAAACAGGCCTAATATATACATATGGATTAAAAAGAAAAAGAAAAAGAAAAAAACAGTACATTGTGTGTGTGTGTGGGGGGGGTAGGCCTAGTACCTAACAGTCATCCACTCTTGTTTCCCACATCAGGGTTGATGTGAAAAATATCTGTCCAATATCTTGGAAACTTCAACCCAAACAATATACATAGGATGCAGAATTCAGATTAGTTGATCCACAATTACTGATTAGTTAGTTTGGCTCTTGAACCAAAATGTGCTTCTAGTCATAGATGACCAGGACAGTATTGCCCAATCCTCTAGGAAAAGAGCCTTAAAGGGAAACACAAACAGGCTGTCACTGGTCGGTGCTCATTTATTCAGAAATAGAGAAGGTTTACATGAGCTTATGGGTATTTTTTGTATGGAATTTTAGGAGAGGGCATCTCGGAAAGGACTACCACCTCACCCGCTTCACAGGAAATCTGCTACAAAACAGGAACCACAGCCAGAGAAGCAGATGGTATGAAGAATGACCTGCCTCAGGGGAGTGTGCTTGCTCCATCAATGTTAAACATTTACACAAATGACCAGCCACTGTCAGAAGGGATAGTGAGTTTTATCTATGCTGACGACTGTACCATCACAGCTCAAACCAGGAGATTTGAAATGGTTGAACAGAAGCTCTCCAAAGCTTTAGGTGCTCTTACCGCATATTACAGGGAAAACCAGCAGATTCCTAAGCCATCTAAAATGCAGACATGTGCTTTTCACCTTAAGAACAGAAAAGCATCCCAAGCTCTAAGGATAATCTGGGAGTCACTCTGGACTGTGCTCTGACTTACAAGAAGCACTGCTTGACTATCAAGCAAACGTGGGTGCTAGAAATAATATCATACAAAAGCTGACTGGCACAACTTGAAGATCACAACCAGACACAGTAAAGACATCTGCTCTTGCGCTTTGCTACTCTGCTGATGAATACACATGCCCAGTGTGGAACACTTCTCTTCATGTTAAAACACTAGATGTGGCTCTTAGTAAGACATGCCACATTATCATAGGATGTTTATGCCCCACACCACTGGAAAAATTATACTGTTTAGCCAGTGTTGCACCACATGGCATCCATCGGAAGTAGCAGCCAATAATGAAAGGACCAATGCAGTGACACCTCTGGCTCAACCTCTGTTTGAATATCAGCCAGCACACCAATGCCTTAAATCAAAAATAGCTTTTTAAGATCTACAGAGATACTCGCAGGAACACCTCAGCAAGTGATAGTCCAAAAGTAGCAGGCTAAAACTGGGAACCTTAATCCATGGCTGATACTGGATGAGAGACTCCTCCCTGGGTGACTTGTAATGTGCTGAACAGAATGTGCTCTGGCACCACGAGGCGCAGAGCCAATAGTCAGAAATGGGGCTACAAAGTGGAGTCCACGACAGGCGAGTGTGGAGTAGAGCAAATCATAGACCACTTGCTACAATGAAGCCTGAGCAATGAGGACCTTTTCATAGCGACACCAGAGGCACTCTGAGTGGCAAGCTTCTGCTCAAAGAACATTTAGTATAAATTCAAGTTTAAAACGTTGTTTGTTTTTATTCACTTCTGACATGATAAAAAACACTTTTATAGATATAGCTTGAGTGTAGGTGAGTCCTTAAGCAATTCTGAAAGCATGGAGGTTGAAGCAAGAAGGGCAAAACGTGTTACTCGCGAGCAGGAATCAGATGGGGAAAGGGAAAGGAAAATAATCCAGCAAATACTTGGTGAGCCTACTGATGTTGATTCCTTTGAGGGTTTTTCTGGGGATGATGGGTCTGAGATTGATGAACCAACTATGGGAAGTGAGGATGGGTATTCTGTGCTGGTCTGTGACCGTAATAAAGTTTTGATTGATGGGTATTCAGAAGATGTGTCTAGTGATATGGACTGGACTAAAGTGCAGGAGGTGTGCAATGTTTGTGCAGAACCAACAAGCAGTGATACATGTGTGGGGTTTCCTGGGGATAGGAATTGGAGTTCAGATGATCAAGCATCAACTTGGGGTGAGTTAAGTCTTGGCAGGAGAAGAAATGCCTGGCAGGAAAGACAGAGAGCTGCATGTGAAGCTGTCAGGACAGCTGAGAGAGCTAATGATGGGGTGTTGCTTCATTTGAGTTCTGATGAAGATTTGTGAATAAAATAAGGCTTGAAAAAGTAGGTTCCTTGCAGTGGGCAAGGTGTTGCTGGGTTCCCGTGTCCTGCTTTTTTGTGCTGTGTTCCCGTGTCCTGCTTTTGTGTGCTGTGTTCCTGTGCTTCCTGTGATCCTGTAGATTGCTGCTGGGACTTGAGTTTGGATCCTGCTTATCTCCGTGGACTTGGGTATTGTATTGGCTGGGTTCCGCATCTTGTTTCCCCTTTTGGCTACACATTCTTTGCTCCCTGTGTGCTTGTTGCTGCCACCTGTTTGTGTGCTGACCCCGGATCGGAGTATCATTGCTGTTGCTGTTTCCTCCTCGTCGTGACCCGGATTTGCTGTTCATCATTGCTGTCTTCTCCCGCCCTGATGCTGGACTGGCTTCTGACCACGCTACTGCTTCCTACGCACTTTTGAATCTGGACCGGTTTGACCACGCTACCGCTGCCTTCCATTGTGATTCCTGGATCGTGCTGACGTCTCTTCGCTCCGAGCCTTCTCCCATTGATTGATGACATTGCTGAGTTTTTCGTTGTGTGCTTTTTTCCCTTGTTATTTTACTTCTTGGAGTTTAATGTGGGTTTTATAGAGATATAATCCGGGTTTTCCTTTATTGACTGTTTTTGACTAATTTGGTCATTATTTTATGTTATTTACCTCTTCACACTGAACTTCAAGTGTTCTGAGTCATTTTGACTCTTCTTTGTGTTTTTGAATAAACTTTGCTTTGAACTATATTGGGTGTGGTGCTTTAAGGCTCTCTGTGTTGCAACAGCTTGTGAGGGAAGTTTTTTTCATAAGCTACTGTGACTGCACCTACATGGGCCAATGTATTTTTTAGGGGAGGAGGATATATTGATCAGTTAAGAGCTGGACACATACATTCTGCCTTGAGATGTACAGCACTTTTGCATTATGCGATTGACATTAACTGATTGTTAAAATATGTGGTCATGCTAGGTGGAGGTGTCTCTTGACATCATCCTTTCTGTGTTTTTAAAGTCCATTTTAAGTCTTTGCGCTCACCATAACCATTAAAAAACAGAGGGGAAAAGAAGTTTCTGTAAAAAAAAAAGTGAAATTGGCAGTACTCCACACACAATGTTTTCTATGTACTATTATTCTGTAACTGCTGAAATATTGCAAATAAAAACAGGGTTGACTGGTATAGATTTTGAATATGGTATGTCTTTCAGGCTGTGAGAAAAATAAGAAAAACAATGTCCAGATGTGAAGCAGAAAAACACTATTTCTCCATAATCTACTTTTGCTCCATGTGCTGCTTAACATTATATGAATATGGATCTCAACATGACAAATGGTGTGTACATGAGTATGTGTGAGTGGGTGAAGAAACTTCTCTAATCCTCATATGCCTTGCATAAGTACATGTTGTTGCGGTTATGTTTGGGACTGATATCGATTGCCTTGTTGTGAATAAGAAGGGCCCAATAAGGACTGGTAGTGACTTTTATTATGATGTATGTGGTGCTTTTGAATTTCAAGAGAGCTGCATTATCTCCTTCACTGAAGCTCTCAAGACAAATCTTTAACTGTAGCGTTTCTCAAAAAAGAAGAAAAAAGATTAGACTCAAGTCTTTTGATGTAGTATACTTATGAGTGGCATTCTGGCTTAAGGAATCTTGTATGTATGTTGTTGCAGCCAAGAAATGTTCTGTTTTCTGTCTGTAGTCCCTGTTTGATGTAGTGGATCATGCCAATGGGAAATTTCTCACCTTGCATAACAAGGCAATCTGTGTGGAAATGTATTTCATTGGGGAAAAATTCCTTGCTGAATTAGGGCTTATAATATGTAGTCAGTTGCAGAAAGGACCAGGGAGGTCAATGTGTGAAGACGCGCCTGGGGTCTTTGACTTGGAATAGGAACAAGGACGTGACATCTCTTCCCAGGGGACTTCTTCTTGCCTTCCCATAGAGAACTGGAACTCCCAAGGACCAAACCAGTCACTTTAGATAACTCAAACAGGCTTTATTGTTCACAAAAGGAGTTATCTTATAGAGGTACTAAACTTGGTTCTCCAAACAGGGGTAAAATAAAATATACATTACAGTTCTTTAGTTGTTTGGGTCCAGGAAGCTTTCAGCCGGATGGCTTTCCAAATTCTCTCTCTCTCAATGGCTTTGAGGTGAGAACTCTCTTAGCCCCAGTCAAATGGCCTATATTGAAGGCACAGAGCCTTCCTATTGGTGCCAAATGACCAGTTGAAGGCGCTTGAGATTCCACAGTCCCATCCAGGTGTGCTGGATATGCAGAATGAATCCAAGATATGAAGAATTGGTGCTAGAGAATGCCTGACTGAGGCCTGGCTGGCAAACCCTCTAACACGTGCTCTTCTGTAGAGATGCAGGCAAAAACTAAAGAGAAAGCTAGATTTCCAAAGTCTCAAGGAGGAGGAAAAACAAACTTAACGATGATTGACAGCTCTAAAGAACCAATCAATGCAACCAATACTTAACAACACTAAACAGACTAGCTGAAACATAATCCAATAGTTTAAACCTTGCAACTTAAAGTCTTATACACAGGTGGCATCAGCCACGCCTTCACACAATGTACTGCTTTGCTTATTTACTAGTTTTGTACTTTTTGCATCAAAGCCCCCCAAAATTGAAAGATATGCTATTAAAAAAGGAAAGAAATGAAAATGCCAGAAAAAAGAACTACAACGTAATTCTTAATGACTGAATTCATTAAAAATTGCACACTTTAAAATTATCTTTTATTTATCTAGGTGATGTTGCAATAGTATAAAACAGACAAACTAACAGCGTAAGAACAAATTGTGACTGTCCAAGAGTCATTTGGAAAGAGGACAATACATAAGGTTGCCCAACAGTCCCTATAGTTCATCTCAGTGTATTGAAATTCATTAGAACTATGAAAATGTCAGATGTTAAAACAAGTGTTCTTGTGAGACTCTCAGGGAACTCTTTCCTGTAACCAAAGAAGCTGTCGTTTTATTTGAGGTCATTGTGCAGGAGTTTTGTGGGGAACTTTTCCCTTTCCTTCCAAGACTTCCAAAATCAGCCCTGGAGTCAGTGGAATCAAGTACAAAAGTTTGTGTCATCTTCATTCTTTTTGGCAAACTGGGTGTTCAGCTTTTAGGCTGAGAAAGGAGAAGGAAGATGAGAAGATTGGAGTGTCTTGATGCATTCAGGCACCCCCTTTTTTCATCAAGGTTGATAAAACCCTAAAATGTATTTTATGTCCCACTTTCTCCTCTTCCTATTGTCTACTGAATTAGTATGTATGTATAATTGTCTTTGTGAGTGAATTATGTGTGGAAGACTTCTTCGTATAAAAAATGAGTAAAAGAAATAAATAAAATACATTGCATTTGTTCTTCTGACCACAAATTGCATGAGTATACTTGAATATGAATGGCAAATACCTCTCTTCACACACTGTCCTCTTTCTTTCTTTTGGGTCAGGTTTCTTGAAAGTGTCAATAAAAGATAACAAAATTGAGCTGACATTTAATGGAGCAGCCTCCCTTCAGCTGTTCTCTGAAATTCCTTAAATACATCCCATTTATTAAGAAAAGCTTAAAGGTAATTTATACAATTATTCAACAATTTCACTCAGAGGTTAGAAGCAGGAACTAAACAATTTTCAACAAAACCAATGAGTAGCTGGACATACTTGGATAAATGGTAAGATATTATTAATACAAGCCCATTGCAACAGAATACATTAACAATACACATGAGCAAAAAAAAAAAAAAGCCGAAGGGATGTAATATTCATTTCTCCAGCTCATTCCAATCTGTGATGAAATATTATGTTGGAGTTTTTACAAATTCAGTAATTCATCCTTTATTTTCAGACTTGTTTGCCTCTTTTTCACAGTATTTCACCCACCCCCCATTTTGCTCTTCAGGTGCTCGAATACCTGTCTGGAGCTTCTGTGCAATGAAGAAGACTTTCTTATCTTAGTGGCTGCATCGGATTTGATGTAGGGAGATAGTACATAGGTGGAGCTTTCTGTTGAGGTCAGTGGGGATTTGGTTGGGAAGCATTTCTAAACAATGGAATAAGATCCATTCATTTATTTTCAAAAGGAAACAAATGAATTTGCACCCAGTCCCTATTTATGCCAGTAGAAAACACTGCTCATATGGGGGTGGGGGGTTGTCCACTCCTCTGCATCATATTCCATACTATTCTACACAGCTCTTTCCTAAATAGGGAAGATTAGACGGGGAGCGAGGGTTGAAGTGAGTGGGGTACCTGGAAAAATAGCAGGTGCTAGTTCCTTGCACAATAATGCAGCAGTTTATATAGGCCATGCATTAACTGAGAAGCAGAAGAATCCAAGTTTGTTCATCTTTGCTTTAGGATGGCTTTTGAAGGCCTTGACATTATCTCCTGTGGCTAAGCTTGGAGAGGTCACTGGCATCGCATTTTGTAACTAATCAGCACAACAAAGCAAAATAGCCAGGTGGTTGTACAGATGGAATAGAAGTACAGCTGTTAATGTGTCAAAGCTTCCAATATTAATTCCTTCAGACTGCTCCACTCTGTGATCAGGCTTCTTACTGATCTTATTTTATTTATTTTCAACTCGTTATATACAGGTGACATTTTGTTTTATTTTAACCTGTTTTGTTGGGCATGTCCCCTTGTAAGCCACCCCAAGTCCCTTCAGGGAGATGGAGGCGGGGTATAAAAATAAAGTTGTTATTATGTTATTAAGACTTAAAAGCTGGAATTTACTAAGACAGTTATGTATTTACGACTTAGAGTTACACATTCATGATTAGCTTGTATTCACGATCTCGATGTGCTTAACTGTTTCAAGGAACATGTAAGAATCATGAAAAAAACCTAATCCAAATTTACTAGGCAGCAGCTGCAGTGAGTGACAGGAATCAGCTCTTCTCTCAATCAGGAAGCAGCTGACAAATCTTCCTATCCTCTTTTAAAACCAGTCTCTTGTGTGAGGAGGAATTGCCACGGGGTCAGTGTCTCTGTCTCTTGCACCAGAGATTGCTCACTGGAAGGAATGGAAACAGTCTTCTTAATTGATAGGGGAGCAGACACTTGCTGCTACTAGCTACTGAATATTCCATCCTTGCCTCCTTGACCTACAAAAATAATTTTATATTTCCTCCACCCCTCATGTTTATGGTTGCCCACTTCTATGTTTATGGTTGAATTATGCATAATTCAAAACAGTAAAATAATATCGAGCCATTAAGCATGTAAACCCTTGGCTCTTTCATTCCCATATGGGGGAACACACATAATTAGGATACTTTTCTCTCTGCTGGAGAAAAATAAATAAATATTACACTGCTGTATTCTGCCTGGATTCAAGTACCCTGAAACATTGTGGAGAAATTATTCTATTTCTTTGCATCAAAAGGCCCATGTTTTTTTCCTCCATAATACTCCATTAGAACGTTGTCTCTCAAATACGAGAAGAAAATTGCATAGTTTCCATTGGTCTATTTTCTCATGACTTTCAGAAAATCCATTTTTGGACCTGAGAGTGAATAATTATAAATAATGGATCCCACCTCAATTGAGAGTCATAGTTCCATTGTCCCGTGTTCAAGGTTTCGGTATTACCCCCACTTTTGTTACCTCTAGGTTTTTCCTTTGTAGTCATGTGATCAAGATTACACACCAAAGTATTTTTATGCACTTGTGGTGGTGGGAGAACCCTCTGCAAGAAACACTTCATGAAATCACAAAAACATGAAAATATGTGATAGTTCTTAATAATTTCCTATGCTGTATGTTGTTGGCATCGAATTGCTGCTGTTGTAAGCTGCACTGAGTCCCCCTTCGGGGGTCGAGAAGGACAAGATAGAAATGTTGGAAATAAACAGAATAATGTCCATGGGTGAAATCTCTGTCCTTCAGTTCTGACAGCAAATGGAGAAATCCGTTTTGAAACCAAGTAGACACATTTTGTTTGAGCAATCATCGTCAAGCTGAGAAAAAACATGCCTCTAAAACAAGGATTACCTGTTTGTTCTAAAGGATCTCCCAAAATAATTGGTGTAGGTGGTGGATGAAGTTCAGCCATGTGATAGCAATGGTAGATGAGGTCTTAGGGTCATAAAAGCAGTCTTCTGGGTACATGTGCCCATGTACTGGCTCCCTCTCCTTTCTAGGATATTGCTTTATTACAGTTTTCCATTTGTCCCAAATCTTAAGCCACATTGTGTTTGCTTTTAGTATTGGCGTTATTTTCCTCCTTTCTTTGCAAAGGTCACTGAAAGCCTGTAGGCTGATAGTGAGATAAGTTCAGACATTTTACTCTTTAAAATGTGCGTAGGATGGTTCTGCAGTGTGCACACCAGTATGGTTTAGAAGGCAAAACAAAAGACAGCCTGTTTTGACTGAGTCATAATTACATTAGCAGAGGCCTGACAGCAAGCACAGGTAATATATTCCATTAGTACATTCAATCACATATTTCACTATCGGAAAACAAAGAGTATTAGTCATTATATTGTAATGAACCTTTTTTCTGTTATTTTTTTTTAATGTAATGAAAGGCCTATCAGATTAACTTCATAATAATACACAGATAATTATATATTATACTAATTTTAGTTCAAAGGATCAAAACAAATGAGTATTTAATTGATAGCTAAATAACAATTATTTCCCTCTCCCTTTCTCAGCTATGCAACATTTTCTTCATGGTGAGAAAAGATACTGTGTTGTTATTGCTCTTCTTGCTTCAAGTATTCTAATTAGGAATGTCAGCCCATTTCTCCACGTGTGAGCTCTGGTGGAAGCTTTAAGGCTCATAAAAATCCTCTGAACAGAAAATTGAATAGTAAGATCCATCAAAATCCTGTCCAGATTTAAATTACAACACAGGTTGAAGACAACTTCTGGACTTATCTCCAATCCCAGCCATTCCCTATCCCTATAGCCATTTCCCCTCCAGATAGTTGGGGGGCGGTGGGAGACAAAACAAAGGGGAAAGGGGTTAAGGGATCATGTATAGGGGCTGTCTTTGTGGTAAATACTTGGTGCATTTGAACTGAGCCTGAAATCGATTTTTTGTGCAGGCTGGAATAACTCTGATGTTTCCAAGCTAAGCAGTCTGAGGGATGATAGCTTCTGAGCTTCTAAAAAAATGGAGGTCTGTCTCATCCAGAGACTGGGAAAATTCAGTTCACAAGTTGCATGCACTCCAGGAGTTCTGCTGGAAATTCTCATTCTCCACATTAAAAAAATCCACAACAGTAGCATTTACTTCCAAGTTGTGGTTTAATGGCTTCAAATCATTTCTGGCTTATGGCAATCCTCAAGTGAACCTATCACATGGTTTTATGGGCAGAATTTGTTTGGAGGGGGCTGCCCTTGCATTTCCTACTGAAACAGCTCCACTGGCTGCTGATAAGTTTCCAGACTCAATTTAAAGTGCAAGTTATCACCTACAATTTATTTATTTATTACACTTTTATCCTGCCCTTTCCAGCCCGAAGGTGACTAAGCCTTGAATGGTTCGGGCCATGTCTATCTTCTCGACCACATCTTCCCCTATGAACCATTGCAGGCCCTAAGATCTGCTGGAGAGACATTCCTCTCACTCTCGCCACCGTCACAAGCACGGTTGGTGGGAATAAGAGAGGGGTCCTTCTCGGTGGTGGCTCCCCAGCTCTGGAACTCCCTCCCCAGGGAGATTAGACTAGCCCCCACTCTGTCCACCTTCCATTGGGATTTGAAAACCTACAGTATATGTTTAAGTGTGCATTTATGGAGTCCCCCGGTGGCGCAGTGGGTTAAATCCTTGTGCCAGCAGGACTGAAGACTGTCAGGTTGCAGGTTCAAATCTGGGGAGAGTGCGGATGAGCTCCCTCTGTCAGCTCCAGCTCCCTATGCAGGGACATGAGAGAAGCCTCCCACAATGATGGTAAAACATCAAAACACCTGAGCAATGTTCTTGCATATGGCAAATTCTCTCACACCAGAAGCGACTTGCAGTTTCTATAGTTACCCCTGACACCAAAAAAAGTATGCATTTGAATGATGATTAGTTCCTGTTCATGAATGCCTGGTCCTCATTTATTGATGCTGTATTCAGCACTTAACCCACAGCTCCGACTTTATACTTTGCTTATTGCACAATCCTGTGCACTGCCCTCTCTAATCTGATCATGCCCACCATACTGGCTACTGGTTGCTGAGATTGATTTGATACACTTTTATGATGTTTTTATACTTTGCCATTCTTAATTGTTTTAATTAGATTGTTTATGTTATATCATATGTTATTATATTTTAAATCATGCTTTAGCTGTTAAATTTTGTTGTATGCGGGGCTTGGTCTTGAATCCCTTCAGGGAGATGGGAGTGAGGTATATAAATAAAGTTGTTATTATTAATAATAATATTTCCTGGAGGCCGAGAGAGTATGAGCTGACCAAGGGGATGCTGGGATTTCCATGGCTAATAGGGATTCAGACCCTGGTCTCCTGCCATCCTAGTAAAATACTCAATCCACTACACCATGCTGACTCTATATTTACTTTCATATAACCCCCAATACCTCTGTGCAAGCAAAAATTGATAGATAGCCCGGCCAGAAAGCAATGTCACTTCAGGTGTACCCAGGCATGTGATGTGGCCTGAGCATGTGTTCATGTGTGTCAGAGGGATGAAATTGGTCCTCACACTCCATATACCGTAGTTGTCTATCCCCGATCTCGTACATCTGTCAAGACATACACTAGGGATTAAAATCATTGACTATTTCATTCTTGCACAGGAAGATAAATGATTACAGTAAACTGCAAATCCAAAGATTTTGAAGAACAGAAAACCATGTCAGTCAAAGTAGAAACATAGAGCTATAATTCTGTAATGTGAAAGGGCTCTAATTGTATAAGTTGTGCAATGTAGGGATCCATTTCCAACAATGTAAATATGTTGGTCTATATTTGTGCAACACTACAAAGTTTTGACTTCGATGTGCCCAATTCCAATGGCACTCAGCAGAAGGGATCTAACCCATGGAAAGTTTTTAAATAACGTTTTATAACATTAAATAACATATCTTATAACATTTCCACATTTGTAGTTAGCTTGAAACATCTGAAAATCTTTCCTATTTTCCTGGAATCAAAATAGTGCTTCAGGGCCATATTCTTTTAATGCAAGACAGTTGTGAACTGGTTGCAGAAACAGTGTGATGTATGAACAGAGTAGAGTGTTAATGGGTTCTGGCTATTTCTCTTCTAGCATATCTGGACTATATCCTTCCATTTGCTGTCCCTTTGACTGCAAAAATCCAAAACGCTATCCAACCTTCTCCATATAACCTGGCTAGTACTATGGCAGGCTACACAAATTTCATCTTCATCATCCTGGCAAAGCTCAAATATCTGTTCCCTCTGCTATACAATTAGGAGAACATGTCTTTTGCTCTCAAAAGTAGTTTTTAAAACTAAATCTTTTGATCTGAACTCTCAAATCAGTTTCAGTGATTTATGACCCATTCTTCATTTTAATGAAACCTTCTGTGTTTTAAAGTCCAGGAAAGTTAAGTCTTCCATGGTTGCTATAAATTATGTAAAACGTCAAAGAAAACATAGAAAAAAGAAGGCATGGTATTATGGTTATAAAGCAATAAGGACAGGCCCCAGAAGACCAAAACCTTACATTTGGCTCTCTCACAAACTACACAGTCTTTGGCACTTTGGTCTTTAAACTCTTTCGTCTTATTTCACATATCAATAAAATGGAGACAAAATAGTTTCTACCCCACATGATGTTGAAAGGCTAAGACTGCAATTCTGAAAAGCAGAAGCAATAAAAAAAAGCAATACTCAAAATGCTTTATCTTGTGTAGTCACAAAGCAATTGGTAGTTTTCCTAGTGGGCTGCTTTTATGATTTTCTTAATTCCACTTTCTAATTAAATAAAATGTGTCTACGGTGAAGATTTTTGCTCCTAGTTTTTGTGCTTCTTGGATCCTGACTTGCACGCAACAGAATATTGCTTAAGATTACATTGTGTATCTAATTTCTTATAGTTAACAAACAACATAACATAGCATTTAAACCCAAAATTATGGATCACTGTGCCCCCAAAAGCTGGGATTTATAAATCAACAACAAGCTCTAGATCTTTCAGATTTGATCTTAGTCTCTTAGATGGAAGGTGCTGCAAGGGCCATCTAGACCTATTTTCTGCCATGCAGGAAAACAACCTCTGTTTAAAGCCCTTCAAAGAAGAAGAGTTTATTACTGTCTATGGTAATTTATTCCACTTTCAAACAATTATTTCAGTTGAGGAGCCCTTCCTCTTGTCTAGATAAAATGTATTTTCTTAAAATTTGTCTCCAATGTTTCGTGACCTAATTTCATGAGACAAAAGCTGACTTTGTTTCTTCTTCAGATATTTAAACATGGCTATCATGTCAATTTAACCTTCCCCTCTCCAGGGTAAACATGCCCAGCTCCCTAAGCCATTTCTCACCCTTATTGTTTCCAAACCTTTGACCATTTTAGTCACTCTCTTTGGGATACATTCCAACTTGTCAATGTAGTTCATGAATTGTGGTGCCCAGAATTGGACACAGTATCCCAAGGGAGGGCCTTTCTACATTATACTAAATCTCGAGAGGAAACAGGTTAAAACAACCCACTTCCTTTTGGGTTGTAGTCCCAACCCAGTCCAAACCCTGGGTTTTCCTGGGAGCCCCCAATTTTATCTCCAAACTTATTTGAGAGGACGGTGGGAGGAAATTCCTCCTTCCCCATCTCCTGATGTGCCATTTTCTCACTCCAGGAGGACTGTACAGAAAGGCCTGCACTGTCTGGTAAGTTTGGGGGCTGAAATGGGGGGGGGCTGGAGGGAGTGGGTGCCATCCCTTTCCTTTGGGCCCAAAGAAATGCGATGGCTGTGGGGACTGACCCACAGGATTGCGGAAGCAGTCCCAGAAGTCAGTCCCCACAGGGCCCTCACCTCTAAAGATCCAGACCTTAGCGTAAGGTCCACATATTTAGAGGTGTTTAATTAATGCAGAGTAAACTGAGAAAACCCATTTTTACCTGAGGCATCGTTTGGATGTCTCAGGTAAAAACCAAGACAGGTCCCACATTTTGGGCTTCTCTGGAAGAGCCCCAAGAGCTGGCTAAAGGAGAATAGAAAGACACTGCTCCATTCCTTTGTCTGGATATTACAGACAAAGGTACTTGATGTTGTACTTTGGATCTAGGCATGTTCGGAGCCAATGTGGACATAATGAGATAGAAAGATGAGATAAAAATGATTTTAATTAAAAAAATAATTTAACTCTAACAGAATAAAACTACTCATGCTTCCTTGTATGAAGTGATAGATAAAAGGGAAGTGAATGGTCCTCTGTCTTATACAAATGATGACCCAATAAACCCAGATCCAGGTCTTAGCATTACATTCAGTTACAGACAGTGACCTGCTACATATTGGCCTAAAAATTCCAATGAATTTTGTTTTGGTATAACAACAAACCATTCTGGGCCATCATTGTGCTAGAACCAGGGGCTACCATGATGAAAATAGGAAAACAATGTAAAATATTGTGATACAGAATTAATTTAACATAGAAGGTGGTGTATATAAAGTGGCAAAAGTTCTGAGTTAATGCAAAAAAAAGTTACTTAAATTACATCTGATCATTTACTATCCCATTTTTGTTGCTTTCTTTTCAGCTCTTGATAAAAATAGCAACAATGCAAGTTGAGTTGTGCATATAGTGAAAGAGCAAAGGGCTTTTGGATACTCTCCATGAACAAAAAATAAACAGATGTGGAATACAGTAAAAACTGTGATATTTGTCCCCAACGTAGTCAGATGCACCAAAATCTCAATCACTCCCTGAATCTGTAAAGATGTATACAATTCTCTCCACCAACATGGAGCATAAGTATGTACTTATACAACATTCATACTATTTAATTTTACAGCCTGCTGATACTTGGCACTGCTATTCAAATTAATTCAAGATGAATTTTTAAATCTAGATCTGATTACTGCTGACAATTCCTTTCTGGTAAAGTAAGAAGGCTTTATCAGATGGGGGACCTTAGGTTGTAAAATATACACTTTTGTATACACAAACTGTCAACCTATTGTTTGCTTAAGAAAATCCATAATGCTTATAGGGGTTTCTTAAGTAAAATAATATATTCACAGAGCATTTATTTATTTCATGGAAAAAGCTGGCTGAGCTGGGGATAAAGCAGTTGGTTATGTGCACATGTCCCCTTTATAAGAATGAATAAAGATGTCAGCAGACTCAGTTAAAAAGAAAGAAAACAGTTTAGACTTGAAATAAATTTTATTTATTTATTTCAATTATTTATAACCCGCCTTTCTCTACCCCCGAAGAGGGACTCAGGGTGGCTAACAGCAGGCAGCAATTTGATGCCACATATACAATCAATAAAACAACAATATACCATAAATAATACATTAAACAGATTTAAAACCTCTTAAAATACAAATAGTTAAAAGTGCACATAATCCGAGTTCTGTAAAGCAAGGTAACAATCTGTTAAGATCATATAACTGAGGTCGTGGTGGGGCTTCCATTCCTTGCACTTACCATAGAGTATGTTTCTTTCTAACCGCTGCTGAAGAAGCCGAACCTAGATCCTTCGGCTCCCTCCAATTACAGGCCTGTTTCCAACTTGCCTTTCTTAGGCAAAGTAATTGAGAGGGCAGCAGCGGATCAGCTGCAGCGGTTCCTAGACGACACAGCTGGACTTGATCCCTTCCAGTCCGGCTTCCGTATTGGGCATGGGACGGAGACCGTACTTGTCGCCATTACAGACCAACTTCGCCGCCAGCTGGACCAGGGTGGATCAGCACTGCTTGTCTTGTTAGACCTGACAGCAGCGTTTGACACCGTAGACCATGCACTATTGACCCACCGTTTAGCCGCCTCCGGAGTCGGGGGGACTGCCCTTAAATGGGTGGCCTCCTTCCTCCGGGATCGGGGACAACGTGTGGAGGGGGGCGGGGAGGTCTCCGGGAGACTCTCACTTGATTTGATTGTGGGGTCCCCCAGGGGGCCATCCTCTCCCCCTTATTATTCAATGTGTATATGCGCCCCCTGGCCCAGCTGGCTCGTGACTTTGGTCTGGAGTGTCATCAGTACGCTGATGACACCCAGCTCCTGCTGAGAATGGACGGCAGGTCGGACTCCGTACCCGATTGTTTCCATCTATGCCTTGAGGCCGTGACTGGTTGGCTGCGTGCCAGCCGGCTGAAGGTGAATCCATCGAAGATGGAGATACTGTGGCCCGGTCGGCCTGGGTGGGTGCCGGTTACCTACCCTGGACGGCGAGCGGCTTAACCCATCGCTGTCAGTTAAGAGCCTGGGGTTTGTGCTGGACTCCTCGCTGACCATGGAGGCCCAGGTCTCCGTGGCCAGCAGGACAGCATTTTATCACCTCCGACAGGCTAGGCGACTGGCACCCTACCTGTCCAGGGGGGACCTGGCCATGGTGAACCAAGCGACGGTCATCTCGAGATTAGACTACTGTAATGCCCTCTACGTTGGCCTTCCTTTGTCGACAATCCGGAAACTCAAGCTAGTGCAGAATGCCGCGGCTCGCTTGCTAGCAGGAGTGCCGGCGAGAGAACATATTACACCTATCCTCCGGCAGCTGCACTGGCTTCCTATTGAGTACCGGATTGCCTTCAAGGTGTTGGTTTTGACCTTTAAGGCCTTACACGGCCTAAGGCCTGCGTACCTGAAGGACCGCCTTACCCCGTATGTTCCCCCGAGGTCACTGCGTTCAGATGAGCAAAATCTGTTGTTAATTCCATCAGTCCGCTCCTGCCACCTGTCGACGACTAGACAAAGGTCTTTTTCTGTGGTGGCACCAGTGCTCTGGAATGCCCTCCCGGATAGCACCCGAGCCATCTCGGAACTGGGTCCGTTCCGGAGGGCATGTAAGACGGCCCTCTTCGGGCTGGCCTTTAATTAGGCGCTCTGGGTAAACAAACTCTGATGTATGTCCTCCTAATTCATGTTTTGACTATGTTACCGGTTTTAAATGTGGTTTTATGTTTTTATGTTTTTATTGATTGTAATGGCCGCCTGCTGATTTGCTGTATCAAGCCGCCATGTATTTCTTGCTGTGATCCGCCCCGAGCCTGCTGGGAGGAGCGGAATACAAAAGTGAATTATAAATAAATAAAATAAATAAATAATGTACTCTCCAAATCCTGGATTTGATTCAAGATAGATTGATAATTAACATGTTGGGCATGTTGGCATTACAAAAACCTCAACACAATTTCCATTGTCCACATTGTACTTCTCTCTAGCTTTGAATAACAGTCCAACTTCTTAGCAGGCCAAGGTCAGCAAGGAACCCTGAAAGATATAGCTAAATCCTATATAGGCAAGTGGCACCATCAGAGTTAACATAGAATTCAAAAGAATAGAAGGAAAAGCACTGACTAAACTCTGTGCCTCTTTTAGTCTGAATGATGGGTGAAAGATTGGGAAAAGGGGAAGGTTTTGCATCTTGCACCCCCATCTATACCCCCGATCCAAGTACCTGGAGCCAGACAAATGTTCATTTCGCTAGCTGCATACCAACCATTGACTTCTTTCCCTTTAACGACAACTGAAATCTGCTGCTGGATGTGGTTGCTTTCTGTTGCCTAAAGGTATTGATCACAGTTAAGGATGAAAGAGGTAAGAACTTTTCTATAGAATTAAGTTCATGGAAGATGTCAGCATATGTCAAATGGTCATACACAGAAACTATAGTTGATCATGAATAATTATTATTTACTAAATCTATTAATACTCCACCTATTCCCAATATTGGAATCTAGAAGAGGTACAGTACATCTGACAGAGTGGAAGCAATTAGTAATTTCAGTCATTTTATTCCCATTTTCAAAACTTATTCTGCCTCAAAATCACCAATACTTGTGTGGCAAAAGATATAAATTTATTTTCTGCACAGATATATATATATATATATATATATATATATATATATATATATATATATATCTGTGCAGAAAATAAATTTATACAGAGAAGTAGGGTTTCAGAGATAGAAAATGATATTTTCTGCAGAGAACTATTATGAGCAAATCTTGCACTCAGTAAGTCCCAACTTCAAAGATTTCCATTAGTTCCAGATGCTTTGAATTCAGATATCCAAAGAAGCATTCAAAAACACATTTCCTCATTAAATTTGTTTGGATATTTTCAAAAATTCTTTCCATTTCTTGTAAACCTGCAGCTGGTATGTAAATAGTTGCAAATAAATAGTTCATTTCCCTGGTAACTAAGATATAACAAAATTGCAATGTAATTGTAACTTAATGAAGGATAATTATGCTCCTTTCGCTGTGCAACTAATTTTATAAATTGGTTTTACAGTTTGAAATGTACAAACTATACGTTTTAGATAATATAACTGATTTTATGTTGTAGTTGATAATGTATTAAATGGATTGATTATTATTACTATTATTAGTGTAGTCTCTAGAGAAGGCCAGCTCTGTTATTGGCTGAAACACATTAGGATTTTCAAAAAACAAATAAAGCAAGTGAACATTTATTGGCACATGGGATTTTTCTTCCCAAGCTGCTTGGACAACACTGAGGAGACAACAGATGGCATGATTGTATTTTGTACAAGATGGCCAGTGGCTTGTGGCATTTAGACATCTTAAAAAGCAATCTAAAATGCTTATCATATGCTCTATATATACTCTAGTATAAGCCGACCGGAATATAAGCCAAGGTACCTAATTTTACCACAAAAAAATGAGGAAAACTTATAGTCTCAAGTGTAAGCCTAGGGCGGGAAATGCAGCAGCTACTGGTAAATTTCAAAATAAAAATAGATAGCAATAAAATTACATTAATTGAGACATGCAGCTTCTCCTCACCTCTCAGCGGTGTTGCTGTGCCAAGAGGAGAGGCCAGGCTTCTCCTCTTGGCTGATGCGCCATGCACCTTCTTCTCCTCCCCTCTGGGCACAGCAACCCAGCTGGGAGGAGAGGTCATGTGCCTTCTCCTCCTCCTCTCTTGGCACAGAGATCTAGCTGGGTTGCTATGCCAAAAGGGGAGGAGGTGTGCAGCTGGTACAAGCCCTGCAAATGGCTTCTTTCAGTCCCACACCTTCCTGCCAGGATCATCACTTGAGTATAAGCCAAGGGGAGCTTTCTCAGCATAAAAAATGTGCTGAAAACTCAGCTTATACTCGAGTATATTCTGCATTTCATTTTTAGAAACATGCATTTTTAGCTATAACTGCAACAATTAGCGTCTAAGGCTATCAGTAGATTCTAATATCAGGCTTTGACAGTGGAAGAGGCAAGGTTATTAATTTTCCCCACTGCATCACCGTTTCTTTCAGAAAGTATGACCCTGAAGTTTCGGAAATCCTCCAGAGCTGGTTTTTATGCAACTCTAAGGGCTGTAGAAGGGAGGAGAAATGAATAAAGTTCTCTTACATTGGCAATACATTGTTAACATCATGTTGCATTTAGGACTTAAAATGTAATAAGAACCTCTATAAAAGTAACTTTCTAGGCTCTGAATAAATCACACACTAAAAAGATAGAAATCTCTCCTCTTTCTGACTATTGCTTCATCTCCACTTTTGCAAATGGTAAGCTGTTGTTCTGTTCTCCATGACTACGTGCTTGGTTATGTAGATGCATTTTCCTGCTGAATATTCACATTTTCCAGCTATGACCAGAGCAGCTGGGAACAGAGACTGAAAACACTTTAATATGACTTTTGTTTGAAAACACTGTGATATTTTTAAATCTATAGCAGGTGACTCTTTAATCCAGAACATTTCTTGAGTCTTACTGCTTAAAACTGGATTCCGCCACCATTAACAATACTCAGACCCTAACAAATTAAATTGCTTTGGTTAAGATAATGCTTGAGATTCTAAAAGCTTATAAATCTCATTATAGCTCAAATTATTCAACCCAAACATTTAAAGAATCTCAATAAATATTTGATTTCAGAATACCGTAAAACCTGCAAATATTGAACATGTGAACTGATTCACTCTTAGTGTGCTTTCCCTGTCTCAAGAGTTGTCTGCAATAGCAAACTAATTTAGCTGCAAGGCAGAGTACTCCACCCCTAAACTGCCCCAAATTTGTCCACCAGCACCGCTCCTACTTATAATATTCTGTTCTGGCATTGTATTGTTAGCTGCACATTTACCCTGAGTGAATTCAAATTAGAACTGCTTTTTTCCTTCTCTGTTGATTGCATGCATGGGTGTCTGCAACTTTGCCAGCAGGGCTTAGCTGGGTACATGTTTGTCAAGGAAGGTAGTCCATGTGCTGGTAACCTCAAGGTTGGATGTCTGCACTGTGTTGTACATTGGGCTACCTCTGTACCAGGTCTGGAGACTCCAATTAATTGAAAATATGGCAGCCAGATTGGTTATGGTAATATCTAGGAGTTATCATTTTACACCCATACTAAAGTCACTCTATTGGTTGACAATGAGTTTCCAGGCAAAGTACAAAGTGTTGATCATATCTTTAAAACCCTACATGGTTTGGGTCCAAATTACCTACAAGATTGTCTTCTCCCATCCACCCTGGACATTGAGTCACTACAACATTACATCGCAATATCATTAGTAATATTGCATGTAAAACAAATATACAATTATATCACAATATCATTAGTAGTATTATATTGTAACAATGTATATGCAATATATAATACCATACTCATATTATACTATATTATATCATAATATCATTAGCAATATTGTATGTAAACAAATATACAATTATAATTTCATAATATCATTAGTAGTATTATATTATATATTATATTATAGTATATATTATATTATACTACATTGCAATATAATTAGAATTATTGTATTGAGAAGACATGACACATGACTGGTGGTATCCTAATACTCAGCCTTTGAGCTGTAGGAGCCATGATTGCATTTGCACCATTAAAGTTAGTGCACTTGACAGTGCTGGAGATGACTGGTCTGGCATGGATCAGTCATGCTTTAGTTACATCCCATTTGGATTTCTTGTTACAACAACATTAGTAGCTGGTCTGTTTCACAATTCAACCAGAAGGCTAATAATCTATACTGTTTGTGCCCAGCCTGAAGGAGCTGTAGATGAACTACAGTAGTTTTGAGAACTACATGATTCCCACCATTTTCTAACAATCAATAACCACTATGGGAGGGCCTTCCATGGGCAACTGTTTACATTTTACCTGAAAACAAAGAGCTTTCTGTCCATTGTATAGGATTTAGGTCTATACTTCCCAGACCCTGGACAAAGTGCTTCCTTCTGCCTTTGGATTCTGGGAGTTCAGTCCCTGTCCCCTCCCGCCAAGCACCATTACTTAGCATTGTACAGAAAAAAAGAGAACAGGTGCTGTTTGCATTAAGAGAGATAAGGAATAGTGAAAGAAAGCAGATGTGGGATAACTATTTCCAATCCAGCCAGAACTGAAGAAACTTATTTTGGAATCAGTTTGTATTATGATCCCAGCATGGGCACTATTTCAGTATGAGAGAATAGAAGTCATTGGGAGTGGGGTGAGGACGGAATTACAACAGGGTTCAAAGCTTGGTCTCAGAGATATTACAAATTATATGGTAAAAAGCAGTGCATTTTAAGAGAACATCTTGTGGTTGTTTTCTTGTTATGCATCATAACTATAGCAATGTTACTGACACAGAGCAGTATCCTTTTGTTGTTGCTGTTGCTGGTGATCTTGAAGCAGAGGGATTTGTATCTTTGGCATACATGATGCAATGCAACCCCCCACCATTTAATCCCTTATAACAATATTCACACAGTGAGTAGATTGAGTGAGCTGGCTACAGCTACGGATTCTCCTAAAAACATTCAGCTGTGGTCTGAAATGTTGTGTGTGCATGTATGCATATGTACATGTGTATAGAGAAAACAATACTTCCTCCTTTCCAAAATGTCATTCTTGGACCTTTAGAAATGTAAGCATGTCAGACCAAGTCTTGTACTGGCTGATGAAATAATTTCTTCCCAGATCTTTTTGGCATTAGTTTCTTCTCCTTTTTTGTGGTACTGTTCTATTATCTAGGCAGAGACCACAAAGGGACGCTAGACAGAGAAGGATAGTCAATTTTTCAGGGGGAAAGGGGTCGAAAGAGTTAAACCATAGCCCCTTTTTCCTGCTATTCCCCCCAGCCATGTTGCCCTTGTTGAAGCAGCCATAGCTTATGATATGGGAAAGGGGGAGAGGAATAACAAGTGAAAATGAGGAAAATGGGTTTCCTCCATCAACTCCTCCCTCCCCAAATTGACTATCTTCTCCGTCTAGGTCCCCTTTTGGAATCTGCCCAGATAATAGAACAGTACCCTGAAGTTGATTGTCTATAAGATTCTGGAATCTAATTTTCTAGGAGTGCAATTGTATTTGGAAGGCTGTGTTACCACCACTGACCAGTAAATAATTGTATACCATTTTTATTATTTATTTATTTATTTACAGTATTTATATTCCGCCCTTCTCACCACACAGGGGATTCGGGGCGGATTACAATGTACACATACATGGCAAACATTCAATGCCATAGACACACAACACATATAGACAGACAGTCAGAGGCTGAATGTGGTTTTAATGGCAATGTGGTTTTATGTATCTCTGTTTTTATGTATTTTAATATGCTGTTTTAAGATGTTTAAAATTTGTATGGCATTGAATTTTGCTGTAAGCCGGTCTGAGTCCCTCCTTGGAGGTGAGAAGATCGAGGTACAAAATTTTTAAATAAATAAATATTTTTTTCTGGCCACCAGGGGAGCTGTCGCTTCACCGTCCATCTGTGACACTGATGAAGTACTTTCCGCATTCCCCGCATGCTATTTGCTGGAGATTTTTTATGGCCTCGTACATTTGTTAAATTAGCTTCCCCATACATAGGTGGTACCTAAATTTCCGACTTGACAGATGCAACAGTCTTTCAGGTGGCAAACATTGACAACAAGCTACACAAAATTGGTTGGAAGCTCACTCCAACCTGGGCTGGCTTCGAACTCATATCATTTTTAGTTTCAATTTCTTTTTAAGAGAAATTGAATTTCTCATGTAATTCTAGTTCTCTTTCACTAGCATGAACCCCTCCTGCTACATCTGTGAAAACGAAACTGAAGCTTTTCTGCAGACTTGTGAATTCCACCCACCAGAGGTAACAAGCATCAATGGGTGAGGTTCCTCTATTTATCTTTTGCCCTGTACAGAGAATCCATAGTCAGAATGTTCTCATTTTAGATCAAGAGAAGAACAATAAATGAAAGGAAAGCTTTCCCTGTAGGAGAGGATGAAGAATGTATTTTTCAACTCTCATTTTGAACACAAAATGTCTGTTTCTATCCACAGGTCTGGAAATTTTATGCTGTGAATAATGCAGCTAGACAGTAAAATATATAATCCATATGATTAAATGCACATCTATAGATAAATAAGGGTATTTATTTGCTCCCTGTCATGCTGGCACTAAATTGGAATAGTATACCTCTATTAATTTGCTATGTTTTTCTACATTTCTTTAGTGTAATGTACATCAACTCCTTCCTTCCTTCCTTCCTTCTTTCCTTCCTCGTCCCATTTTATAAATGAAAATTACTGTGCTAGAGGTATTGCATGATCAAAAAGGATACTTCATTTCCAGCACCATTTTGGGACTCTCTAATGAATAATGCTGACAATAATATTAGCCATGTCCCAATTGCTCAGTCATCTGCAAAGTGCATCAATGGTTACAGTTGCTGGTTAGGACAGACCTGTTTCAGGTCGCATGATTATTTTTGTGTGTATACGAATGCTTTATTTACCTTCTCTTGCTCCTCACCTCATGTTCAAATCACAGGCAGGTCCTTTTCTACAACACTAAGGACCACATCACGTTGGGAAATTTACCCATCTTAGAACATTTCACGGACACCACTAGCACAGAGCCCCCCAGATCCCATCACATGATGCACAGCTACTTCCAGCAGGGTTCCATGCTGGCTGCGTTGGCAAAGTGCTGTACAATGGGGAAATCTGAACATGGGAAACTACCTGTGTTCAGATTAAAAATGCTGGAAACAGATATGCTTTCCATCATGCAAGCTGGTGATGTGGAGTGCTGGGTGATGGATTCTCCCCAGTGCCCTAGAATTTGCCCCACTGCCCTACGGTTTCCACACTGTCCCCCGCATCAAGGACCTTCGTGTGATGAGGTCCTAGGAAGAGTTTTGATGTTTTACCTGAAAATGTCAAGTTTCTCTCTGGCCTTGCAGTTTCTTTGCAATTGCATTAAAATTTCCCTCTGGCTGAAGGAGTAGCCAGGATGCCATCTGTCTTATGCTATGTTATGGCAATATGGTCTGTCAGTAGTCTTATACACAGAGTAAGGCTCTAATGCTAACAGCACTGAAAACACGCTATGAGAGCTAGCAAAGAATAAATAGTACTGCAATATTGTGTGTATCACTTTTTTATATAAAAATAATAATCTATAGATATATCAAAGTATACCATTTAGGTATGGTGCAAGGTGCAAGTATATATTCACTAAACAAATTCACAGTGTTATCACAATACATTCACATTCGTGATAATATATCAATCATTCATAATATGTATATAACAGTATCACAAAGTGGGTATCGCAGTATCAATACAACATAAGTTCTAAAGCAAGGTACTGGTGTAACTATAACGAAACCAACATAATAAATCTGTATTTCCACCGTAGGGTAAGTTTCATCCCTAGTTCTGGCATATAGTGTAGCTGGGGAAATCCCTGGATGTAAACAATGAGCTGTTTCTCCGCTCAAGGAACAAACGCCGCTTGGCTGGAATTCCGTATGACTGCTCAATGCTCGGCGCCTGTCCTCCGCTGGGGCGGCAGGTATGGATGGATTAGGAGGCTGTGGTTCCGTGGATCCAAAGATGTTCGAGGAGTCCTACGCGGTTCGCCTGACGGTATTTTGTGCAGAGCTCAGACCGTTTCGGGGGGGCTCCTAGATGGTGGATGGAGCCCGCGGCTTCTTCAGAGGCTGCACCAGCGGTTGCCACATTGGCGTGTACCCACTGAGGAGGCTTGCGTCTGGAGGATTTAAGTACATAATGACTCGTAAATAGTCTATTTTCCAAAGTTTCATAATAGTATTAGAGCTGACACATCGGGATGTAGTACATACCGCTGCAGGAGGAATATTTTCACATCCAGTCCATGGCGAGCAGGCTTGACCGTAAGGTGAGCAAGTAGCAAGGGAGGCTCAGAAATATAGGGGAAAGGTTGAATCATCTTCATCAAGGGAGATTACATTAGGATGGTGCTGATTGCAAGCGGCTCATTAATGCCAAATTCTGACCCAGTGAGGGTGATCCATTTAGATTCTCTACTCAGCAGATGAGTTTGAGGATCGGAATGTGGGGGAATATTAACTGTTTCAATCCCAAAGAACTTAAACGATGTGGAGGAGTGTTTCTTTTCCAGAAAATGTCTATATAATATTGAATTATTCGCTTTGTTCTTAATTTTAGATTTATGTTCAGTCATTCTCACTTTCAAACTTCTACTTGTTACTCCAATGTAGACCTGTGGTTGTGGGTAGCAACATAGGATGCCATATACTGTGTTGGAACTTTCACAATTTGTGCCAATGCGAATTGAGAAGGATCTTCGCTTGTAGGGGCTATAGAAGGATGTCTCCCTGTATACTTGGCAGCACATCTGGCATTTTCCACATGGTTTACAACCTCCTTCCCTGGTGGGTTGGTGTGTCTTCTTGCCAAAGGTACTGTGTACCAATAGTTCTTTGATATTGTTAGAGCGTTTATATGCTGGCATTGGGTGATGCTCCAGTCCAGGGATGTGTGAAATTATGTTCCAGTGTTTTCTCACAATCTTGAGTATCTGCTGACTGTGTGGAGTAAAAACCATGGGCCATACTACTCTATTAGGTTTACTTTTGGGTTTAGATATGAAGAGGGTATTTCTATCTGTCTGATCTGCTTTTCGTCTGGCTATATCCAAATTACTGATAGGGTATCCTCTTCTCCTCAGTTGTTGGGTAAGGTGATCTGCTTCCTTCCTATAATCTGTTATTGTTGATGAATGCTCACCTTACGGTCAAGCCTGCTCGCCATGGACTGGATGTGAAAATATTCCTCCTGCAGCGGTATGTACTACATCCCGATGTGTCAGCTCTAATACTATTATGAAACTTTGGAAAATAGACTATTTATGAGTCATTATGTACTTAAATCCTCCAGACGCAAGCCTCCTCAGCGGGTACACGCCAATGTGGCGAATGCTGGTGCAGCCTCTGAAGAAGCCGCGGGCTCCATCCACCATCTAGGAGCCCCCCCGAAACGGTCTGAGCTCTGCACAAAATACCGTCAGGTGAACCGCGTAGGACTCCTCGAACATCTTTGGATCCACGGAACCACAGCCTCCTAATCCACCCATACCTGCCGCCCCAGTGGAGGACAGGCGCCGAGCATTGAGCAGTCATACGGAATTCCAGCCAAGCGGCGTTTGTTCCTTGAGCGGAGAAACAGCTCATTGTTTACATCCAGGGATTTCCCCAGCTACACTATATGCCAGAACTAGGGATGAAACTTACCCTACGGTGGAAATACAGATTTATTATGTTGGTTTCATGATAGTTACACCAGTACCTTGCTTTAGAACTTATGTTGTATTGATACTGCGATACCCACTTTGTGATACTGTTATATACATATTATGAATGATTGATATATTATCACGAATGTGAATGTATTGTGATAACACTGTGAATTTGTTTAGTGAATATATACTTGCACCTTGCACCATACCTAAATGGTATACTTTGATATCTCTATAGATTATTATTTTTATATAAAAAAGTGATACACACAATATTGCATCACTCTTTATTCTTTGTTAGCTCTCATAGCGTGTTTTCAGTGCTGTCAGTAGTCTTGCCAGATTCTGGCATCATCTCTGAAAATACATCTCTGATCAAACATGAGCCTGCCCTAAGTAAGATCAAGGCTAAGAAATAATGTGACTAAAACAGAGATTTGATTTTAAATTTCTTTTAACTTTCTGTCTGATGTTCTATGTTCTTTCTCTAAACTAAACTGGTTTTTAAAAAATGTTAACGATTCCAAAGAGCAGCTGTGAATTTATACATTGTCTACTGGACTGTGGAACCCTGTTAGCAAGCTGTAAGTGAGCATTAGCTGACTAATTTGGAATGTATTTTGGTTTAGATCAGAGTTTTAGTGGCATCTATTTGCTACTATTGTCCAATGGATTTATTTATGGTATGCTGGGGATTCTACGTTCTCCATTTTTTAAAAAATTGTGAGACTGTCACTGTACCTGGGAAGCACTGGGCATATTATAAGGTGTGTGCAGGTTCTCGCAATGAAATTTTTTAGTCATTTTGTGAGACCAGAATTGTACTCTGCTCCACTTTGGACAAAATATGAAAAGCTGGATTGGAGTAGTATAGTATTTTATTCTTACAAGGACCAACAAGATTTTTTTATATACACAAACCTTATTTGCTTATATACCATCTTTGCAAGTTGTCCCAAAACAGTAAACCTCAACAAAACACAGTAAATTGAGAATATTCAAGTGGTATATATGCTTAGCCAAAAGGCTGAGAAGTGCTTACAATAGATTAAATAAAATACATCTAAGAAGCCTGCAACCACAGGTTCTATTACAATATTATTTAGAACTTTTATATTCCGTTCTCCTCTACCTCCATAGAGGGAATCAGAACGGCTAACAGCAAAAATGCAATGCTAACAATAAATAACATTTTAAACAACATATATAAAACAACAGGTTAAAAATATAGGTAAGTTAAAATACATATAAATCCATTCGCCAAGCTAAAAACATCACCTCAGCTCACACATTGTGGTCCATAAAACTTTAGTCTATACCAGTCTCCACCGTCACTCTATGAATGCTTGATTCCAAAGCCAGGATTTCAGCTGTTTCCTGAAGGTCAGGAGGGAGGGGGCAGATCTAACTTCATTTGGGAAAGAGTTCCATTGGCAGGGGGGGGGGCACCACAGATAAGGTCCTTTTTCTCGTTCCAACCAGGCGTAACTGTGACACTGGTGGGACTGAGAACAGGGCCTCTCCAGAAGATCTTAATGCCTTTGATGGTTTATAGGGGAGAATACATTCGGGCAGGTAAATTGGGCTGGAACCATAAAGGGTTTTGTAGGTTAAAACCAGCACTTTGAATTGTGCTCGGAAGTTAATTGGCAGCCAGTGGAGCTGGCGTAACAAGGGCGTTGTGCACTCCCTGTACCCAGCTCCCGTGAGCAATATGGCTGTCGAGCATTGGACTGGTTGCAGCTTCTGGGCAGTCTTCAGAGGCAATCCCACATAGAGTGCATTGCAGTAGTCTATTCGGGACGTAACCAGAGCGTGGACCACCATGGCCAAGTCAGACTTCCCAAGGTAAAGGCGCAGCTGTTGCACAAGCTTTAACTGTGCAAAAGCTCCCCTGGCCACCACAGAAACCTGGGCTTCCAGGGTCAGCGATGAATCCAGGATCACACCCAAGCTGCTAACCTGCTCCTTCAGGGGGAGTGTAACCCTGTCATGCACAGGCTGTAACCCTATGCCCTTTTCGGCCTTGTCACTGACCAGGAGGACCTCTGTCTTGTCTGGATTTCGTTTTAATTTGTACATAATAATTCAAAAGTACGGCATTAGACCTAAGTCTCTTACCTGCAAAGCCAGTGTATATATCTTTTTTACTGTATGAGGAAAAAGTCAGACTATATTTATTAAGGCTTGGAGGGCTATTGTCCCCCAACCCTTAATAAGAAATCCTCCAATTGCTGAATGCCATTCTCCATCCAAATCATAGTAATTGTGAAGAATTTCTATTCACACCCCATCACAGTAAGTACTTAATATATTTATGATACTCTTGGACATCTTCCTTGCCTTCTAGTTGGACTTGGACATCTTCCTTGCCTTCCTTGCATCAGGGCCATTTGAGGGTGAGGACACTGTGTATCTAAATATGGAGTCATGATTAACAGGTTTAAATCAGAGAACAGCAACCACTTATTAAATATTAAATATATTTTGAAGTTTGTGTTGTATAGGTTTCTTCCTTTCTAACTGGCCACAAAATGTGTTGTGAGTTATCAGGTTCCTTGCAGTACAAGCTATAATTGGAACATGAATCACAGTTTTATATATAATTACATTTCATGTGAGAATGGAGAAAGATTGAGGGGGGGGAAAAAGATCACTCTGGCCAACACAGACCTGTTTCAGGGTATATTTGACCTGCTGATGCCAATAATGACACCAGTTTTCCCCTGTCAGCTCTAGATTTTGAGATATAGAACATAGGTCATATACCACTCTTTGCTCGCCCATAAAAATGAGGCTATTTTAATGTGATGTATAAATTAATATATTTTAAGCATGAAGGAAACATATAAAAATTAAAAGAAAAAAATTACTACATGAAAATCTACTTATTTCTTACCTATTTCATACCCAAAGCACAGATTTATGATACAAACTTTCCAGTCATTCGACACACAGGAAGTTTTTTTGTAAGACTTCTGAGTGTGGAATCTGCCAGGCCAGCCCTGCATAAGATTCCCATCATGTGTGCAGCCCATCTTCCTTGGTATCTGGCTTCGACTGTTTTTATGTCTTGGTGAAATCTTTCACCTTGCTCTTCACTTAAGTCACCAAAGTTATCTGGGAATCAATCTACGTGATTGTGCAGGCAATGGACAGTCAAGTCTGTTGAAATGAAAGATCATACCCTCTGATAATTGTGTCTTCTTGTTGCCAATAAAATTTTCCACAACAAGAGGACATGAAGACATGATTAGATTTCATTCATTGATGCTAAGAAATGTGGGCCATTTATAAGTTGTCTGATCTGTGGACCATCAAACATTTCTGGTAAGTTCAGTTAACTTATGTGCTATGTATTCAATGTAAGGAGCATCTTTATTCAAATTCCTTAAAATTTGTTGCATCAGGTCTAGCTTTATATGTAATGGTAGCAGTATGATTTTGTGTCTAGTGGTCCCCATAAGTTCATTGATTACATTTTGCCCTCCAACCACCACATTTTCCTTCAGAGGCCAATCATTTCTTGCCCAATGTTCATGTTTGGCTCTCCTATTCCAAAGGCATAAAAAGCAAGGATATTTCATGTAGATACTTTGTTGACCAATAAAGACAATTAACCTCCTTCAGATCTACACAAATCAACCTCCGATGTTCTTAGTAATTCATCTTTTGCAAGACTAAAGGGATGGCCTTGTACTTTTCTTTCATCTTGGTGGAGTGACTGATTGGAATAGAACCATATTTGTTGCTGTTATTTAAAGGAAAACATTTCAAATTATGTTTCAAACTGTTGATGAAAAGACACTACACACTTGCGTTGTGTTTTGAATGGCCAATTTTCTTCAGAAGCTTTCTGATGTCATTATAGAATTCTAAGTTGTTTACTTCAGTAAAGAATGGCAGCAGATCTTTTTCTCTTTTTTGATAAAATGTAATTTTCATTCCAGGCTGAAGCCCATTCTTTTCCTTTAGTCTGGGGGCATGGAATTCACAAGACTCCTTGGAAAGATTTAAGTCCCTGATCAAATCACTCAAATCATTCTAGTTAAAACATTCACTATATGAGGTTATTTGGACATCACTGTTAGTCCCCCCATTTTATTGACTTTGTGCAATATCAGACATGCAATATTCTTGCTCTGGGAGCTGTGGTAGTTCATGGAAAGGTGGAACAAGTTGAAAAACTAATTAGAATTTAAATGTATGCTCAACTTGTTTAAACAGATTGCGAAAACTTTGAAATACAAATGCATGTAGTCTATGAAAACCATGATTTACTATCTATTTTTGCACGTAATTATGTAATAAAACAGAACAAAAGCAATATTGTTGTTTGAGTTTTATATTTTTTTAAGCCAGTGTGTATTATAAGAAAGGAAGTAGAAAAATAGTTGTGAAACCAAGGTCATTACATACACACACATACACACAGAAGTGTAGGTAATTTAAATACATAGATTTCCCATTCAAATAAGAAAGCTTGTTATGACATCCCAATTCTGCAATTCCCAATTCTTTTAAAGAGTGGACTAAAATTTGTATAAACTCAGCCATATTGATGGAACTAGGGATTAGGTGGTCTATCCAATGCCATTTCTTAATCAGTGCCACAATTAACCCTAGGAACAGGTGTAAAAACCAAGAAAAGAATGCTTTTTTGTTGGGCTGTGTTATTTTTGTCAGATTAATTCTTTGTCTACCTTTTAGTTCATCAGAGTTAGATTCATTTTTTTCTTTGTTCTGCCCTCCTAGATTGTTTATTGCTTTGTATTTTGTTATGTGCACATCCCAACCCATACTGTACAATCCATAATTAGGGAAGGTTATAATTGTATTAAGGATGCCTCTGGATACTAGTTGTTGAGGAGCTATGATGTCCCATACTCATTTACACCTTGAACCCCATGTCAGAAAAAAGCCAGAAAATCATGGGGCAGGGAGGGAAGGGGGAGATCCATGTCTGTAGGTCTTCCACAGGCTTCTGGTTCACCAGCATGAAAAAAAAGGCTAGACTGGGAATCTAAAAAAAATCAGAAATGCTCTTTTCCTTAAACAAGCAAGTGTCTTAAAACAATTGTCAACAGTTTTGAATTTTTTTCTGTGCTCAAGTGAAAAAAACCCTGTTCTGACCCTGCACTAGCTATTTATTTGGAAGGTATCTGGGTGCAGGGAACAAATCGAATGTTACACATTTGAAGTTTTTTGAAAAAGAATTTATTAAATAAGAGATCTCATATCTCCTCTCCTCTTGAGTTTACTGCCAGTCTTTGTGAGGGGAGTTAAAGCCCTGGAAGCATAACCACAGCTCTGATTGGATGTTACTTTAATATAACTTCAATTGGATCTCAATCTGTTATATCTCTAAAGTGGATTTACTTTGTGTCTTTAGTTTTATGTAGCTTTGATGTAACTTGTATGGCTTCAAGGTGACTTTGTGTGGCTTCCATATTACCTTGTATAGCTTCGACGTGACGTTCTATTTTTTGGAATGTTCAACCTTCGTATGACCTTGCAATTACAACACTGGCTGACTCCTTAAGGAACCCAGGAGGGTCTTGGCTGAGCTTTGCCCCTGAGAGGAATCTTAAAGGGACAGGGCGAGGGAGGTTTCAAATACAAGGAGGAAGAGGCTAGTAATCAACCCCACAAACTATACTGTACATAAAGTACTAATCCCCGTTAACTAAATAGAGGGTTAACAGTAGTAAACTGTGAGAATTCTTGCAGAGGCATATTATATATATCAGGGCTGTCCAACTTCTTCTGACCCAAGGGCTGGAAGAAGTGTCACTGATCACCTGGGGGGCCGGAGGTGATCAGTGAGCGGGGGACGGGGCTGCTCATGGGGGGTGGGGCAGGGGTGGGGCCGCTCGCTCACATAGCCCCTCCTCTTCCCCTCGCTCGCACCGCTCCTTGGATCCCGGGCGGCAGGGGCAAGTGGGGAGAAGCAGGAGGGGCTAGAGAGGAAGCCGGCTGCATCCTCCTTCCCTCCCTTCCCACCGTGGTGGGCGGCGATCTCCGTCCGTGGCGGCAGGGAGAGAGGGGCAAGCCGCGGGGAGCCTCTCCCCTCGGCTCGCCTCTCCCCTCGGCTCGCCTCTCCCCTCGGCTTGCCTCTCCCCTCGGCTTGCCTCTCCCCTCGGCCCGCCTCTCCCCTCGGCTCGCCTCTCCCCTCGGCTCGCCCCTTCCTCCGAAAGCCGTTACATGCCGGCTTCCTCAGAAGGGCAAAGCAGGCGAAATCGCCCTTCTGAAGAAGCCGGCATGTCAGGTCTTTAGGAGGAAGGGAGCAGCTAACGAGAGCCCTGTAATGATGTTGATTATTAGTGTGTAAATGTTGTGTGACATGTGTTAAAATGTATGTTGTTTTGAATGTTCTATGGTTTGTTTCTGTGGGTGAAACAGAAGGGAGGCATGGCAGAAGCTTAGAAGAGCTGTCGCCATGGCAACCAGGGCTAGAGGCTAGTAGAATGTTCAGGTTTGAATTCTACAGTTGGAAAAAGAGCGGGAAGCCAACTGCCAAATGAGAGGGGGAGGAGTTATGTTCTAGTTTAGAGTGTCCTAAGGACTGAAAGAGAACGGTCCAGTGTTAGTGTGTGTCTTAAGGTCTGCTAGTGAGCAGTCCAGTTAAAGGGTATAGAGACCCTAGTTAAAGTTGCAGGGGTTTATAGAGGTTTAGTGGAAACCCTATAATAGGTCCCCATTGTGTTATGTAACAGAAAAGTTGTGCCTCTAAGGAAGTTTGAAACCAACCAAGATTGTACCCATTTGTGTCAAAATAAATTGTTTGCATCTTAAAGGGAAAACACCTCTCCTGATTCTTTTATTGGTGGTGGCCCTCAAAGTCAGTGGTCAGCCGGATAAATGGTGGCAGCGTGGTCAAGTGGTCACTGAGAAGTTTTAAAACTCCAGTCAGTTAAATGGTGAAGGGGTGAGACAGTACCCTGCCAATAAGCGTGAAGTTGCTGAGGTAACTTCGAGGTTTCCTTGGATTGGAGGTCAGCAGTGTGGACATAGAAAGATTGTCCAGTCTGAGGCCGGTCAAGAAGTGGAGTGGTCACATATTGGCGGCAGCGGTGGGATCTTTAAGAGAGGGTCCACCCTGTCAGCCGGTTGATTTGAACGTAGCTTCACCGCATATTGGCGGCAGAGCGGTGGGATCGTGTAAGAAAACTGATCCAGTGCGAAAGCAAGGCTACCAGAGGAATTTGTTTAATTTCTCAGTTTACTGACCAAAGTCGTGTGGTAGTAGGAACTTTAATAGTTTAGTTTAAAGTTCTGAGGTAAAAGTTCGGCAAAATGACCACCAGGAGACAAACGCGAGGGCTTTGGAGGAAGCAGGGCAGCCTGAGGTTCTGCAGGAAGGAGAAGACTCTGAAATTTCAGAATCAGAGTCAAGTAAAATGTCTGGAGAATACCGGTTTAGGCTTGAGGTGATGAAACTTGAGATGCAAGAGAAAGAGAAGAAAAGGAGAGAGATGCAAAGAAGAGAAAGAAAAGGAAGATGCAAGAGAAAAAGAGAAGGAAAGAAAGGAGAGGAGAGTTGCAAGAGAAATAGCCAGGTTGGAGTCTGAGAGAGGGAATGCCTCTCAGCGTGCCAGGCCAGTTCAAGAGGTGCAGGCAGAAGGTTCTATAGACCAACTCCTGAGGAGATTCCCGAAGTATGTAAAGGGGATAGTGTGGAGAAATTTTTGGTTTCTTTTGAAAGATGTTGCTATGATTTTGAAATTGAAGAGGAGAGATGGATGACATATTTACGACCACAGATCTGCGGACAGTTGCTGGAGATTTATAGCGATATGGCAGAACAGGACCACAAGGTTTACCAGAAGTTTAAACAACAGGTAACAGAAGCTTCAGTTGACGCCAGAACATTACAGAGTTAAGTTCAGGTCCTTGAAAAGGAGAAAACCGAAAGTTTCTGTCAGCTAGCATCAAAGCAAAGCCAGTATTTCGATAGTTGGTTAAAAGGTGCTCAAATTACCAGTTTTCAGCAACAAGGATCTGATGATCCTGGAACAGTTTTATCAAAATGTTCCCTCAGAGTATAAATGGTTAGTTCAAGAAAGGAATCCTGAAACACCCAGTCAAGCAGCTCTTATGGTGGATAAGATGGTGACATTGAGAGAAGGAGTTTGTAAGGCTGAAGGCTACAAACCAGTGGAGAAACATTGTTTCAAGAAACCATACAAAGTGTTGCCACAGTATCAAGAGGCTAAAAATGCTGCAGGAGAGTACGCTCGTTACAGAAGGCCTGAGGAGAAAAATTACCTCAGAGATGGCTCCCTCAGTAGTGGAAATCGTCAAGCTTTGATATGGCTAAGAGAATGTGTTTTCATGCGGCAAGTTTGGACATATGAAAGCACAATGTTATCTACATAGCAAGGAAAAATCTTCCTTATGTATAACTCAATATTAGAAAAGAGTTTTGAGAAGGGGCTTGAGTCTAATAAAGGAAAGAGTTCTTGGAACCAATGCAAGTACATAATCCCTTAGAAAAACAATGCCTTTTTGTTATGTTGGACACAGATAGAGATGACTACTTTGAACCACTTCAAGTAGGTCAAAACGAAATATTAGGATGGAGAGACACCGGATCGGAGGTCTGTGTGATTCGCCCTGAACATGTGCCAGAGGCATTCAGAAAACCTGTGTCTCAGCTTAGACTAAAAGGAGTAGGGGCAGTGTTGTGCGACGTTGTGTCTTTGCCAAGAGTTGGAAAGGATTTTGGGATTTTGCAATATATGAGGACATTCCTTTTGATTGTCTGCTGGGGAATGATATTGTAAGGAAGATCAAGTATTTAACAAGAGATGATGAGTTAACTGAAGGTCCAGTTAAACAGCAAGATGTTTCTTGTTTACCAGTTGATATTATCCCTGAAGAAAATCCTGAGACAAGTTCAAATATAATAGAGTTAGTGAAAACAGGAGCAGGAGAAGAGGATATTGCTAATGAGCAAAAGGCAGATGAAACACTGAGATCTTTATTTACTGCGGCTCAGGATGAGGCGAAAGTCTTATCAAAAGAAAATCCTTCAAGATTTGTAGTTAAAGGACGAGTGTTGTATAGAGAGACCATGTGTGTAAAGTCTCCAGGAGGAACTAGTTCTTGTACACAAATAGTTGTGCCCCAAGCTTATAGGGAACAACTTATGAATTTGGCACACGCAAGCACACAAGGTGGCCATATGGGAATTCGACGCACCACACAGCGCATCACCAGAAATTTCTTTTGGCCCAATATGTATCAGCACATTAAAGAGTTTTGTCAATCGTGTGATACATGTCAGCGTGTCGGAACAGGAAAAGACAAGACCAAGGTTCCCCTAATTCCTATGCCACTAATTGGAGAACCATTTTATCGTGTGGGGATCGATATTGTGGGACCCTTACCAAAGGCAAGTCGTAGAGGACGTCGGTATATCCTTACTTTGATGGACTATGCCACGAGGTACCCAGAAGCAGTGGCGTTGACTAATATTGATACAACCACAGTAGCGAACGCCTTGTTGTCTATATGGGGAAGAACAGGATATCCCAAAGAACTGATTTCGGTTGGGAACCCAGTTTACGTCAAGACTGATGGAAAGACTGTTGGAGATGTGTGGAATTAAACATCTGACATCGTCTGCTTACCATCCACAAACTAATGGTCTTGTGGAAAACCTAAATAAGACCTTAGTAAGAATGATCAAGGCGTACACTCAACAACATCCAGCCGATTGGGATGAGAAACTACAGCAACTCCTGTTTGCATGCAGAGAGACTCCACAAGGCAGTACAGGATACAGCCCTTTCGAGTTACTCTTTGGAAGGAAGGCGAGAGGTCCGCTGGATCTAGTGAGAGAGCACTGGGAGACTTCCTCGGTTGCAGAGCCAGTTCCAGTGAGTCGGTATCTACAGAGTTTACGGGAGGCGATGGAGATGGCAAGAGTTATCGCTCAAGACAACCTTGCAGCAGCACAGCAGAAACAGAAGACCTGGTATGATCAATCAGCCCGAGAGAGATCCTTCGGCGTTGGTGATAAAGTACTATATTTGATCCCGTAAAGAGTCAACAAACTTCAATTGAAATGGACAGGACCATGGACAGTTGTTAAGCGTGCCAGCAGAGTTAACTACTTGATACAAGAATTACAATCAGGACTGGAAAAACTGGTGCATGTTAACTCGCTTAAACCTTATGTTGAAAGATCAGTAGATGTATGTATAATAGTTAATGAAGGTGTAAATGGATCGTTTCATTTCTGGGAAGGGAATAGGAAGGCTGACAAGAGTGTGAGTCAGGTAAAGTTTGATGAAGGGCTGACTTGCAAACAGCAGGAGCAACTTAGAGAACTGCTCCATAAGTATAAAAATTTGTTTTCGGATTTACCGGGAAGAGTAGAAGGGGTGCAACATCAAATTATAACAGGAGACGCCTTACCCATTGCGTCTACTCCCTATCGAGTCACAGGAAACTCGTGGAGTGTGTTGATAGAAGTTCAGGAAATGCTGGATATGGGGATTATAGAACCATCCAGTAGTCCTTGAGCATCACCCGTCGTGTTAGTTCAAAAACCAGACAACACAATAAGGTTTTGTGTTGATTATAGGCGGTTAAACGAGGTGACGCAAACCGATACATACCCTATGCCAAGGTTAGGCGACCTGTTAGAAAAAATGGGGCGAGCCAATTACATCAGTAGCCTAGATCTCACCAAGGGTTTTTGGCAGATACCAATGGATCCCAGAGACCGGGGGAGAAAACGGCCTTTAGAACCCATAAGGGTTACATCAGTTCAATGTCTTACCATTTGGACTTAAAAACAGCCCAGCCACTTTCCAACGATTAGTAGATAAGATACTCGGGGTATGAGTAACTTCTGTGTGGCATACATGGACGACATAGGTGTATTTAGCAATACCTGGGAAGAACACCTACAACATCTAGACCAGGTGCTGTTTCGACTGAAAGAAGCAGGGTTAACAGTAAAAGCACCCAAGTGTCGTTTAGGGAATCGAATGTCCAAGTACCTAGGACACATGGTGGGAAGTGGTATGATTGGTCCAGAACCTACTAAGGTGGAGGCGATACACAAGTGGCCGATACCCAAAACCAAAAAACAGGTTCGGTCCTTTTTGGGATTAGCCAGTCATTATCGAAGGTTTATCCCAAATATTAGCGAATTGGCGACTCCATTGACAGGCTTAACAAAGAAGGCATCTCCAAATGTAGTAGTGTGGACACCACAATGTCAGGAGTCAATGGACAAGTTAAAACAGACCATAACATCACAGTCAGTGTTAAAGCTCAGATTTTGATCGTCCATTTATATTAACGTCGACGCATCAGAAACAGGTTTGGGAGCGGTTTTAAGTCAAGCTGACGAGGATGGGGAAAAAGCATCCTGTAATGTTTTTAAGTAAAAAGCTATTGCCGAGAGAAAGTAGTCTTTCTACCATCGAGAAAGAATGTCTCGCCATAGTGTGGTCGATTCAAAAACTGAGACCATATCTGTGGGGCAGGAAGTTTGTTTTGCAGACGGATCATGCGCCATTAAAATGGCTGAGTAATGTTAAGGGTACTAACAACAAACTCTTAAGATGGAGTTTACTCTTGCAAGACTACGATTTTAAGGTAGTGCATGTGAAAGGCAAATCGAATGTAGTAGCTGACTCTTTATCGAGAGTTACTTAAATTCAGATTACAGAATGGATATGGTTTGTATATAGTTGTGTAAGTATAAATGTATATGTGAAATGTATAAGATTATATAATGTCTTGCTAACGGCATTATTTTTAATTCACTCTGGACAGAGAGAATTAAAAATAATTTCGGGAAGGAAGGAAGGTAATGTAATGATGTTGATTATTTGTGTGTAAATGTTGTGTGACATGTGTTAAAATGTATGTTGTTTTGAATGTTCTATGGTTTGTTTCTGTGGGTGAAACAGAAGGAGGCATGGCAGAAGCTTAGAAGAGCTGTCGCCATGGCAACCAAGGCTAGAGGCTAGTAGAATGTTCAGGTTTGAATTCTACAGTTGGAAAAGAGCGGGAAGCCAACTGCCAAATGAGAGGGGGAGGAGTTATGTTCTAGTTTAGAGTGTCCTAAGGACTGAAAGAGAACGGTCAGTGTTAGTGTGTGTCTTAAGGTCTGCTAGTGAGCAGTCCAGTTAAAGGGTATAGAGACCCTAGTTAAAGTTGCAGGGGTTTATAGAGGTTTAGTGGAAACCCTATAATAGGTCCCCATTGTGTTATGTAACAGAAAAGTTTGTGCCTCTAAGGAAGTTTGAAACCAACCAAGATTGTACCCATTTGTGTCAAAATAAATTGTTTGCATCTTAACAGGAAAACACCTCTCCTGATTCTTTTATTGGTGGTGGCCCTCAAAGTCAGTGGTCAGCCGGATAAATGGTGGCAGCGTGGTCAAGTGGTCACTGAGAAGTTTTAAAACTCCAGTCAGTTAAATGGTGAAGGGTGAGACAGTACCCTGCCAATAAACGTGAAGTTGCTGAGGTAACTTAGAGGTTTCCTTGGATTGGAGGTCAGCAGTGTGGACATAGAAAGATTGTCCAGTCTGAGGCCGGTCAAGAAGTGGAGTGGTCACATATTGGCGGCAGCGGTGGGATCTTTAAGAGAGGGTCCACCCTGTCCAGCCGGTTGATTTGAACGTAGCTTCACCGCACGCCCCTTGTCCCTCTCTCACCGGTGCCGATGCAAACTGGTTTGCATCGACGCCGGCGAGAGAGGGAAGAAGAGGGCAGTGCAGGGAGGAGGAGCTGGCTCCCTTCCTTCTCCCTGCCCGCCTCCTCCTCCTCCCGCCGCTGCAATCTCGCGGCGGCGCCGAGAGAGAGACGGAGGGGGCAGTGCAGGGAGGGAGCTGGCTCACTTCCTCCTCCCTGCCCCGCCTCCCCCCCAGTCGCCATTTTTTAAAAAAAATAATTTTTAAAAAATTTAAAAATGGGGGCCGGGGGCATAGCGGGGGCTGTGTCCAACAGGCTGGGGGGCCGTGTACGGCCCCCGGGCCGCCTGTTGGACAGCCCTTATATATATATATATATGGCATGGTTTAGAACCCAAAAATCGAAAATCTAATGGGGGGGGGGGATTTTTTTGGGTTAGTAATAGGAAGACTTACAAAAAATTTCCAAAATTTCTAAAATGTAACTTAATTACTAACGAAATTTGTTAGTAGTTCGTATGCCAGCGCATGCGCATTCAGATGGTTTTGGCCTACAACTCCCAGAAATCCTAACAGCTGGTAAATTGGCTGGGATTTCTGGGAGTTGTAGGCAAAACTTGAATAAATCACACTGAATTCTAGATGGGACTCTCCAAATAGGAAGGAGGGAGGGAAGGAGGGAGGGAGGGAGTGGGTATTCTATTCTTGGAAGCAGCAAAGAAAAGGAGGAGGAGCCCCCTCGCTCCTCGCTGCCTCTCTCTCACCCCGATCCCGAGGAGGCGAGGGCCCAAGTTTGCCCAGGCTGGTCATATACCTACATTCTATGCACATGCAATAATACAGCAGTAATAACAATGGGTATAAGAAGAGGTAAAATTCAAACCGAGTATTCTGACTGGTCCCTGCCTCATGCGGTGCAAACGGGCTCTTCTCTGTGAGCCCGGGAAATTAGCCCGGGAAAAGCCAGCGTTTTCTGCTTGGGTGCACACACATACATATTCTTTGGGGGTGAATTTGCTGCAGAATCTTCTCTATGAGCCCGGGATTCTGCAGCAAATCCCTCCCAAGAATATGTATGTGTGTGCTCCCACAGCAAACGCTGGCTTTTCCCGGGCTAATTTCCCGGGCTAATAAGAGAAGAGCCCGTTTGCACCGGATGAGGAGAGACCAGTCAGAATACTTCGGTTTGAATTTTACCTCTTGTTATTGTTATTACTGCTGTATTATTGCATGTGCATGGAATGTAGGTATGACCAGTTGGATTACTTATAATATTAGGCACTTACAGTAGCATTCATTCTATTATACATTAGGTTGGTTTCTCACCCCAATACTCTTTGATGCTTTAGATCTTGGCAGGGCAGGAGAGCAGGGAAGCCTGGAAAAATGTAAACAGAGAGGTTTACTCAGAAGTAAATCCACAAAGGAGGGCCCTTCATCCAAAGCGCCCTCCTTTGCAGATTTACTTGAGTAATCCTCTCTGTTTACATTTTTCCAGGCTTCCTTCCAGCCGAAAGAAGGAGCGAGTTTAGGGCTTGCCTTGCCATAATACTTATTGGCAAGGGAGGCGGGAGGGTGGTGAGAGAGAAGGAGGGTGCCCCCCCTTACGACCTAATAACGACACTTAAGAAAATCCTGGCCCCCGAAGTTCGAAAAAGAAAGTCCACTTCCTGGTTGGCGTTCCAGGTGCGGAAATACTCGAAAGTAGCATTTCTTACGAATTTCTTACGAAATGAATCATTTTCATAACTTTTTTCTCATGCCTAATATATATATACATATATATATATACTGTGTGTATATATACATGTATATATATATATATATATATATATATATATATGGGTTTCTGCACCTTCTTGAACATTTTGCAACACAAGTTTAAACATGTGAAAAAAACTATAGAAAACTCATTATCTGTCGAAGTGGGGAGAGAATATTTGATTTTTTAAAATGTGAGAATGAAATAAGTAGAAATTTACATCTGTATACTGGATTAGACATGCTCTTGTTATGATCATTTCAGAGGAAAAGCGAGACTAAACTGAAGGCTACCTGCAACTGTATCAATGCTGCATAAAACTTGTAATAAAATCTTGTCATATTATTTCTACCTATTCATTAGCATAAATATTGTTTTTGCTATGTTTTCAATTCCAACTTATTATTTTTGGTGAGCATGATGTTTGCTAATATTATTTTCTTTAAGATTGATTTGTCATGCTATTCTTTTCAAATAATTCTCACTGAGTCAAGAATTAAAAACATGGATGTTCTGTCATGCCTTTGGTTAGGCAGTTTCACCAGAGAACCATCTCTTTCCTATTTTAAGCCATGCTTTTGGTTATGTGACAGTTTTTAAGGATATTCCTCAGCCTCTGTTCATCTGAATTCCATACTTTCCACTGGCTCCATTTCAGAATCATTGCACTTATTTGAGCCTGATCACAGCTTTGACTTTTATCTCAGCCTTATTGCCACCCTCACCCTCAGAGAAACGCAAAGGAAACTCCTTTGGAACAAATTCTGCTATGATGAGGCCAGCTTGGATCACTATAAGTTGGGACTTACTTGGAGGAACAAAACAACAAGGTACCTTCTTAGGGTGTTTCCAGATAAGGATACACTCTAAGTACCTTATCTTTTTGTTTAAAAGTTAAAATAAAATAATTTAGAAGAAGGCTCTTGCCTCCATTCCATCACTGCCTTAGTAAGATTGTGACAATCCCATCAAACCAAGCAAAGTGCCGCTGTGTTTGGGAGAATCCTAGGTACTTCATATACTTCTCAATTGATTGGCTTCTTTGCTAAGGAAAAGGCCTGGTATGAAGTTGCTGAAGCATTTTTGTCAGCTTGGGAACTTTTTGTCCAGAATCATTAAAATTGAGAAGCAGAATGGATTGATCCATGAAGGCAGTAGCCGCACCTTCCGCTGTCTCCAATGTTGTTATTCTCCTTGCATGGAACAGGAGATCTCTCATAATATATGAGTGCCTCCATGGACTTTATCACATGAGACAAACAAACCAGCATTGAAGCTGGATGCATCATGTAACCAGTCCACCTCCTCACTATCTGTACCTTATTTGCTTGCTATTGATGGAAAAAACCTGTCAATAGCTGTCAATCCTGCAATGTTCACATCACCTATCTTGAGTTTGTTTCACTTCTATGCCAACTTGCCAGCAGTAAGATATTGTTAGGGTTGGGATTCTCCTCTTCTCCCTACATAGGGAAGTCCCCTTATTTGGACTCATTGCTTTCCCCATTTTTTAAAAAAATGAGGGAAAAACAGAGTGGCAGGACTAGCTGTTCCTCAGTTAAGAAGTTCTTGTGATTCATTCAAACTCTCCTACAGAGCTAAAACGTGATAGCGCCACCACACTTCAAATTATGAAATGAGGCCAGATTCGGAAATGGATGCCCAGTGTATGAATCTTCCCTGGTAGAATACTTGGAACATAGTTAATTATCTAACATATGCTGATACAATTGCTTTTATATTTAAAAACTGGAAACTGTCTTACTGTTAAAAACATATTCCAGCTGGAAGAACATGATCATAAAACAATTAATAATACATAACATTCTTTAAATCAGACCCATATGCATGTAATTGTCTTGCAGATTTATGACACATTTGGTATATGTCACTGTGACCTTCTTAAAGAATATTTTCCCAGATGTTTGCGGTTTGTTAATTGTGAATTTTGTGAGATGATAGATGAAGCTTCTATCAGCTTCTCTTTGAAACCGATGACTGCTAGCACAAATCCTCCTAAATATATACTCTTACTCCAGGGAAACTTTTCATAATAAAGATATAGTTAATTGGATTCTTATTATTTACAAAAGCTTCAGTTGTACTACATCAGTACTCAGAACTCAAAATATTTTACATTTTCAACTCTGGATTATAGGTTGTTCAGAGTAATGCTATTTCACATATTTGACCTTGAAAACAAACATAGGGCCCTTCTACACAGTCATATAACCCAGAATATCAAGGCAGATAATTGGATTGGATTATCTGAGTTGACACTGTCATATAATCCAGTTCATTGTGGATAAAAGCAAATCCTATTGAAATGAATGGCTTTAGTTGGAAGTTACTCAGTTCCTCTGTAGGACCAAGAAAGTTCCTAGATAATTTGTTGTATTTGGGTAGTGAAACAAAAAATCCATTTATGTTTTATATATGGTGTGTATGAAAGTAATTGTATGCACAACTTTTAAAAATAATTTTGTACATGAATCAAAGATGATTATCTCAGCCTCTCATGTGGACAATATTCAACATCAGTAAATACTCCCTGTGTCAGGCAAAAGATACACATATTTTAATTAAATAAGAACCAATCTGATTTTTCAATTCCTTTTGTTTTGAAAGACCAGAATGTTGTAAATTTTACATGTTGTTTTCCACCATCACCCTGCCTTTTTGAGCTGGAATGGCTCTTAATTAGAGAAACACTTTTTTTGCCTGAGGTTGTATTTCTTTTCTTTTTTCCCTGCAGTTCCTTTGATACTGTGTGTTTGTCCATTGATCCACATTTTTGATTTGTTAAAGGTAGATTTTTGTTGCCTGGTAAAAGATGGGCTATGCCTTTTCATAAAATGGAAGAACAATTTGCTTTTCAAATGATAAAGTTCCGTTTGTTTATTTAGGTTGCTGATCAATGCCTTCCTTCCTTCCAAACCTTGGTGCCTAATTTGAGAATAATTCCCTTCCCACTCCTCTTGGTGAGATTTTATTTTGCTCCTGTCTGCAGGCTTTGCTAGAAATGTGCTGTTTTGTTATCATGATTTTTCTATGCAATGTTTGTGGAACATGGTATAAAACCTTCCTTCAACAACTCTGAGAGGACCGAGTCAAATATTGCAGCTCAGAATCTGCCATTTTGAAAAAGTTGGAACTCCTTTGCAAAGCCAAACCATCTCTGCAGGGAAACATGCTTCTCATAATGAATCTTTTTTTAGCTGAGAGGAAAAATTGTGGCATTCCTTGTGCAACTAATTACCCCATTTCATGTGGTTATTCACACTTTATGTCTAGCTCTATCTCTGTTCCTTTCCCTTCTGCCAAGAGAGATATGCCAAACATTTTCAAGATTAAGTCAGAGTCAAGGCTGTCCAAATAGCTCATGGTGTTTGTGGAAAAGCAGACGTGATATTGAAGCTTTGTCACCTCTCTCTGGAACAGAGATGGATATTGTACAGCTGAAGCCTGCATGTTGCCTACAAAGGATTTTTGGCTTTCAAAATTTCCAAAAGATCCCCAATTGCCCTCAAAATTTGGAAGTAAAAAGTAAGTGGATAAAAGGTCTCAAAATGTCTCTTCCTTTAAAAAAAACTTTTTATTGATTTTGAACATTTGTGTTATCAGGAATAAGAATATAGTGATGTGAGAGAAGTTCACAATAGGGGTTAATAGGGGTAAGGTTTGTATGGTTAGTGGGCAAGGTGTGGGTTTTGGATAGGGGAAAGGTATGGATAGGGAAGGGAAAAGGGGGGGGGGAAGCAGTGATAATAATATATACATGTTGACTTCCACTCTTCTCCAAGTGAGTTTTTCTCTATTTGTCCTTGTTTTTCTTCTTTTCCATATGTTCTTCAAACAATTTCCAGTCTGTCTTTTTCCTTGGGATTCCCGTATTTTTTCTCAAGAAATAGGTTAGTTTGTCCATGTCCTTTATATTGTAAATCTTATCTATCCATGTGTCCAGTTTGGGTATTAGATCTGTCTTCCATTCTTTAGCGAAGACTCAAAATGTCTCTTCCAGAGGGCTTAATTAATGCTGATTTTCCCCTTCTAGCCTCTCAGCAAAAAATGCCCCCCTCCATCTGGCCATTAAAGCTGGAAGTGACCCTCAGGGTACTTTTAAAAACTGGAAATCGTGTGGTGTATCCCACCTTGGGCAAAAATCACCATTCTCATCCAGCCCAACTGCCAACCGCTGCATGATGAGGTGGTTCTCATGGGGAAAGTGAAGTAGCCAGGGACATGGATCAGCATCACACACAGATAATCCTTGAACTGTAAAATTGTGAGGCAACTTGCTAATTCACACCAGTTGCTCTATGATGAGAACTTTTGCTGCCAGTTGCCAACTTCCACCTTTGAGGAAAGATGCCTAATCACATGTTCAGCATCCGTTGAAGATTTTCTTCTTTCTTCTTGGTTAGTTTATTGAAATGGCAGAAAGTTTTGGGATGTCTACTTTTTTCAGGGGCCTTGTATAAGCAGAGTCCATTGTACTGAAAAAACTTGGATCTCTAAAAGTAGGCATATGGACGTATGCCTGTTTTCACTGTTTATAGTCAGTTTCAAATAATGTGTCCTTTGGGAGTGCAAACAATGTGAAAATCTGCATATCATTATGCTGCTCTCAGCATCCTCTGTGTCATAATGCTCAAATTCCTTTTTATGTTAGGCAATAAGCAATTCGGGCATGTGAAATACAAAAGACGCAGTCCTGACCTCATAAAGTTCAATGGGAATTTAGCCACTAACATCAGCAGAATCAGGATTGTGTACAGTGGCCATAAGTCTAACAAGGAAATTCTGTTCATGAGTCACTCCCAGGTGAGCTTTCCTGTGGAGCACTGATCATGCAAAAAAACCCGCACTTTAGGCAGCAGATTCTTCAAAAAGTTGATTTTATTTTGACCCTTTAAAGGGTAAATATTTCAAAATATTATTGCTATGCTTGAATACTGCATTTTGAAGACTATGAATGTAATGCCTACTTAAGCAAAGGTGAGCAAATCCTGGTGCAAGCAAAGTTTCATTCATGCAATAAGACTTAGCCCTTATTCGCTTCTGCCCAACATATTCCTGTGTCTACATCTTGGGGAATGGTTTCTTATAGTCATAGACAGGCCTGGATTAACCCCTTTTGGCGCCCTAGGCCACACTTTGAAATTACGCCCCCAAACCAACTTCTACCACACACCCCCCCACCTCCTCCTCCTCGCAGCACCGTGCAAGGAGGAAGCGAGGAGGAAGAGGCGGATGTAAGCCCCACCCCTGGGGCCGGCAGGGCTTTCCTTTTTTTTGAGTCAAGGACGAAGGGCGCGAGGAGGAAGGAAGGAAGGGAAGCCCCTGGGCCCTTGCAGTGTGCGCACGCCCTCCTTCCTTGACTCAAGGAAGGAGGGCGCGAGGAGGAGGAGGTGGAGGGAAGCCCTGTCCCCCGGGGCCGCTGCCAGGCATGCGCAGCAGGAGGGCGCGAGCCCCTCTGCCTCCTCCACCATGTTCCTGGGTGCTGCGCATGTCCGGCAGCGGCCCTGGGGACTTCCCTCCTCCTCCTCGCACCCTCCTTCCTTGACAAGGGGGCGAGGGCGATGGTGAGAGGGGGTGCCATTCCCTCCTCCCCTGCCCCCTCGCAGCACTCTCCCCTTGCTCTACCCTAAGAGAGAGAGAGAGAGAGTTGAGTTGCGGTTTTGTTTCAACATCTTTTTGGGTCCGTGTGAATTGCGCCCCCCTTGGCTTGCGCCCCTAGGCCATGGCCTAGGGCGGCCTTATGGGTAATCCGGGCCTGGTCATAGATCAACAGCAATAATGTAACAAAAGGTAATCAAACCCAATTTAAGAAAGTAATAAATAAAATCATAGAGATGCTGTAAAAAGTGCTTTTCTTAAAGTGTACTGAATTGAAAAAGAATCCATCTTGCTTCTTGGTAACATCCGCAGACTCATCCTTTAAACAGAAAGATGCCAGAATTTCACAGCTTCTTGAATAAAAATTCACAATCATACTCTTATTTGGTTCCCTATACAAAATGTAGCATAAAAGCTCCAGGTCTACAAGAACAAGATTTCATTTGAGTAAAATCTTGTTGAATGGGCCTGCTTAGCAAAGCAAAAATCAGTGCATTAAGGCAAGCATTCATAAATTCTCTCCTTAATTTAAAATTAGTTAATAGTTAAGGCTGAGGCAATTTCATAAGTGACCTTCGAAAGGTTATTACAGGAAATGAGAAGAAAGGATCTTGTAACTGTATGTTCTTTAGCCTTATAAAAGAGAGTTGTGCATTCTTTAGAACAAAGGGAGAAATCCAGCCTAAGAATCTTCTTTCCATAATCCTCACCCATCAATTAACAAAGGAATCAGGAAATGCAATAAGCAAATGTCAGTAGAAGAACAGTAGGTAACAGCTACCATAGCCACAATTTTGGGAAAATTATTCATATTTATATTCAACTGATTCTATACTCAATTCTGGTTATATAAATAAGTTTCTCCATAGCTGGTAGTAAACCCAAAAATCTTCCTCAGGACCTTTGGCTGGATACCTTCAAACTGAGGGCCCATCCAGACTGGCCCAAAAATTGGGACCTAAATGAATTAATTAGATACCCCATTAGACCCCATTAGGCCTTCCTGAAAGGCCCAGGTCTAATGTGGTATTGGGCCTGTCGAGGACTACCCAGGGGTTAGTGTCCACTGCCATATAGCTTCTTTAGGCTTCCAAAAGCCCAGAGAAGTGGGATAGTAGCCCCCTCCCCTCCCAGCCCCCCCATTCCCTCACCCAAAACTTACCCCATGGGCTTGCCAGACACAGAGACCCCCTTCCCTCCTCTACTCCAGCGTCATTGTGAAGCAACTCCACAACTCTCCAGAGAGACCCTCCATGACTGGCAAGCCAGTGGGGTAAGTTTTGGGAGAGGAAATAGGGGGTTGGAGGGTGGATGCATGCCCTCTGGGTCAACCTTTGGTTGACCCAGAAGGGCATGTAGCCACCATGGGAGGGAAATCCCAGGGTTGTGGGAGGGGATGGGGACTACAACACAGGCAAAAACTGGTTAGTTTAACCTGTTTTTGCCTGTGCTTTAGTCATGCCTGGAAGCATCCTGAGAGTGAAATCCATGCAATATATCTCATGCTAAAGTCAGCTATACAATGGAGATGGGCAAAGTGTAACATTTAATGAAATAATCAACCTCAGTACAAAAATATAAGCACAGGCATCACCGTGAGATTGCCTGTTGATTATAACTGTGAGTATAATCAATTGCTTGCATCCAATGCTTCAACCAAAACACTGCCATTTTGCACTAGAATACCATTTTTCTTTGTACAAGTCTCTTGTTCAGTTACATTTCCCTTTAAGACCAATTTGTACCTATTATCTTGGACTTAGTATACAATGGAACCACAGTATCTTCTGGCATTTGAATCAAGGATCTTCCATGGATACCAATATTCATGGTCCCATTACATAATTTCTCCATACTGTGCATCATTTTATTATTCTGTTATTTCTCATCTTACTCCCTTTTCTTTAAAGCTAAGGAGCCCCAAATATTTGTGACTTTTCCTTATAAGAGTACTTAATCAAACACTGTAGAATCAATACAGTTTGATGCCACTTTAACTGCCATGGCTCAATGTTATGGAATTCTAGGATTTGTTATTTGGTAAGGAATCAGCAATCTTTGGCAGAGAAGGATAAAAACTTTGTAAAACTACAACTCCCATTATTTTATAGCATTGAGCCATGGCAGTTCAAGAAGTATCAAACTACATTAATTTGACAGTGGAAGATTTATAGTAGTAACAAGGCGTACTAGTCCCAGGCCTTTTGTTTGCCTCTCATTTGGCAATGAGTTCTGCAGGAGCCGTGGGTCCTTGTTATAGCGATTTGAAACAAAACCTAAAATACATTTTATGTAGAAAGGCACCAATGCAAGCTAATGCTTGAATTCATTATTTTTTCTGCTTTGAAAGCTCTTGCTGATTTTCAGAAAAAGGAAGAAATGCAGAACAGCTTTTTGATTTATGGCTTCTCTAAGTATATCCTGGTAATTTTTGGCACCAAGAAAAAACATTGATCTAATCTTGGCAGAAGTGAAGTCATTCATTGCTTTCCTGCCGCCTATCAGTTTCTCTCAGCATGGAGAATAAAGCTAGCCAAGGAACCCCTTGTCTCTGAGCCTCTGCTAAATTGTCTCTGCACCAGGCCTTTTTTTGTCCTTACTTGCTTGTTGATGTTTTCTGGCATCTTTGCTCAACACATGTACATGCTTATCCATGAAAACATACACTCATACATCCCGATTTGCATTCCATCTCCCCTATCCCTCTTCCCATTATTACATTTCCACATATGAAGTTGGGAAACCTACATTTATAATCTAGCCCCATCTATACAGCCACATAATGTGGCATAGGAAATGGATTCACCTGCATCATCCAAATGACACTCGGCCGATCTATTTCATAATAGAATAATCCTGATTCTACACATTTATTCCAGGTGTAAAAACATCTGCAAAGGTCCAGATCTTACTGGAATATCTTTTTTATAATTGGTTTTTATTCACAAAGACAGACAAACATCAACAACAAAGAATTACATGTACATATACTCACTCCCTCCCCTCCCCCTACTTGCACTCTTGCGAGTTTCCTCGCTACAGACATACCGATGACGGGACCTATACTACATATAACACATATATACTATAGGTAAAATACCGTCACCACACTCCCCTTACCCCCCCAAAAAGAAAAAAAAATAACATTTTCAACTTCCTTTCGCTTAGGATGGTGCCAATGTTCTTATGTTGTGACTTAAAGTTTTCCCTTATTTTTGGTCCTTTGGATTTCCTTTATATTTACAAATATTTGTAGTTAATGCTTTTAATATAGTCTGTAACCTTATCCCAATTTGTTTTTGAATGTCGATTTTGAGCAATGATTTGGGTCAGTACGTCCATATTCATAATGTCTAGTGCTTTTACTAGCCAATTATGTATTGTTGCTGTTTCCTTAGCTTTCCACATTCTTGCTATACAAATTCTTGCAGCTGTTGTGAGGTAGAAAAAATTTTTTGTCTTCATTTTTTTCTATTTGGAAGTCCAGGATTCCCAGTAGGAAGTATTCTATTTTAAATTCAAAGTTTATGTTAAGAATTTTTTTCATCACTTTGTGCACTTCCCACCAAATTTTTTTTATCACCTTGCACTCCCACCACATATGGAGCAATGTCCCTGTATTCTCCCCACATTTCCAGCATTTACAACTTATTTTTCCCTTACTGCATTTTGCAAGTTTTTCTGGCGTAAGGTACCATTTATAGAATACCTTCACCCAGTTTTCTTTTATCTCAGTAGCATATGCGTATTTGAGTTTTTTATTCCAAATTTCCTCCCATTTGGCTAGATCAATTGTATGACCTACAGCTTTTGCCCATTTCAACATCACTTCTTTAATTGTATCTTCTTCTGTTGTCCAGGATAATAGTTGTTGATAATTTTTAAAAATCAACTTGGTGTCTCTCTTCATGATTTTATCCCAAAATGTCTCTTTTAATTCAAACCCGTTTTTTTATCTGTCTTGTAATTTTCTTTTATCTGCCAATAATGGAACCACGATGTGCTTGGCTCTATCTGTTGGATTTCCTGTAGTGATTTTAAATTCACTTCTTGGTTCTTGATGTTTAGTATTTTCTTATATGTCAGCCAGTTTTCGCTAGGAAGTTCTTTCTTGTGATTGGCTTCCGTGGGGGAGAACCAGAGCGGTGTTCTTACATAGAGTCTTTCTTTATATTTGTTCCAAGTTTTGATCAGTGAAGATCGCACAAAGTGATTGTTGAAGTTTTTCTCTACTTTCTGTTTCTCCCTCCAAAGATAACTATACCATCCTCGTCGCAGATCCTCTCCTTCCAATGCCAGTGTTTCCTTTTTCTCCAAGGTGGCCCAATCTCTCAACCATGTCATTGCTGCTGCATCATAATTGCAAATCTGGGAGAGCAAGTCCTCCTCTTTTTGTTTCATCTCTCAAGTATTTGAAACTGATGCGCACTTTTTTGTTTTTCCAGATAAAGTTGGTAATATCTTTTCGCCACTTATTTAGTGTAAATTTAGTTCTAAGAATAGGCAAGGTTTGGAAGATGTAGAGTACCTCCGATAAGATGTTCATTTTTACCAGTGCTATCTTGCCTAATAATGAGAGATTTAATTTCTCCCATTTCTCCATTTTTTTCTTCACTTCTTTCCACTTTCTCTCATAGTTGTTTTTCAAGAGTTGTGCATTACTACCTGTCATATATAGCCCCAAATATTTTATCATTTTAGCTGTCTTTATTCCTGATATTTCTTGAAGTTCACTCTTTCTATTACTATTTATGTTTTTTGTGAGGAAGTTTGTCTTTTCTTTGTTGATTTTTAGCCCGGCCACACCTCCAAAGGCCTCTATTTCTTCCCACCACTTTGTCCATTGGTCCAGTGGATCTTCACAGGTATGGTGGCAGTGGGGACTGTCTCCTGGGATTGCTATTCACAATTTCAGGAAAAAGTTTCTGAAATCATCCTTCCTCCCCAGACAGCCTGGGGAGGAAGGATCCAAAACGCTTCCCATCCTAAGCATTCTTGATAAGGGATACTCAGTCTATATTACACATTATATAATTGCTTAGTTTACTTAGCTAACTGCCCAAAAAACCTTTTTAAAACCATTCACCTATGCTGTGATCATCACCCGCCCTTTCCTCCCCTTTTCCGCATATGATGGAGGAAAGGGTGGCGGGGCAACACACATTGCCACCCTTTATCCCATATGATGGGGATAGGGATAGGGCACCTGTCCCATCCCCACCATATGATGGGGGAAGGAGAAAGGGCAAGTGGAGCACCAAGAGGCACCGCACGCACCTTCCCTTTCACCAACAACTGCTGATGCAATGGCACAATTCCCCCCCAGGCTATGTGAAGAGATTTCCCCATACTATAACTTGGGGGTGTCAAACTCATTTTCATTGAGGGCCACACCAGACTTATGGTTGCATTCACGGGGACGGAGAATCCCTCTATACAGAGGGCCAACTTTGTTTTACAAGTCAGTGCTTTTTGGTTTTTATCCAGTTTGGGTTCCCAGATTTTATTGAATGACAACTCCCACCACGTTCTATTATTTGCCATGTGGACTGAGGATAATGAGAAATGCAACCCAATAGCACATGTGGCTCTGAGGTGGGAAAGGGTTAAAGGACATTTTAAAGTTAGACATTATATTCACAAGTATTGTATCTAAAGTCAAACCCCACTCTCCTGACTAGACAGAACAAATTATAGTCCAGATCAGCTCTATACATGATGTCTAATGATGGGGAATACTCAAGTTGTAGTCCAGCAAGTGGTGGGCTATATCAAATGACATGATGGGCCAGATTTGGCCCATGGGCTTTGAGTTTGACACATGTGCTGTGCACACAAAAGAGGGAAAGGCATATGAGGGAGATTCTAGATAGAACTGGAGCTCCAACAACACAGGTTTTCAGCTCACACGGAAGCCTCTGAGAACACAACCAAGTGAAGATCAGGGGTCGTGCTGGGGTAATAGCTTACCCTAACAAAAGGTCATTCCTTTTGTCAAATCATGCACCACCTCTGCAAACAAATAGATGCGACAAACCCTGTAGGGAAATTTCCCATCTGAAAGTTTTTGTGCTGTACACCCAGAGGGAAGACTCATGACAGGTGTGACATTGTCAATGCATTCAAGGGACTTGTTTAAATATTGCCCACAATGTTGCGAAGTGGCTGGGTCTTACTATAGACTCCTTGATATGGGCTGTGTTGGCTAAAGAAATATGCTTCTCAGACTTTTTGCTGTCTTGGATGCTTGTATGGAGCAAATATAAGAGAAGTTTCACATCTACAGTTCCCCCAAAGAAACACTACTGCAATAAATAGCCAGTTACTGCTCCCCTACCTGCCACACAAACTTAAAGTCAAGTCAGAGAGCATGAGGAGAGGTTTGTTATCATAATGGGGCTGGGAAAGAAAGGTTTCAGTGTTCTCAGTGGTGACATTAAGCCCTCTGCTTCAGGATGAAGGATGATGTTTTCATACTTTTATTTACTGCTTTATTGAGTCTCTTGATTTATTGCAATTGTGATTATTGGCTTGTTTTGTGGTACATCACTGACAGGACTACTGCTATCAGGTGACTGATAAATGAAATAAATATAAACTTGACAGAATTTCAAGATTCAGAAATCAGCACACACAAAGTTATTTTCCAAATTCAGGAAGAATGGTAGCATAACAAAGATGTTGATGTTCACATATTATTATGAACATTACCATAATCATAACCTTTAATAAAATGATTTTCATTTATTTGTATAGTGTTGTCTCTCTACATGATGTCTTAAAAGTAAAAGAATAACATAACAGTTCTAATGAATTAAACCATTAAATAAAAGGAAAAGGCGGTGACAGTGATTAAGTTCAACAGATACTGCCTCTTTTTTTCTTCCTCTAAAGTTGGGCTGGAGGAAGGCCTTTTAATCTCCTTCTGGTCTTAGGCATGATGGAGATGTACTACATTACTGTCTAGAACCATGGTTCTCAACCTTTGGTTCTCTAATAGTTTTGGACTTCAGCTCCCACAAGTCCTAATAGCTGGTAAACCGGTTGGGATTTCTGAAAGTTGAAGTTCAAAACATCTGGAGAACCAGTTTGAGAACCACTGGTCTATAAGGTCTTCATTGCCTTGTTGCTATAAGTGCATACAACCATGACATCACAGTAAAACATGTCCATGCCAAAAGCCTGTTTGGGAAAGGTTGTATTTTAGGAATGGCAATGATTCATAATGTGCCAAACTTTCTTTAAAATGTGTGCACGCATACGTTAACGCACATGTGTGCTCACACACTGCTTTCACTTTGGATGGATCAGCCTCTTCCCAGCTCTTGATTTCCTTGAAGATTTAAGGAAATCTTTCTCTTCCCCCCGCCCCCACCCGGGCCCCTGCTTTCCCTTAAAGGCAGCTTCTCAAAGGAAAATAATAAAAGATATTTAGAAATGGTCTTTTAATGCTTCTGACCATTCAAGCTTACTGTGCATGTCCCTTTTGTCATCAAAGGATATTGTTCCTTAGCATTCTGTAAGTGTTCCGTGAATGTTAACAGTCAGATAAAGAAAATGCAAAAGAAAAATAAAATGAGTGTTTAATTTACATTTCTTTGTTGAATCTGGATGTTGGCCATTTTGGAAAAGCTTGAAAAGAAGCTTGGACTGCTGTTACAAGCTACATATTTTGTGAATTATTGAAGGGTTTTTTTTGTGATGAGGGGTAATCAGAAATTTCATGGTATATCTAATGGAAACTTAGTGGAGGCAAAAGAGGAATCTCTGGTCATTGTAAATCTGGAGTGTGAAATGCCTATTCCTTGTGTATGTGGGACATAACCTAACAAAGTTATTCATGCTTATGTAAGAGAAATACTAGGGAAAGTTACTCTTTAAACAACTACACCCATTTTTTTTGAAGTTTTACGAAACTTCATCATTTTTTAAAGCAATCAGTATACGAAGTTATTTTAACATGGTTTCAACTGTTGACATATTGTGTAGAGCTGTATGTCTTACAACAATCCTGTAGAATAAACCAATGTTATTATTTTTGTTGCTGGAGGTGAAGTGGTTTGCCTAAGCCCTCTTCTAAATTCATCCTAGTGCTCTTCCACACAGCCATATAACCCAGAATATCACAATATCTGCCTTGAACTAGGTTAGAATAATAGAATCATAGACTTGGAAGAGACCTCGTGGGTTATCCAGTCCAACCCCCTGCCAAGAAGCAGGAAAAAGGCACCCCGACAGATGGCCATCTAGCCCCTGTTTAAAAGCGTCTGAAGAAGGAGCCTCCACCACACTCTGGGGCAGAGAGTTCCACTGCTGCCATATATTCCAGTTCAAATCAGATAATGTGGGACTTTATTTGGCTGTGTGGAAGGGGTGCTAAATATGAGATTCAGATTGCTACTTGCTTCTTTATAGGTCCGTTTCTTAACTACTACACTGCAGAGTTTGTATCTGTTAAAACAAATTATCCCATACACTAAATATAATGAGCATATTTTAAAAAGTCAGTCATTGTGAAATCTTGATTTATTTGTTTATTGGTTCTCAGGGCCCTTCCACACAGCCATATAATCCACTATATCAAGGCAGAATAACCCACAATATCTGCTTTGAACTATTTGAGTCCACACTGTTCACTATTTCTTTAGGGTTTGTTACCATTTCTGAGATTAGTACAGGAATGTATCCTCTTTGGATAAGGTTTCTTTCTGGTGAAAAGAAATTAAAAAGGGGAGCAATCAAACCTTTTCCAGAAGAGAATTCCAATATCTTATCTCCACACTTCGACTTTATAGGTCAAAGATTGCATCTTGAACTGAGCTTGGTAGCAGATTGCAATTGGTACGGTACATACCTTTCATACCTTTCATATGTGGTTTTTGAAGTACACACCCAACAATACTGTGGTATGTCTAAAACATTTTGCAGGGATTTTGCAGGGATGGTAGCTTCTGAATGCTTTTCAGGTTTGGCTCCACATAGAGTGCTTTGAAAAGTTTACAGTAGTCTAAATGGGGAATCTGACCAGATTCATTTCACTTGGCCATATTTTATACCAACAGAACAAGTATTGTGATTTCGCTGGAGACTAGGGTTCAAATCCCAGCTCAGCATTAAGCCCATTGTGTGAGCTTGGGCAAGTCATGCTCTCAGCCTTAGAGGAGGCCATATTGTGCCACCACCACCACGCCCCCCCCCCCAAAACACATATGATAGCTTTTACTTAGGGTCACCGTAGGTTGGAAACAACTTGAAGGCACCCAACAATAACACGACAGATTGAAAATATGTATCATAATACAAAGAGAAATATTAGGCAAATACACAGAGACACATGCATGTAGATACAGATATTACATGTTTTGCTAATAAATGTTGCAAACTCATCTATGCTACATATGCACTGATGAAGCAACATTATTTTGCATGCAATTACATAAATCCATCCATTCATGGCTGGAGTTTGAATTTGGCTGAAAATAGATACACAGACTGGGATTTCCCTTGTATTGGCTGATCACGTGGAGAACCCAACGGGGAGCAGACTTGTGCATTTCTTCTTACACTTCCCACCCAGCCCTGGCAAACATAGCATTATGTAAAGTGCTATCCAAAATCAACTGGAGGTCCACCATTGCCCACTCCTGTTTTCAGATATTGTTTATGTAAATTTATACTTATTTTCTTTACTTTTATGACCACTCTCTCCCAAACCTAAAATTTCCCATGTATAGAGGTAAACTATATCATTATTTCGCAGATGCTTACCCTGCGTCTCTGCAGCCCCTTCCACACAGCTGTATAAAATCCATATGGACCTGGATTATATGGCACTGTGGACTCAGATAACCCAGTACAAAACAGATATTGTGGATTATCTGCCTTGATATCTTGGGTTATATGTCTGTGTGGAAGAGCCTTGGGTCTTTCTGAATTACTCACCAAGTTTGAAAAGGACCTGGAATCACTTCAGAGTAATTTGGAAGACCTTTGCTTGCTTTGGCCATATTTCAAATCTGTCTAAAACTTCCCAGTTCAGTCCAGAATTTGTCTCCCCTAGTTTTGCATAATAATTCTGGTGCCAATTGAAAATTTTCTCCTCCCAACATTACTACTATCATTCAGAAGCTGCAAGATCTAACAATGTTTCAGTGAATGTGTGGGGAAGGAAGTCTTTGAATATGGGCAGATGATGCTACTATTGCTAAGAAAAGCTTCAACAATACAGATGGAAAGCAGTATGAATACATTTTATTTTGCACCTCTTAAGCCTCTTTCACACAGTTGTATAAAATCCACATTGAACTGGATTATATGGCAGTATAGACTCAGCTAACCCAGTCCAAAACAGATATTGTGGATTATCTGCCATGATATTCTGGATTATATGGCTGTGTGGAAGAGCCCTTATTTATCAGATCTCAGCCCTGGTGGTGCAGGTTATCATGTCTGACAAAATCTGCTGATTCAGGAATGGGTACACAAGATAGATTAAGTGAGAAATGAAGTTCTTATTTGACTCATTAATCTTCAGATTTACTGAATCAAGAATCTGGATCTAATGAACCATACACAGTATGCCAATCACCATATCTTCTCTGAATCATAGATCAAAATGTTGGCTAGAAGAGATGAAAAACATGATCCATGGAAACTTAAATATGTGTTTAATTCTCTACTGAAATTAATGGGGAGATGACTGGTTCCTGACCTTTTATTATTTTTTAACACATCCAAAATAATTGAAAACATTTTTTATTTAGTTTAGCGCTCACATTAATGTTTTAGATTGGGTTATGTGTTAAATGTTTAATCTGAGTAATCTTCCTCTTCCTCTATGAGTTTAATTCATTTTAGTTGTTTACTTTTGATTAATTGATGTGACCAAAATAATCAGACTGTCAAATCATTTACCACATTGTCTAGATGCAAGAATCAATGGGAACTAATCCTATCAGACTTATTATTAGCAATCATGAAACAACATTTGCCATATATCTCTGTTATTTGAATCGTGCATTTGAAGTAGTATGAGTTGAGGCATTTCAGTTGAATGGAAGAGATATCATTTACATGGCTTGTAGAACTTTATCTCATGAACCCACTATTTCATGCAATTGTGTTATCATTGTTAGTGGACCATAATAAGCACATTTGATATTACACCTATTTTCAGTATTGCGGTTGTGCTGATTCACCAATCCATGCCCCAACAATCTGAATTAGCAAATGAGTTCTTTCACTATTTTATTTACTCAGAGATCAGTTTCACTCAGTTCATTGGAACTTCCTAATACGTACTTTAGAATTTTAAATTCAGGGAAGAAATGACCAGCAGCCATGGTAGAATGACTGATATATTATCACAGGGTCACATTAGCTATATTAAGAAATTTGCTTTTTGTATTTCCAGGTCGTGGAACACTTATTTTTACACTACTGTTCTCTGGATTCAGAGAGTTGTAGTCCAAAAACATAGTTTTCCAAGCTCTAGGTAAGTTCTGTGTTGTTTCATTTATTTGGCAAAGAATGGTCTTGGAAACAGCTGAATTATGATTTTGCAAGGGGTTAGGGTAGTCCGGCTTCCTAGGCAGGTATCATGTCATAAGCAGTTGAATGACTAATGGATGATTCCTGGCCATCTGTTTCCACTCCAGATTTTGCACAGCAATCCAGTATGCCAAAACTTTGGGGAGGGTAGCAAGGAAATCTACCATGCAGCACGATTTATTGCTATTGAGAACACAACAAATACTTTTCCCATATGGAAGCACTATTTCCCCCCATTTTATTAACCCAGATGCTGTTTGGTAACCTCAGTTGCCATTGGCAAGCATTCACTAAAGCTTCCTAACCAAATACTGTACAACAATTAAACATCATACTGATTTAATAGGTAAATAGTGCCAAAATATTTTGGTTTCCCCCTCTAAAGTGGGGTAGCCTCAATTGTCTCATGTTTTCCTTTTGTTGGTATGAAATCTAAACTTGTTTAAAAATTTTCTTTTCACAATGCTTAGGATTTTTTTTAAAAAAAACACACACACAAAGATTTAATGCTATGTTTATATCCCAAGAGGAAATATACAGTATTAGGTTAGTTTTAGTCCTTACAGATAAAAAGAAATATGTCTTCATATAGCACATATTTGAATTTTTTTCACCACAAGATGCAGTGATAGCCACTGACTTGGATGGATTTAAAAGAGGCTAGACATTCCTTGGAACATATGGGAATTCTGGTGATTGGATGGTCGAAATATGGAATAAATAAACAAGTGATCAATGGCTATTAAATATGTCTGCCATGTTTTAACTCTGAGTCCAGAGACAGTTTATCTCTGTATAGCAGTGATTGGGCAATCAAAGCAGGAAGATACTATTGGACATCATTAATAGATGCAATGAACCATGACCAACAGCAATTTTCCATCTGGTGGTTGGGACTAAGGTGCTTACGGAAGATCCTTCCCATTTAATCAATGTTATAGATGTTTCTATTTGTTGTTTTGGTGTGTGTGCTTAATGATGTATATTTTAATCTGGTTTTATTTTTTATTGTTTCATCTCTTTAATGTTTGCATTTTGTGAATTTTCAACAATGTGTGTGTTTTTAATTTCTCATAAGTCACTTTGAGTCCAAAACAGGAGAAAAGGTGGGATAAAAAAGAGGAGGAGCAGGAGGAGAAAGATCTGTAAATAACTTGTATTCATATTCCCACAATTATGGTGTTATTGTGATGTTTGTGAAAGTCCCCAACCCTTATTTACCAGGCATCATCCATTGTATGCAACAAATGTCAATTTTCCTATTAATTGAGCCTCAGGATACTGTTGTTTCCACTACCATATTCACTGCTAAGACTTTGTGAATGTTTTGACATGCTTGTGCTACTCTTAGAAAACATCCCTTTCCTTAAAAGAAAAACCGCAAATAGCTGAAAGGTAAGGAAGACATCAGGCCTCATAGTTAAATCTTTGCAATTCCCCGCCTCCCCCCAAAACTCCACACTGGTTTTTTTTTCTGCCATGGAATTCCCTTTCTCTGCCAGATTTGTGTCATTCTTGTTAAGGGTAGTGTGGAGAGCCTTTTCAAATATAATATTTGAACTCATTCATTTTAGCTGTTGGGGGGGACGGGACGGGATGGGACGGGACTAAAAGGAATGCATTAGTATCCATTGTCATATTTGGTCACATTTATGGATTCTTCATTCATTCTAATCATTCAACGTTAAATGAAGAAATTTTGAAATTTTGCTAAGCATAAACTATTATTTAAATTACTATCTGGAAGAACTTCTGATATATCTCTATTTTATCAAAAACAGCTACTTCTAGAAATTAGTTCAGAGCTACATTTTAATTTCAGCAGAAGCAGTCTTTTTTCTTTTTTCTTTTTTAAAAAAAGACTCTTTCTCTCCTACCATCCTGTTTCAAGGATGTTATTTTCACTACAAAATCTGTGGTTGATGTTGGTAATGAACTGGTTGAGGTTGGAAAAATTGAAGCTTATTTGAGACAAAACAGAAATGCTCCTGGTCAGTCAAAAGGCAGACCAGGGAATCTGTCAGTGTTGGATGGGTTATACTCCCTCTAAAATTTCTCAGGGTAATTCTGTGCTCATATTTGAATTAGGATACCAAGGTTTTTGGTGGTAGTTGGGTGTGGGTTTGCATAGTCAAAGCTAGTGTGCCAGATGCACCCATTCCAGGAGTTATCAGCTCTGACAAGGGAAACAGATGCCTTGATTATATCCTATTTTGAGTACTTTAATTTACTCTCTATAGTGCTGCATTTGGAAACTTTAAAAAATATTTTTATTGAAGTTTTAATAAGGAAAGAGGGGGGAGAAGGACAAATGGGGCTGTTAATGGGGAAGGGGTGAATAGATGAATGGGACATCTGAAAAAAGGGGGAGGGAAAGAGGAAAAAGTAAAAGGAAAGGGGAAAAGATTCTCCAAAAATATATAAAATAATATTTAAAAAAGAATATCAAAAAGAAAATAAAAAGAAGAAAAAATCAAGATCAAAAATATAAAAATATATTGAAGTTTAAAAAATGGAAAAATAAAAAGAATATGTATATTAAAAAAGAAAGAAAGAAAAAAAAATCTTGATTGCTGACTTCCAAATTCTTTTTATTGAGGTAATTAACTTCTTGTTCCATCTTATACACTATTCACTCCGTCCTTTGTTGTATCTATCTACCCTTTATGTCCCAAAAATTATTTAATGTCCAATCTGTACAATTTTTGGTTTTACAATTTATGTTTTCAGATAGTATGTCAATATGTTCATATTTCTTATGTCTAATATCTTTAATTTCCATTTGTCTTTTGTTGGGATTTCTTGGGTTTTGCCATTTTCTAGCATACACAATTCTGGCCGCCGTGGTCATGTAATTAAATAAAATATCTTCATTTTCTCTATTTTTATATCCGACATCCCTAGTAAATAGTATTGAGGCTTCATCTGGAATTTCATTTTTAATATTCCTTGCGTATTGGCATAGATCATTTTCCATTTTTTTGCGAGTTCACATCCCCACCACATGTGAAAAAAGGTTCCTGTTACCTTCTTACATTTCCAACATCTGTCTTTGATGTTTTTATAAAATTTGGCCAATATCTGTGGGGTTATGTACCATTGGTACATCATCTTGTACCAATTTTCCTTAAGATCCATTGAGTATGTATATTTTATCCTTTTATTCCACATCGACTCCCAGTCTACCAGTTTGATTGGTCTTTTGATGTTGGCTGCCCATTTTATCATGCATTCTTTGACTTGTTCTGTCTCAGTTGACCATTGAAATAAAATTTTATATATCTTTGTTATTCTTTTTGTTTCAGATGACAAAAATTTGTCCCATATTGTATCTTTTTCTGCAAAACCTATTTTCTTGTCTTTATTATAATATTCTTGAATTTGTTTTGTATTGGAACCATGATATATTTTTATAATCAAAATTTTATTCTTCTTGTGATTTTATAACATAATTTCCTTGTTGTAGTTTTAGAATTGTTTTGTATGTTGGCCAATCTTCTCTGCCCCATTCTCTTCTAGTGATTACTTCTAAAGGTGAGATGTACAGCTGTGTTTTTGAAAGAATCTTGATTTATAATTTTCCCAAATTTTATGTAACGCTGAGTGCACAAAGTGGTTTCCAATTTTTTTTCTACTTTTCCTTTATTATACCATATGTACGCATGCCACCCTCTTCTTAGGTTGAAGCCTTCTAGTGTTAAATTCTTATTTTTGCTTAATAACAACCAATCTCTCAGCCAGATAAGTCCGCTAGATTCATAGTACAGTCTTAAGTTTGGCAAGCCGAATCCTCCTCTCTCTCTTTTTCATCTGTTAAGTTTAACAGATTAATTCTGTGTTTCTTTCCGTTCCATATAAATTTTAATATATCTTCTTTCCAAACTTGGAATATCTGATAGTTTCTTATTATGGGGATGGTTTGAAAAAAGGAAAAGCATTTTGGGTAGCACATTCATTTTGATCACCGATATCGTTCCCATCAAAGACAAATTAAGATATTTCCAGTTTTCCAAATCTTTAAAATCTTTTTGGAAACGTCATTGAGTCCAAAATTCTACAGCTAGACTGCTGACTTGGGACCTCTTCACACAGCCTTGATTTTGGCAGTGGGAACAGATTTTTTTTTAGTTCAGCCATGGAGTCTGATGGTTTTACACACTCCAGAAATGTACTTCTTAGGCAACTCTGTGGCTGAACTGGAAAAAAAACATCCTGCCAGTGGCGGACAATAGGAGGCTCCCCATCTTTCCAGTATGGGTCAAGGCAGCTCAAGGAGGATTCCCCCCATGTGATGAGGTGGGGGGAAGCCAAGACAGTGTGGGGTATAGGACTACAGGCCCCCACGCCCCCTGGGTGGATGCTACCAGGACATGGTGAGACTGGCCAAATCCGGCAACATGTGTGACAAGGTCCTAGGATTAATCATAGTGAGCATGTAATTGCCTCACTGAAAGTACTTTACTGACTACAAATCATTCCAGGTACAGTTCAAAGTGTTGGTTATGAGTTATAAAGACTTGGTTCCAAACAATCTGCAAGATTGTATCTCCTTCTATGAACCTTGCCCAATTCTTAAGACATCCAGTGGAAGGGTTCTTTCACACTACCTACACAGCTACAGTTCTTCCCAGAGAAGACTACTTTGGTTCCTTCTATAATCTCTTTCTACAAACAGGTAAAGATCTTATTTCTTAAACAGCTTTTTGATTTTAAAAACCCCCAAACAATCCTATGATAGTATAGAAATGGGGTTTGTCAGAAGGCTTTTTGAAAATATGAAATGTACTGTACATTTACCTTTATTATGTTTAGAACATTACAAATTAATGACTGTACTATATTCACAGTTCCTAAATGTGAAGTCTACCAGGCAGCATTTGCAACAGAGGGAGGTATGTTCCCAATCATTTAGTAAGCAGCTAACTTTCCAACTCCTCACTTGTGGAGGTGGGGAAAATTGCAAATGGAATTGCATAGAAACAACATCCAGCTCCTTCTTGATGCACAGGGGAATAGACCCCGTCAATCAAAGCAGCTGTTTCCCAGTAAGTGGTTACTGGGGGGAATTGGAATGGAATTAACTGAGTAACACTGTGAATAAAGGGCTTACACAAACATAAATTCTACGCAGGATTGCAGGCAATATTTTTTCAAACTGTTCTATGTTATAGCATATAACTCACCTTGGGTCCAATATTTGAAGAAAGGTAGCTAATGAATGACTGATTGAATGAATAGATATATAAGATGCAGGGGAGCCTCTGAAACAAGTTGAAAGGAAGGAATCAGAGTTGAATTTGGTTTACTTTAAAGATCTGGTATTTTGTTATTTTGACACTGAATTGTCTGGATCAATTCAGATTGGTTCAGGATTCATCTGAAAGCAAAGCACATCCCTTGCCTTCCCATTAGCTGAGCCAATGCAATAATTGCATTGTTTTGAGAGTGGGTGCTAGGCAGCTTTCATAACCATTCTCTGACTCAAAACCTGATGAAAAGATCACGTTGGTTGCTTAGAAAAGGGGAGTGAAGTGGACCTGGAAATGGTGACAGATGTAGTTCTCTTCAGACTATACCTCACATTTTATGACATGTAACAAACAGGAAACAGTGTATCATTCATCATTTTGTGCTGAGATTTAATTGGAAAAAAAGCAATCCGTTTTTAGTTTAAGGTACTATGGCAATGACTGTGGGTATGTGAAAGATGCACAGACAGGTATCAGGGAAACTTAATAAGGGTTTACACACATCACTGAGAATGCTTTCAGCATCAACAATTTCCATTGCCTCACGGTCTTCAATTGCATATTATTTGCTTTATTTTTTAATTACTTAGTATTATTTATGGATGTAGCCGAAAGGCAGGAAATATGCAAGAACTGAAGATTTAGGGATATATGCATGACAAATGGACTCAATAATGTGGGAGGGGAGATGTTTGGAATAAACTACTGGTAAGTTCTTAATTGTGCTCTGTAGTATAGTCTAAATCTCTGAGAAATAAGGAATCTTATAAATTCAGTAAGTTAAAGGATGCTGCACACATAAAATAAATTGGTAAAAAATTGAAAAACTTTGGATTCATTTAGATTCCCTTAAAAATCTTCATCAGTCTGTGCAGCCAGAAATGGAAAGTATAGCAGCAAATTTTTATTGCTTCCTTAAATAAATGCTTTATGATGGCAACACCGGTTTCAGTGTTATTCTGGAAACCACACAGAAAAGTAGGCTATTAACACTGCTCTTTTGTAGCAAACTATATTACAATTTCAAACAGTTTTAACCTTCCATTTTTGTTTGGTAACATTGATGGGAAATTTCTGTTAAAGTTATAGGAATGTAGACGCCTTTAATGTTTTTTGGCCACTGAAATCAATAGGGGCAGATCTAAGAAGGAACAATTCATTATTCATCCAAATAAACTGAACACAGGCAGATGAATAAACAAAATAGACTTTTTAGTTTAAGAGTTCAAAGCTTCCCTAGCTGAAGACACAAAGAAAAGAAATCTGGACCCAACATTTCAGATAAAAGATTTCAAATGAAAATGATTCATAATAGTGAAGATGAGTCAATAGGTGACTATGTCTTCGACCTTAGGTAGAAAGCTTACTAAAACTTGTGTTGCCGCTGGATCTTTGTTAAGAGTTTCAAGATAAGTTTTAATGGTTTGATTACCATCTCAATTGCTCCTGGAAAATATAAAAAGCTTCTCTTCCTGCAACATAATTATCAGTAATGGCTATATTTCCATCCTGGACAACCATTTGCAAAAATGTTTAAATTAGCTGTAGCACAAAAATATCATGAAGACTGTTAAGCTTTAATACAATCATTTCATAAAACATGAGTTCTGCACGGAGACATTGTTAGAATGCTATTAAGCTGATAGACTACATTCTAAATTTAATCACTTGTAAATTGACACGTGAAGCAATAAATAATTCATCTGAGATAAATGAAGACTGAGATGAACAAAATGAGATGTATGCATACTAGGAATGAAAAAAATTGAATTATTCCATTTGCAGAAATCTGTTTTGACTTATGGTAAGAGTTTTCTCATTGCCCCATTTCCTATATGTAGAAAAAGCAAGACAAACTGTGATAGATTCATGGGAAATGACAACACATTGACAGCTTTGGTTATTCTGTAGCTCTGTTCACTTTGTGGCCACAACGCTATTGGTAATTTATGTTAGGTTTGAAATAAAAATGAAACATTTTAAAATCCTATAATTTCAAGAGTTTTCTCTATCCTTCAAGAAAAAAAAGAAATAAAGTGAATTTACTGCACAAAACTCACTTTTTTCACAAAACCCACTTTCTGCACAGATCATGCATTTTCATGTAGGAAACATTGGGGTTTTTTTTGCATGAAATATACTATTTCCTGTGCTGGGAGCATATTTTCTGCACACAGTTACCACATGCATTTCTACAGAGAGAAAAAATTATTTGATATTCTTCACAAAGTGTGACAACTAGGTGGAAACTATGTGGAAAAATTTCCATTTTATTCCTTCTAATATTCTTTGGATATGCAAAAATCTTTTTTTCAGCCAAGAAATGAGCAAAATTGAATATTATTTCCATCCTTAGGCTACAAAGAAGGCTCGTCACTGTTGTTGTATATCTTCAAGTTGTTTCTGACTTATAGCTGCCTAAGACTATAGGGGTTTTCTCGACAAGATTTGTTCAAAGTGGGTTTCCACAACTGAGTGGGAATATCCTGATTTACAAATTTGTAGTCCAAGATTCAGTACTACATTGGATCTCTTTAGAAGACAACTGAAAGATGCTGAAAAGAAGTCTACAAAATCATATTTCCAAAATAAGCTTATTTGAAATGTTAATCACTATATAGCGTGACTTAAACAGATCTTCATGTCTTCCATTAGATGCATGAGTCTTTTCTGTAAGGTATTAAACAAATGTTTAATAGTAATAATATGGGCACTTTCCAAGAAAATGCAAAATATTACTAGCAGTTGAGTCATAACAAGTCTAGATTTTGGTTCAATGAAAAAGAAATGGCAAGACTGCTTTATATTGGTCTAGAGGGACTGACCAAGTAGCAACAGAAATGAACCTCAGTGAAAACTCTTGAACGTTGTATATTTATCTTGGAACAAAAAGAATGAATGTAAAGACATTAGCTGCACATTACTAGGTCAGGTACTTCCTTAAGTAGCTTGGAAAAACTGTAATATGTTCAAAAACAGACAATATTTTTCACAGGGAGAATATGGGACATTTTCAAGAGCACGTAAAGTAGAAACCTGAACAAATCTGCATAGGAAAATAATATTATACACATACAGAGAGACTTTTATGCTTGTGACTCAAGCACTTTTGCAAATGTGCAGTTACCCTCTCAGTAGCTCAGGAAAGCAATGATAGGAATATAATGGAACTGAGAAATGGATTTGTTTGTCAGCGGTTACTGCCACTGAGGGTAAATGAGGGCACCTATGGCTTCTCTTGATTCTGAAGTGTTGATATGCTTCAACTTTTTAAATTAAAAAAACCACACTACTTTTAATAAATGAGTCTACAAGGCATAGTTTTGAAATGCTTTGCCTCCTGAGATGGGAAAAGGTTTTACTGAATGAAATAAGGAAAGGGACTCTTACTATATTTACGTCCTCAAATCTAATCTCTGACTCAGGACATGCACAGTTTGGAGCGCAATACAGGTTACTTTTTTCCTAGTGGTGTGGACATTTTATTACCTGTCTGCTATTCTCCTATGTCCCCACTCCCCACATGGCGAAGAAGGGAAGCAGCTGGCATTCTCTTGTTGGGCAGAGATACAAGAGATATAACAGTATGGACCATGCAACCTGTTTGCATCCTATGAGCTATCTTGTTCTCATCAAGTGATGAAAGATGCTATTAAGTGTCAATTGTAAATTAAATTATTTTTGTACATGGAATTTTTGTAGGGGCACTACCTTTAATCTCAGATAGCAAAAACCTGGTCATGCCCTGAATTCATGCTTCTGGTATGAAGCATGATAAACTACATTTAAAACAAGTGGAGAAGCCATTTAGTATGAGTGGCTTCCCCAGTTATATATGAATACCTTATATGGTCACTGGATTATATCATACATGCACCAAGGTTTTTTTTAAGGATTCTGTTGGCCAATTTCCCTCTTGGTCACTTCAGGATGTGCACTAACCTAAGATTGAGAATCTTTCATGAAGCACTAAAGATAAATTGAACAAGCATTTAATGCATACTTAAGAAAGACAGTATAGTTTTTATGAAAAACTAAAATGGAGATCTCTATCTCTCTATAAAAAATGAAAATATGTTTCTATTTATGTGGCTATGTTTGTATGTGGAAGATACATTCATAAAGCCTTGTGACTCCCACCAACAATGAATCTGGATCAAACTTGGAACGCAGACCTATTGACCAACTTTAAGTACTGGTGGGGTTTGGGGGAATTATCCTGGGATGATGGGAGCTATAGTCCACTCACCTCCAGAGAGCTATGTGAATCCCACCAATGATGGATCTGGACCAAAATTGGCACACATACCCATCATGAGTAACTTTAAATACTGGAGGTTTTTTTGGGGGGGCAATGACAGAGGATGATGGGATTTGTAGTTCACTCACCCAGCGACCATTGTGAACCCTACTAATGATGAATCTAGACCAAACATGGCACACATACCAAATATGACCAACTACTGCTATGAATTTAGGGGCAATGGCAGAGGATTAATGGAGTTATAGTTCATCCATATACTTATGTATTTTCTAATGAGTATAAAATCCAAAACCAAACAATGAGTATTTCAAATGTTTTTCCGTACAAAATACGGGACTTGGGCATCACTGGGTGGTGTGTGTGTGTGTGTGTGTGTGTGGAGAAAGAGTGAGTGGAGATATTTTATGGGACTCTTTGTGCCCCAAAGAACTCAATGGCAAATATTTCTGATTCGGCTTGTGTAGGATCAATCTGTGTTACCTGATGGTAATCTAAAGATTCCACAGCAAGGAGGCAGAACATGCTACTAGTTTCAAGAGTCTCTTCCCAGATCTATTTCTAGTTTCTCTCAAACCTCATCCTGTTGGTGTAGAAAAATTCTGAGCAAAGAAGTTTGGGTTGGATGAGGTGGTGGTGTATTGTCTCCCATCTCTTCATTTTGCACATGTGGAATTACTCAGCTAAACAATTCTAAGTGAAAATTTGTCAAGATGAATTATATATACCCAAAGGTTATCTCTCATTTATTCCTTTGCACTCAGCTGTTGCATTTAACATATGCATTTTACCTGGTGGGACTATGAAACTGTGATTTAGCCGTTGATTTATTTGGAGAACGGCAGTGATTATGAGCTGTCTGTGCAGTAGCTTATTAGACCCTTTTCCCCATTAAAAATACATAAAGGCACAGGAAGTTCCTATACAATTTCTAGGTTCTGTTGTGCTTAAATTTCTCATTTGCATATAAATAGGAAGAATCTAGGCACAGAGCTCTGTATCTTTTTATTCATATTTTCCATTGAAGATGATGTGACTCATGGCTACATAACTAAGCTTGTGATGGCACCCTTAGTTTGGTTTTTTAAAAATATACCTTTACATATAATTGCAGTGCTTTGTGAAAGAGAAAAGAGAAAGAAGAAAATAGAATGAAAGGGAGCATGCTGCCAAGGGCATTATTACCTACCAGCTTTCATAATACAAAAGACTAGAAAGAAATAATAAAGACTGAAGATCTTTATAGACATTTTGGCTTTACTAAATGAACTATAAAATTGAAATTTGTCAACCCATGGTTTCTATAGGAAGGGAGAATTGCATTCAGGTTGATTTAATCTCAACATGCAGTTCATGATGATACTTGTGAATTCTTGGAACATTCTTATTTAAAAAAGAATTGGATTGTATTCTTGGCCATCTACATCATCCAAATTCAGCTATAGCTATTCTCAACACATGTAAGTCCAAGTGGTACCTTACTGATGGAAGAGAAATTGTGGATTTGAAGTTCCATATGGAAATGCCATTGTTTATCCTCTAAGATAGCATTTCTCAATATGGGGGTTGGGACCCCTGGGAGTGGGGAGTTGCAAGGGGGTGTCAGAGGGATCACCAAAGACCATCAGAAAACACAGTATTTTCTGTTCGTCATGGGGGTTCTGTGTGTGAAGTTTAGCCCAATTCTATCGTTGGTGGGGTTCAGAATGCTCTTTGATTGTAGGCAAAATATAAATCCCAGCAACTACAACTCCCAAATGTCAAGGTCTATTTTTTCCACACTCCACCAGTGTTCACATTTGGACATGTTGAGAATTCATGCCAAGTTTGTTCCAGATCCATTATTGCTTGAGTCCACAGTGCTCTCTGGATGTAGGTGAACTACAACTCCCCAACACAAAGTCAATGCCCACCAAACCCTTCCAGTATTTTCTGTTGATCATGGGAGTACTGTGTGCTAAGTTTGGTTCAATTTCATTGTTGGTGGAGTTCAGAATCTCTTTGACTGTAGGTGAACTATAAACTCCAGCAATGACAACTCCCACATGACAAAATCAATTCTCCACCAACCCCCCCCCCCCCCAGTATTCAAATGTGGGTGTATTGGGTATTTGTGCCAAATTTGGTCCAATGCATGAAAATACATCCTGCATATCATATATCTCTCTCTCGGCATTACTTCACAAACGAAGATTCTTAGGAAGGACTCATCCCACGCTTTTTACAAGCATGTTGATGACTTAAAAAGGCCAATCTGAGATAGGCAAGTTTGGTTGCAGAAAGCACAGCAGAAAGTCTCCTTGTGTTGCAGCCTAGACCTGGAGGATCCCTCAGTAAACCACCACGAAGCAGCTGTGATTAAATGCATTATTTAGAATAGGTAGAAAAAGGAAAAGAATAAAAGATAGTCCTCTGATGCTCCCAGCATCCAAGTATTGCAGAATGCAATAGTCTTTAAAGAGTTCAAAGATCCAATCTTGAGACCCCAATGGGCTTAAATATGTGATAAGTCCTTGGCAAACAATGGCTTGGCTGGATACTTGAGTACCATGAAGTGGAGGCTCTGCGGCCTGGACCTGAACTGGAGCTTGGCAATAGAAGCTTAACGTTGGTGCAAGGTGCCGAGCACCAAAGGGGACCAACTGAAATAGGCCCCCCAATGTTTTGGTCTCGAAGGCGCTGACTTTGGCATAATACTTTCTCAAGAATAGTTTGCGGTCCGGACTTTCTCAGGCCTCCCTTGGCAGGCAAATATGTCAGCTCGTTAACGGCTGCACCTGGAGGGACGGGGGAAGGCGAGGCATTGCCTTCTTTATCAATCTGGGAAGAATGAAGGCAGCGTCTGGCCTTGACCGCTGGCTGACTAGGAGGCCTCTGCAAGGGTTTCTTTCCAGGCGTGTCAGTTGCCTTGGATTTAACATGGCTTCTGTCTGGCTTGGCTATGTAGTCAGGCTGGGGCATGACAGCTTTGGTGATGTTGTTTCCAAGTTGTGGTTCCTTCTGCGTTCTCGTTTCTCTTTGAGACTCGTTCGGCTTGTCTTCTCGAAAGAGGCTGCAGCATTGTGGATAGTGCATCTCCATGCCTCCCGATGTGAGACCAGGGTGGACCATTTTTGGTGATCAATCTGGCTGAGCCTGAGATGTTGTTTCAGGGTGTCCTTATATCTCTTTTTTTGGGGCACCTCTTTTTCACTGACCCGTGGCGAGTTCACCATAGAGTAGTATCTTTGGGAGGCAGTGGTCCACCAACCTAGAGACGTGCCTGCCCAGCACAGCTGTTTTTTCAATAGAATGGCCTCAATGCTGTCCTTGAGCAAGCAGGTGATCCCTGCTTGCTCAAGGACAGCAACATTCGTCACATAGTCGGTCCATTGTATATTTAGGATTGTGCGAAGACAGAGATGATGAAAGCATTCGAGGAGTCATAGGTGTTGGCGATAGGTGACCCATGTTTCAGACCCATAAAGGAGAATAGACTGTATGATAGCTCTGTACACATGGATTTTTGTGCTTTACCTCAGGTGCTTGTTGCTCCAGACTCTTTTGTGAAGCCTTCCGAATGCACTATATGCCTTTGCTAATCTCTGATCTATCTCTTTATCAATCTTGGCATCTGAAGAGATGATTTTGCCCAGGTAGGTAAACTGCTGAATGGACTTAAGCACAGATTTGCCTATGCTGATGTGGGGATGATGTTGTTTTTCCGGTGGTGCGGGCTGGTAGAGAACTTCCGTTTTCTTCAGGCTGACTTCCAGAACATGGTGCCGGCTACATACTCAACTGGTCTGGCAAACCCAAAACTGAAAAACATCTTTCAGGAGTAGACTTTATGGTTAAAAGTTCTATCGCCTCTAAACTCGAAACGTTGCCGACAGATCACTCTGATTGCATTATCACCTTACACCTCCCACATGCTGTTCTCTTCAGTATATATGCCCCAACTATGCAAGCTGACCCTGTGGAGAAAGACAAATTGTACTCAGATCTACGCCACCTCATACAAAAGGTCCCTGCAGAAGATAAAATCATTATCCTTGGTGATTTCAATGCCACAGTAGGAAAAAACTTTGAAGCCTGGAAAGGTGTATTAGGCAAGCATGGTGTTGGAAACTGTAATGATAATGGACGCCTCCTGCTAGAGTTTTGTGCAGAACAGCAGCTGACTATTACAAACACTATCTTTCAGCAGAAAGATAGCTTGAAGACCACCTGGATGCATCCCCGATCCAAGCATTGACACCTCATTTAACCACTGAATATTTTAATCTAGTTTTAAATACTCTATTTTAATTGTGGAATTTGTTGTGTGTAAGTCGCCCGGAGCACTAACGTGGAGGGCGACTCAGAAATAATAAAGTCAGTCAGTCAGTCAGTCATTGACTATGTTTTAGTGCGCCAGAGAAACATTTGTGATGTCCGCCATACTACAGTGATGCCCAGTGCAGAATGTCAAACAGACCATCGCCTTGTAAGATGCAAACTAAATCTACACCTTTAGCTCAAACCTAAGAGGAGTGGCATCTTAAAGAGGAGACTCCAAGTCAACAATCTTCAACAGGTTGCTGTGAGAGACAACTTCCAGGCAAATCTGTAAACAAAACTTGAAGACCACCCTACAGATTCTTCTCCTACAGCGCTTTGGCAACACATCAAAAACAGTATCCTGCGGGGAACGACCGAGCAAAGATGGTGGCAGGTCGGGCGGTGTGAGTGCTCCTCACCCCGCCAACCGGTACCGCGATCCAGGGGGCGAATCGCGCCCCCACCTCAGGCTGCAAACAGCAGTCAAGAGGCAGCGAAACTGGGGGATCTTGCCGCTGGCTCCAGAAATCCCCCCCTCCTCAAGAGGGGGAGATTGAGAGGGCCCGGCAAGTCCTTAGCCCGGCGAGCGGATCGGGGAGCGGGAAGCAGGCTCAAGCCTGCATTTACTGCCAGCCCAGCTCGCCCCGACGGAGTAAGTAAAAGGACCGAACAAGGGGGGGAAAACAGTCAGCCCCAGAAGCCGGGGAACGGAACGGAGCCCCGGCGAAGAGAGATCACGCAGGTGAGAGGGGGTGGTTGCAGGACAGGAGGCAGACATCTCGGCCTGAAAGACCTCCAAAGGCCCGGAAGACACAACAGCTCGGGGGACAATCGGGGACGGATAAGCAGCCGAGAAAAGGAGAAAAGAGGGAGGTAGAGCGCCTGCGGGACCCCAAAAAGCACCCCCGAAAAGCTCCAGAAGGCACAGGAAGGAGAGATCCGAGAACCAAGATGGCGGCCAATGAAGGGTAGAGAGAAAAGATAACAACCTGGGGAAGAAGGCGGCCATTTTTGGAGAGGGCTCCTCCCGCCTCAGGGGAAAAAAAAAAGAGGCGCGAAACAAACAGGAAGGGAAGGCAACAAGCCACAAGGAACCAAATGTAGATTGGACAATCAATGGAAGGGCAGAGAGGACGGAGAAAAGAGGGAGCAACAGAACAGACGGGCCAACAAGAGAGTCAAGCAAAGGAACACAAAAGCCCCATAAAACAGAGAGGAATATAAGGGAGGGAGAGGGGAACAGAAAAGGAAGACAAGATGAACAGGACAGGGCTGGGTGGAAAGAAAGACATAAAGAAGAGGAGGGAAAAGAGCAGACAACACCGACCCTCCCCCTCCCCCCTCCCTTCCCCCAACAAACAGGAATCAATCAACGTAGTGGCTCTGGCCGATGCAAAAGACATCACAGCGCAAGACAAAATCGCAAAGACATCTCCCTCCATTCTCAGCTGAGCAAAACATGCCAGCACTCAAAGAATCAAACACAGAAGGAAAAGAACAAGAGAGAATGCAGGGAAGGAGACCAGAGGAGGAAAAAGTAACTCTAAAGGACATTATGACAGAACTACGAAAATTAGGGAAGCACAAGACAGGTGCATACAGAAGATTGACTCAATAATGGCCCGACAAGAAAAGCAAATTGAATTGCTACAGGACACAAGGCTAGATTCAAACAAAGAAGCGACCCCCATAAGGCTAGTACTAACAGTCGTTTATGAGGATGGAAAGGAAACACCCCAGGTTGCAGGGGAAAGTGCAGCAATACAGGAGGATTTGGAGAAGGGGGTGGAGAAGACTACAAAATTGCAAGAAGCGTTAGGGGAAAGAGGAATTTATTCAAAAAGAAAAAGAAGTGGAGAAGGAACTCTGGGAGCTACTAGAGCGATTAATGAAGACTCTACAGTCTCTACCCTCAAAAAAGGAAGAGAGGACAAGAACCAGGAGGTCGATCCAACATCTAAGGGGTACATTCGGGGTGCAAATAAGAACAAAGCTAAACGGGAGTGGGGACAGACCAATAGAATGAGAAGCGGGAGGAGGACAACTCAACAAAGCAGAAAGAAAATTCCAAAGAAAAGACATCCTTACCCTCCAGGGAGGCCCATGGAATATAGTCCTTCGAGAGGTGAAAACATGGAGGCGGATGTAGGAGGTCTAGAATCCCATAAAGAATATGGTTAGGAAGGAGGACAAGAAAGATGAAAGGAACGGACACAACTACATTAAAAGACAAGGAACGGACTATGGACATGGATCCTCCTACCAAACAACAAACAACGCGAACCCCCCAACCAGGTAAACTCAAGAGTCAATGACCCCTGGCTACCTGATGAAGGAATGGGACTACCTATAACCAGACAAGCTGATCTTCCAAGAGCTAGCATCTCCCCCCTTCTCGCACAATGTCAACCACACCTTAACCCCCCCCCCATTTCTTCCCTTTTACAAGAACTGAACAAACGAGACTGTACGGAGGTACCGGAAGTCAACATAACTCCCCCTTTTCCTTCTCCTAATGTTATGGTTGGGGGTCACCACAACTTGAAGAACTGTATTAAGGGATTGAGGCATCAGGAAGGTTTAGAACCACTGCTCTAAGACATGCAATAGAATGGAGGACATTTTGTCACAAAAAACATCGTGTTGGATAGCTTGCAATTTGCATGAAAAACACACAAAACAATTGGTACTTTTTCAACATGGCTGTAACTTTTTTAAAGTGTGTAGATAATACTTTATGTCAGGGCTGTCCAACTTCTACCGGACCTGTGGCCGGAATTCCAGTTACTGATGACCTGGGGGGCCGAAGGGTCTGCCTCCGCCCCCGGCTCCGCCCCTCCCCGGCTCCACCCCAGCTCCACCCCTGCCCCGCCCCCTCCCCGGCTCCGCCCCCCTGGCTCCACCCCTGCCCCGCCCCTCCCCGGCTCCACCCTCTCCCCGCCATGGAGGTGTCTGTGGAGGACACCGGGGCTTTGACTTGGAGATAGAGATGAACACCAAAATCCCAGTCTCAAGTCCCAGTCCCTGCTTTGAACTGGATTATATTGCAGTGTGGACTCAGGGCCCTTCACACAGCCATATAACTCAGAATATCCAGGCAGGAAACCCCAAAAAACCTGCTTTGAACTGGATTATATTGCAATGTGGACTCAGGGCCCTTCACACAGCCATATAACGCAGAATATCCAGGCAGGAAACCCCACAAAACCAGCTTTGAACTGGATTATATTGTAGTGTGGACTCAGGGCCCTTCACACAGCCATATAACTCAGAATATCCAGGCAGGAAACCCCATAAAACCTGCTTTGAACTGGATTATATTGTAGTGTGGACTCAGGGCCCTTCACACAGCCATATAACACAGAATATCCAGGCAGGAAACCCCACAAAACCTGCTTTGAACTGGATTATATTGCAGTGTGGACTCAGGGCCCTTCACACAGCCATATAACGCAGAATATCCAGGCAGGAAACCCCACAAAACCTGCTTTGAACTGGATTATAGTGCAGTGTGGACTCAGGGCCCTTCACACAGCCATATAACGCAGAATATCCAGGCAGGAAACCCCACAAAACCTGCTTTGAACTGGATTATATTGCAGTGTGGACTCAGGGCCCTTCACACAGCCATATAACGCAGAATATCCAGGCAGGAAACCCCACAAAACTTGCTTTGAACTGGATTATATTGCAGTGTGGACTCAGGGCCCTTCACACAGCCATATAACGCAGAATATCCAGGAAGGAAACCCCACAAAACCTGCTTTGAACTGGATTATATTGTAGTGTGGACTCAGGGCCCTTCACACAGCCATATAACGCAGAATATCCAGGCAGGAAACCCCACAAAACCTGCTTTGAACTGGATTATATTGCAATGTGGACTCAGGGCCCTTCACACAGCCATATAAACGCAGAATATCCAGGCAGGAAACCCCACAAAACCTGCTTTGAACTGGATTATATTGCAGTGTGGACTCAGGGCCCTTCACACAGCCATATAACGCAGAATATCCAGGCAGGAAACCCCACAAAACCAGCTTTGAACTGGATTATATTGTAGTGTGGACTCAGGGCCCTTCACACAGCCATATAACTCAGAATATCCAGGCAGGAAACCCCATAAAACCTGCTTTGAACTGGATTATATTGTAGTGTGGACTCAGGGCCCTTCACACAGCCATATAACGCAGAATATCCAGGCAGGAAACCCCACAAAACCTGCTTTGAACTGGATTATATTGCAGTGTGGACTCAGGGCCCTTCACACAGCCATATAACGCAGAATATCCAGGAAGGAAACCCCACAAAACCTGCTTTGAACTGGATTATATTGCAATGTGGACTCAGGGCCCTTCACACAGCCATATAACGCAGAATATCCAGGCAGGAAACCCCACAAAACCTGCTTTGAACTGGATTATATTGCAGTGTGGACTCAGGGCCCTTCACACAGCCATATAACGCAGAATATCCAGGCAGGAAACCCCACAAAACCAGCTTTGAACTGGATTATATTGTAGTGTGGACTCAGGGCCCTTCACACAGCCATATAACTCAGAATATCCAGGCAGGAAACCCCATAAAACCTGCTTTGAACTGGATTATATTGTAGTGTGGACTCAGGGCCCTTCACACAGCCATATAACGCAGAATATCCAGGCAGGAAACCCCACAAAACCTGCTTTGAACTGGATTATATTGCAGTGTGGACTCAGGGCCCTTCACACAGCCATATAACGCAGAATATCCAGGAAGGAAACCCCACAAAACCTGCTTTGAACTGGATTATAGTGCAGTGTGGACTCAGGGCCCTTCACACAGCCATATAATGCAGAATATCCAGGCAGGAAACCCCACAAAACCTGCTTTGAACTGGATTATATTGCAGTGTGGACTCAGGGCCCTTCACACAGCCCTTATCCAGGCAGGAAACCCCACAAAACCTGCCATTATATTGCAGTGTGGACTCAGGGCCCTTCACACAGCCATATATATCCAGGCAGGAAACCCCACAAAACCTGCTTTGAACTGGATTATATTGTAGTGTGGACTCAGGGCCCTTCACACAGCCATATAACTCAGAATATCCAGGCAGGAAACCCCACAAAACCTGCTTTGAACTGGATTATATTGTAGTGTGGACACAGCCATATAACAGAATATCCAGGCAGGAAACCCCACAAAACCTGCTTTGAACTGGATTATATTGTAGTGTGGACAGGGCCCTTCCCACAGCCATATAACGCAGAATATCCAGGCAGGAAACCCCACAAAACCTGCTTTGAACTGGATTATATTGTAGTGTGGACTCAGGGCCCTTCACACAGCCATATAACGAGAATATCCAGGCAATATCCAGGCAGGAAACCCCTTCACACAAACCTATCCAGCTTTGAACTGGATTATATTGCAGTGTGGACTCAGGGCCCTTCATTATATTGCACAGCCCTTCATATAACGCAGAATATCCAGGCAGGAAACCCCACAAAACCTGCTTTGAACTGGATTATATGTGTAGTGTGGACTCAGGGCCCTTCACATAGCCATATAACGCAGAATATCCAGGAAGGAAACCCCACAAAACCTGCTTTGAACTGGATTATATTGTAGTGTGGACTCAGGGCCCTTCACATAGCCATATAACGCAGAATATCCAGGCAGGAAACCCCACAAAACCTGCTTTGAACTGGATTATATTGCAGTGTGGACTCAGGGCCCTTCACACAGCCATATAACGCAGAATATCCAGGAAGGAAACCCCACAAAACCTGCTTTGAACTGGATTATATTGTAGTGTGGACTCAGGGCCCTTCCCACAGCCATATAACGCAGAATATCCAGGCAGGAAACCCCACAAAACCTGCTTTGAACTGGATTATATTGCAGTGTGGACTCAGGGCCCTTCACACAGCCATATAACGCAGAATATCCAGGCAGGAAACCCCACAAAACCTGCTTTGAACTGGATTATATTGCAGTGTGGATTCAGGGCCCTTCCACACAGCCATATAACCCAGAATACCTGCTTTGAACTGGATTATCGGAGTCCACACTCATATAATCTGGTTTAAAGCAAATAACATGGGATTTTAATCAGATGTGTGGAAAGGAAGGCAAATAAGAAGCCAGGGCCCTTCCACACAGGCCTATAACCCTGAATGATAAAGCATAATATTCATTCTGCCTCTGCTAATAATAATAATAATAATAACAACAACAACAACAGGTTCCTGGAGTAGGAGACCTCCAAGGGCCATCCAGGGCCATCCAGTCCAATCTCCTTCTGCCATAAGGGGAAAACACAATCAAAGCATTCCTCAGCCATGTTGAATCAAACCTAAACTCTCATGAGAGCAACAGAAAGTACTGAACCTTGAGTTTGGGAGTTGTAGTTCTCCTCCATCCAGAGAGCACTGTGGACTCAAATAATGATGGATCAGGACCAAACTTGGCACGAAGCCTCAGGAGAGGAGGAAGCCGGAAAGGGAATGAATGAGCACCCCCGCTCCGAACTCGGCCCCGCCCCTTTTTCACTCTGGCCACGCCCCTCTCACTCGTGCACTCTCTCTCCTTCCCTCTTTCCTTCAGGTGGTGAAAGGGGAAGGAATGAAAGGGGGAAGGAGAGAAAGAAGGGGGGGGGGAGAGAGAGGGGAGGGAGGGAAGTAGGAGGAGGAGGACGAGAGCCTGCTCCTCCTCCCTGCCCCGCCCCTCACCCCCCCCCGCGAAAAAAATAAATAAAAATATTCAAAAATATTCCAAAAAATATTCCAAAAAATATTTTAAAATTTTTTTTAATCTTAAAAGGCAGATATCTTGCAGGAGGGTAGGGGGCCGTGGGGAAGGGGTTGGGGGCCGTATACGGTCCAGGGGCCGCCAGTTGGACAGCCCTGCTTTATGTAATGGAGATATGTATGTTATTGGGTACATTTGTGGGCAAATGTGTGAAAATGTGTGAGAAAGAGATAAATCTGTTATAAAACCAGTAGGGAATGGACATATAATGAAAAGGGGACTAATGGATTTTCATATCTTTACTTGCCATGTAGCTGATCAAGCAGAAGAATCTCATTTACTGATAAGCAGATCATGGACCCTTTCACCTTACACAAATGTAATACCATGATTCCATTTTAACAGCCATGGTTCTTGGGATTTGTAGTTTAGGGAGGGGCACTTTAGTGTCTCAGCCAGAGGGCTTCAATGTCTTACCAAACTACCAATCCCAGGATTCCATCAGATCCTACAGCCATGACAACTAAATAACACCATAGAACTATTACTGTGCAATGTAAAAGCCTCTCTGTTTTCAAGTGAAGAAGGCTACTCAACATGTCCCTAGTTTGTAAAACAAACATTTTACCTTTTAAAAAATCAATGTTGTTGAAATCTTGTAGTAAGGACAAATCCCTCCTGATTTATTGATCACTGACATAAGATGTATATGTTAATCCAAAATAAAATGTAAAGGTGGATGCTTTGAAAATACATCTGTTTTGACCCTCTCACCTTTTATAACAGAGAAGTTGTTACTGAGTTGAAAATGAACCTTATTACATGGCTTGAGGTAGGTTTTGCATCATAGAGTTGCCTCCTTGCTGGGTTATCAATGCACCATTTGGGGTTTCTTCAAGGCCTATCATCATGGAAATGCTTGCAACCTGCTTACAACCAAATAGTACATACACATCTCGGTTAACAAAGCCTTTGACAGAGAAGGGCTTTGCTGTAAAGGCCTGGCTATGAAGGCTTTTAGGGAATCCCGCTTGTCTTCTTTTGTATGATTTTTAAAACATCTGCTGCCTGATGACTTACAACCTTGTCAGATGGCCACCGGCATTGTTCCTTTGTTTTATTTCTTCTAGCTTGGGGAATCCAGCTCCCAATGCTCCACATCGTCCGGATCCAAGTGAGGGTGAACATATGGGGGGGGGGGGGTACATGAGCATGCGTAGTGTGTGTGGCTTCCCCCCATGGATTGTACGGCACCACAGGAGCCACCACCCCGTGTTGCCCTGGAGCTGGCATGTGCTGGATCTACCTTCCTTTACCCACAGAGCCACGGCAGTGTTATGTGATGAAAGCTGGCCAGCTCTGTGGCTAACCTGGGCTAAAATTGTTGCATGCTGCCAATTTTAGCCCTTTGTGATGAGGTGGAAAGTCAGTGAAGTTTCAAAAGCTTGGATGGTGCATTTTCTGCTTTTTTGGTTGGACAATAAACACACTACTTTTCATGGACTTTGGATTTTGTTTCCTCCAACTCAGTAAAGATAGATTTTGTAATGTTACCAGAAATATGTCTGTTGGGCATAATGAATAAAGAATTGGACAGTAGCAAGAGTATTGTTTGCTCAAACTTGGAAGTGGACTGAAACACTGATGATGGAAGAATAAATTGTTAAAGTCCCTTAGTTAACTCAAATTGCCAAATTAAAATTTTTGAAACGTTTATAGACATATTGAGCAGTAATTAGTGTAATGGTTGTGGTTATGGTCATTAGTATTTAATAGGATTATTTAGCTAGATCTGGAATGGTAAAAAAAATAGACTCCTTATTTTTTTTCTGTTTTCCTTTCATTGCAGTTTTCCTTTTCTTTTGTCCTTTTCATTACAATTAGATGCGGGTAAAGGGTGGAGTCAGAGCCCTACTGTTTTTTAGTTATTTTTTTCTTTTTCCTTTCCACCCCTTTTCTTTCCCATTGTCTATTCTCTTCTTGAAGGTAAACTACTTTGTTTGTGAAACAGATTGTTAGTATTACAAATCACCCAATCATTCAATCAATCAAAAAGAGAAGTGGCCTTGTCTCACTGGAGCAATAAGGGAGCAGTTATATGGAATGACTTCCCATCTTTCTCTTTGAATGGGCTATAATTGAAACCACACTTCAGACCTACTTAGAGCCATCAGAGCAGCAACTCTTGCATAGTTATGTAACTGTCTTCTTAAAACTGACATAGAAAAATAATTCCAAAAAGATGGAGCACATGTAAATGATTTGCAGGCCACAAAGGATTTGGACCTGTCACATGAAGGGGTGGGAGTTGTGAAGTATCTCCTAAGATCTTATTAAATTAGATTGAAGATGTTGGCTTTGGAAGTGAAATCAGATATAATCTGTTCTGTAGAGATGTGTGGGACTAGAGGTAGAGGGTCATATGGAAAACAAAGAAAGGGAGAAATTCCAAATTGAACTAAATCACTTTCAAATGAAATGTTTGCTTTAGCACTCTGGTTAAAATTTGTTTTGCTTGGAGGAGTATTTTGAAATGGGGTGAATGATCAGGAGTTGTTCCATATTTCACTATCTTACCAGGATGTCCCCATCCCTGCTGGCCTTTTGCAAGCAGGTCAAAACCTTTTATTATTTACAGGCATTCAGGGAAGTGTAAGGAGTTGGCTTTGGGAAGGTTGGGTAGGATTGCGGGGACGATGAGCTTTAAAGGCCATTTTAGTGTATTTACTGTATTTTAATTTTGATTTCACCACACTGTTATTTAATTTTTCAAACTTTTGTATTGCACCTTTTAAACTTCTTTAGTATGGAGTGTTAGCTGCCTTGAGTTCCCATAGGGAGAAAGGCAAAGTATAAATAAATATGATAACAATAATAACACTGTTACTACTAATACTAATAATATCTGAGGGCCCTTCCAGACAGGCTCAAAACACAGGACCTTTCTCACTTTTACCTGAGGTATCCAAATAATGCTTCAGGCAAAAGCCAATTAATGTGGAGAAAACTGGGTTTTCCCAGTTTGCTCTGCATTAATTTGACACTTGTAAAGCAGAACATCAAGAATTCAATCCATTCTCTTATCTAAAACCCAAGTCATTCCCAGATCTGCTCCAGAGCATCCAGCCTCCAAAACTGGTACCTTCCCATTAAGAGAAGCAAATAAAATAGCATGTTGAATCCATGCAAATATACATGTGATAAGATGAGATCCTGGGGTTCATATTTCTGGTGCTGCAGTTGTTCTGCAAAGGTTGGGTTCCCCTGATTTTCATGTTTTTGATGTTCTGGTATTATTTATTATTTGCAATATTTGTATACCGTTCTTCTCAACACCAAAGAGGACTCAGGGTGGTTCACAGTGTTGGCAAAAATGCAATGCCATTGATAAAATATTAATATTTCTTAAAATCAGAGCTTGTGGTCATGCTAACTAGGCCATTCTGGAAGATCCAGAAAATGAACTTTTTCAAGTTCTGCATCTCCCCGTAGCAATATTTGAGGGGAGGGGACTGTGGGATTGCAAAGGAGAGGGGAGTTTCATTTATGAAATCTGTCTCTCAGTGAAGGGAAACTAGATTAAACCTCTCATGTGTTCAGGAGTTTAAATCTATTTGCTTGTTCCAACTAAAATAGATCAATTAAATCAACGGGAACTTGCTAAATCAACAATTACAGACTTTTTTTGATTCAAGGGATCTATTATAGTTGGAACTAATGGCTGGATACAGGCTAGTCCCTCTGGTAGAGATAATGCTGGGGGCAGAGCCTTGGAGGACCTTTCCCATGAAAACGTATGCTGCACCATTCAGCTATCTTTCTCTGTCTACTTTTACTAGTTCCATAGCCAAGTTCATTTTGCTGCCTTTTTGGACATTCAACATGGAGTTACACACGTACTGGCATTTCATATTAATCCTATAATGTTTTCACACCCTACTTCACAACCTAATGACAGACCTCTGAGCCAATCTATTTTATAAGAGAATTATTGTGACAGGTGCTTAAAGAAAGCTAGTGCTAATTACCTGTATTTTACCTGTGTCAACAGGAGGGATGGATGAAAACATTGAAAAATGCAAAGAAGCACATACTTTTTTGCATTTTTCCTTTAAAATTATGTGCTCACATAAGAGAACACAAATAGCTGAATGAGATCCAGCCGAACTAGGCCACGTTTGGTAAATATTCAGCTATGAACCATTTACTGTAAAATGTTCATCCTCGGAGTATTTTGTATAAATAAGTGGATGGTAGTCTGTGTTCCATAAACATTTGCCCACTCTCCTCTGTATCACGCAGCCATCGGCATCTGTTCCTGTCCGGCAGCCAACATCTAATTAAATAGGTGCTAGACAGTGAAGTAGAAGGAGAACATTAACAATTAATTAGGATGGGAAAGAAACGGTAATTAATTAACTAACATTTGGCAGTTATCCATAGTCTCTTTAATATTTGATTCATTCAAGACGTTTCTGCATCGTATAAATAAAGGTATGCTTCTTTTTACAGATGTACTTTCGTTGTGATCGTGCACGTTTCTTGGACTTTTTGAGCAGCCAAGAAATGGTTAGTCAAATTGCCTCTTCATCTATGCTGCAGACTTATATCTTTTGCTATTTTGTACAAAAGAGAGACAGAGAGCCTTTCAACAGGAGGGTTGCTATATTTTTCAGAGTTAAGAAATTGATGGAGAAAGCTCACACTTTAAGACAAAAGATATTGACATTTCAAGTAAAATTAATGAGATCCATATAATGACAAATCAGCTACTTTTAAAAATCCATAATCATAAGTGTTTTGAGTTTCCAAAGAGGCTGACATTAATGCAGTGGACACTCAGTATCTACTAAGGTTTGGTTCTAGGATCCCCCATGGATACCAAAACCTCTCATGGTCAAGTCTCATTATATAGAATAGTTTAGTAAAATTGTGTCCCTTATATAAAAAGTCAAAATCAAGGTGTGGATTTTTTGTTGTTGGATATTTTCAAACCATTGATGATTCTATCTATGGATATAGAATCCAGCTGTAGTTTTGTTTCATACAGGGACAATTAATACAAGAGCAAATAATAAAAAGCAGGACGTAATTCATTTGAGCAATTCTGATTACATTTTCAACACATACAGTATAAAGTAATAGGAGTTTGAGATTGTAGTAAAGTGGAAAAACTTCCCAGAGGCTTATGTTCAACAGAGACAAATACAAGATACTCCACTTGGGCAAGAAAAAAAAAGAAATGCAAAGATACAGACTGGGGGACGACTGGCTTGATAGCAGTATGTGTAAAAAAGATCTTGGAGTCCTTGTGGACAACGAGTTAAACATGAGCCAACAATTTCATGTGGCAGCTTTAAAAGCCAATGAGAATTTGGCCTCCATAAAGAGGAGTATAGTGTCTAGATCAGGCGTGGGCAATTGCCGGCCCTCCAGGTGTTTTGGACTTCAACTCCCAGAAATCCTAACAGCTGGTAAACTGGCTAGGATTCCTGGGAGTTGAAGTCCAAAGCACCCGGAGGGCTGGCAATTGCCCAGGTCTGGTCTAGATCCAGGGGAGTCATGCTACCCCTCTATTCTGCCTTGGTCAGACCACACCTGGAATACTATGTCCAATTCTGGGCACCGCAATTGGAGGGAGATGTTGACAAGCTGGAATGTGTCCAGAGAAGGGTGACTAAAATGATCAAGGCTCCCCTATGAGGAGCGGCTTAAAGACCTGGGCATGTTTAGCCTGCAGAAGAGAAAGCTTTAGAGGAAACATGATAGCTATGTATAAATATGTGAGGGGAAGTCATAGGGAGGAAGGAGCAAGCTTGTTTTCTGCTGCCCTGGAGACTAGGTCATGGAACAATGGCATCAAAGTACAGGAAAGGAGATTCCACCTGAACATGAGGAAGAACTTCCTGACTGTGAGAGCTGTTCAGCAGTGGAATTCTCTGCCCAAAGTGTGGTGGAGGCTCTTTCTTTGGAGGCTTTTAAACAGCTGGGTGGCCATCTGTCGGGGGTGCTTTGAATGTGATTTCCCTGCTTCTTGGCAGAGGGTTGGACTAGATGGCCCATGAGGTCTCTTCCAACTTTATGAATCTATGTGCATATATGAGGGTGATACTAATACAAGCCTTTAAATGAATTACATACAGATGGATAGACTCTATTACAGTTCTCAACCTGTGGGTCCCCAGGTGTTTTGGCCTACAACTCTCAGAAATCCCAGCCAGTTTACCTGCTGTTAAGATTTCTGGGAGTTGAAGGCCAAAACATCTGGAGACCCCAGTTTGAGAACCATTGCGTCTATCAAGTAAGCCATGATCCTCAGTCTGCAAGACCTGAACAAGCCTATTGTCGATAGGGTGACGTGGAGGTCTCTCATTTACAGGGTCCATTTGACAACTATTTACAGTAAGAACTCCAAAATTTTAGCAGAGAAAACAACTTCAATATTGCATGCCAATGTAAATGAGTTATTGTATTGATTTAATTCTCCCCGTCTCCCTCTCTTTAGTCACAAATCTTCGTAAGAGAATTAAGCAAATGAAATACATGCCATTCAAAACAGACAAAATATGAACAGAAGGCTGATTCTTTGCTTGCTTAAGGTTGTGTTGCTCAGACATCTGAGCAAGGAAAAAGAAAGTGCGTTAGCAATATAACAAGTCTACAAGAACTTCCTGGCTACTGTTTGCTCTTCCACCATGGCTTTGTTTTGTTTTGTCTTGTCTTTTGGTAAAAATAAGTTACATCTTAAAGACAGTAAGCAAAGACAACCTGAACTGTGATAACGATATTAAACTTTGACCTCATAATCATGAATGATTTGTGCTTCCTTTTCCCCATTATAACACCATTATCAAGATCAAGGCAATTTTATTGGGAATCTGTTTTCAACCCATGGCCCAAATACTACGTTCATTTAGCCATAAATCCCACTGAAATGAATCAGAATTATTCATAGTAAATAAAGAGTATGTGGAATTTCACGCTGCCAGTGTGAGGTGCTGGCTACTAGTTTAAACGGCTTCTAAGGCCACAGTCAAAGCCAGCTGCATCTCCATATATTGTGGCTACTTTTTGCTTGTGGATTTCCACAAAAGGATTCTGGGGAAGGTCAAGCTAGAAGAAATAAAACAAAGGAAATGGTGAAAGGAATCCAGTAGCACTTTTAAGACTCATTCGTTAATTTTAGTATAAGCTTTCATGGATTTCTATGCACTTTCTCAGACAGATTACTGATCTGGTCCAGGAACATTCTTATGTTCTTCTTCATAAATTTTTGTGGGACTACAGAGATATACAAGCAAGTCTTTGCATATCTTCATGTGATTTCCTCCTACCACCTGTATTTTGAATGAAAGGTCATCATTATCCTATATATGTACCAGACTGAAGCAAAAGGATTCCAATGCATTTAGCACAGTAGTTCTCAACCTGTGGGTCCCCAGATGTTTTGGCCTTCAACTTCCAGAAATCCTAACAGGTAGTAAACTAGCCGGGATTTCTGGGAGTTGTAGGCCAATATACCTGGGGACCCACAGGTTGAGAACCACTGAATTAGCATGTGAACTTTGATGCAAATCAGCATATTATTTTGTACTCTTTTTAGGTGGTACATGTACTCCTTTTTGGTGTTTGGCATGTAATATATAGAATTAATGAGAGAGGTTTGAAGCAGCAGAGTTGAAAGAAATAGAGGCAGAAGTAGTTCTATAAAAAGCCCATTAAAAGGCTTATTAAGAAGTATTTGTAAGAAACATCTATTGTGAAGAGTTGGTGCAAAATCATTCCAAGGAGAGCATCTGCTAATGATTGAGGTCCACATATGGCTATGAAGTGGACAGCATCTGGAAGAACACATCTGACTTCAAGAAAATTCAATTGGCATCATCAAAGCTATAGATGGTACTAAATATTTTGGATACCAAGTTTCTACCAGATATCCACAACTTGTAGTTGGTTAATAACCAGTTGCAAAGGTTGTATCTGCAGAAACTGAGGTGTTTTTTGTTCTTACCCTTCTGTGTGTCTAGAGCATGAAGAAACCATGCTGGGGCGTTGTAAGTAGAGGCAGCAGAGAAAGATCCCCACATTTTACACTGCTGAAGACCAACATGGGATGAAGCCTTCACAAGTACTGTGAATCTTAGATGCATCCTTAACATGAAATCAGTAGGCATAAGAACATTTCTTCAATTGCTTTCTTGTTCCTCTGCTGCCTCTGCGCTGAATTCCAATTCCCCATTGTATAGGTAATTGCACATATTAATTCCAGAATGGAGGCATACACATGCCTCAGGTCATGTCAACCTCAAGTGGTGACTATTTCATCTGCATGTACCCTCATGTGGCTCTGCTGATGTTTCAAGTACGAGGAGAAAATTGCAGGAAATTAAACATTAGCTTCCATGACATCAACATTTATTCAAATGAAAAGTTTTTTAAATAAACCTGTATGAAGATCATATTGTGATAACTCTATTAAGAAAAGACAGATTTCATGCTAAACCAGCTACTTCATTTTTTAAAAAAATACAAAACCCTAAAGCCTTGCGTATATTTTTAAAGACAATTTCCTTATTTCATTTGAATTTGCATATGTTTGGCTTCTTGGGTAATTGTCTTATCTGATACACGGATGTCGATTTTTATCCACCTGCTAAAATAAATGGTTTAGCAATACTCTAAATCCCTCTGTAAATATCACAATAGATTTCCAGGTCCAGAGAAATGATTCTTGCGCTAAACTTAAACAGCAATCAAAACACTAATGCTGTGCCCTGAACCCAGTTCAAAGCAGATATTCTGGGATTTTCTGCCTTGATATTCTGGGATTTAGGGCTGTGTGGATGGGTCCTAAATAATTGCTGTATGTCAAATCAACACCTATGTAAATTACATTGATTGTTATTTTTATTTTAGTTTTTTTCTTATTATTTTAGTCTAAGTATCTCTTCATAGAAACTGCCATGTTCTCTTTACATCCTAGTTTTCTAGAGACCTATGCTGCCATTATAAATGTAGGAACTGTGGAAAAACACACACTGGATTCACAAAATTATAGGATGAGAAGTGACTGGAAGAGCCATCTAGTTCTGCCATGCAAAAGCACACAATCAGAACACTACCAAAGGATGGTTTTTCAACCTCTTTTTAAATACTTCTAAAGAAGCTGAATTCAGTGCCCTCAGAGGTGATCTATTCTAGCATTTAAAAATTTCTCATAGTCAAGAAATTCTGCTTAATGTTTAGGCAGAATCTCTCTTTTTGTGTACTTTCAATCCTACTTTTTGGAGCAGTAGAAAACAAGTTGACTCTATCTTCTAAATTACATTCCTTCAGATATTTTAAGGTGGATGTGAATTTGATGTGGATAGCTAGGACCAGGATAAAACGATTTGTGCCCGGCGAGTGCAGCTATGCCAAATTGGGCCAGGATAGAAAGATACTCACCATAGCCACAGAGGTTTATTTGATCTGGCCAGCAAGGATGCATGTACAATCAGGATGCTTTCAAAAGTACAGCATGCCATAAATACACAGACATAAGGTTTGATACATTTGACAGCTATTCAAACCTTCAGCTCTCTCCCCGGATTGGCTAAAAGAGAGGCAAGTTTGGATCCATGCCTTGACTGGCTCTGATGATGTTGCCATCTCCAGACTGGGACTCCCTCTGGTAGGGAGGAGATGGCAGAGGATTGGTTTGGGAGTGCCAATCACTATGGGAGGCATCCCTCCAGGAAGAGGGCAACCTCCAGAAGGTCTATGTCCATATTTGGAAATTATTAATGTGTTCTTGAGTGACTTAATTGTTCAGTTTGTGCTGATGAGGAAATGCCTTAGAAAAACAAGAGTGAGAGGTCTCAGAAATAAAAGGTCATCAAACCTCAGATTGGAACAAAAGAAATCTGTAAATGTACATACTTTAAGTCTCTGTGTGTGGCCAATGTTTTGGCAGAACACTTGGCTGAACAAACATTCACTAGATCAAGCCCAGAAACTGTCTGTCAATCTACATATATACAAAATGGACCCTGATTCTCACCTTTGTCAGGTGTGGCTGGGGCTCTGACATCTGAGGCCCATTTTGGTATCAGATATTTTATACTCTCTCTCTTTATATATATATATATATATATATATATATATATATATATATATATACACATACACTGTATATATATACTGTATATATATATACACACATATAGGGATAGAAACAGCATTAAAAGATAAAAGGTAGGCAGAAAGTCTAGAGAAAGATGCATTTTAGGTTTGGAAACAATATAGTCTTTATGGGGGAGCTAATGCTGGCCCGTTGCTGGTATCGTTCTTCTCCGCAATTGCAGAAGTCCAGAGAAAAATAAAGAGTAAATAAAAATTAGGTTTTTATTATGGTACTATAAATCATTACCTAGGGGCAGGGGCGGGTATTGTGTGTGACAACTATGTCACCTCGCAATCTAAGTCATATTGGTTTCCAAATCTTTTATCATCTTGTTCTCTCCGCCCCACAAATTGTAGCTTTTCAATATCCTTCTTGAACTATAGTATCCCCAACTAGAAATCTATGCTGTGAGATGCGTGTGTGTGTGTGGGTGGGGGGGTCACATGCAATCATCAAAATTCCTGGGAGTGGAACCAGGAATTCTGGTGACTCATAATTCCTAGTACCCCTTTCCTTTTTTAAAAGCCAAAATCATTTTTGTTTTGCTACAAAACCTTATATGTGTGATCAAAGAAGTCAAAAATCTGGTGCTCTGGGTCTCTGGAATCCAAAGCATGCCCACTTATGCCCATAGGTGTCTTGAATGCATAGAATGAAGGAAAGGAGTCCATAAAAGGAAGTGGTGTCTGTCTACAGAACAATACCTCCTACCTCCTTTAAAGAGATGACTGAGCTGGGAGGGGGTAAGTAAATTCTGTCTTCTTTAAAGGTGGAATGCCACAAACAAACAAAAAAGATTTCCCCTGCCCCCCCCCCCCCACTCTGTCTGATGACGTCTTTGACCTCAGTCCAAAGTGCCATCTTTATAGCCATGAAGATAGCACTAAATTTTGTGATGCTGCTTAGCAATATGCTGATCATGCTGTTAATGGCAAGTCACACCAGAAGCAACTTGCAGTTTCTCAAGTTGTTCCTGACACACACATAAACCCAAAAACAAAACAAAACCAACCTTGGGATGCATCTACATTGTAGAATGACTATAACTAGACACCACTTTAACTGTAATGGCGGAATGCATGGGATTCTTCAGTCTTCTCTATCAAAGAGTGCTGGTGCCTTACCAAACTAAAGGTCTTGTGCTTTCATAGTACTGGGCCCTTGCAGTTAAAGTGTTGTCATCCTGCTTTAATTCTACAGTAGATGCACTCTTGACCAGAGTTCCCTTGAAAGAAACGATCAAATCTGGATGTTTCTTGAATAATTACTTTTTATCAGATGCTGCTTCCAGAACTCTGAAGGTTATACATACAGGGCTATTTGCTTGTTCTATTTAGCATTTTAATGTTTGCAATAATTTTGAATTTTTTTTAAAGAAGCAAAACCACTCTTAGATTTAGGAATTAACAATATGTGATCTAATCACCACACATTCTGCTGGTCTAGCTAAATGGTTTATAGGGTACAGAACTAGGAACTAAATGCCAATGCATCTTATATGAACAAGCCACATTTTTTTATTAAACAAAGTTGTTGCAACATGTATATATATTTGTTCCAGGCCTTTAAGACTGAGAGTGAGATGTGCCAAACAGAACTTATTGATAAGCACTTTTGTATGGCCATATGTAGACCACAAGTCTTGTATTTGTTTGAAGATTTTTTGTGTGTGTTTTTAATTAAGGATTAGTCAAATGCACACACACACACACACACACACACCATAAGCATTTATTGTAATTCTGATTTCTTTCCATAGATTGTATAAATATGGGGCATCACTTAGACAATAATTTATTAATTATTATTAATTTTATTTATTTACTACATTTCTACACCACCATTCTCAGCCCAAGGGTGACTCATGGCGGTTTACAAAATGGCACAATTCGATGCCCGAACAATATAAAAACATTTAAACATAGCTAGAAATTGCCCACTTCACTAATTAACACTTTGATTTAGTGGGAAAACATGTAGGAATATCCTGCAATCTGCCAGTAGACATTAACTGACTTTAAATGCCATATTAAAATTATATACCACATGAATTTTGATTCTATTATTTGTTTCAGTGGAAACATGCTGTTACTTTTTGAAGATGGGTGAAATGGAATGATAGCACCTACTTTATTTTGAGCAGTTTGCTGACTTTAGTCTTTCCTGCTGCTTTGGATGTAAATGTTATAGAAAGCAGATGGACTTCTTGGTAGGCTCTTCTCTAGATTTAAGTATTTCCTTTCCATCAAATGTCAATTACTTTTTCCTATTGTCTTATGACAGATGTTTTCTGGTGTAGATTTAATTAGATTCCACTGTCCCATTATATTAATGCAAGGTGACATTCCTCCTTTAACAGTGAGGATCTAATATATAAACACATGCAATATTCAGTCTACTCTCCTCTATTACTCTGCAGGTTTGCCATTAACCACAGCAGAGAATATGATACTACTTCAGCTTTTAATGCGTCAACATCATGGTACCCAGCAGGGGTGTGCATTTTGAGTAAAACCTATTTTGTTTTTGGTGCCTGGTTTTCGGGTGCCCCCATTCTGTTTTTTTCCAGGAGCTGCCCAAATTTAGGAGGGCAAAATGTTGTCTTTTGATCCGGAAGTCCAAAGATCCATTTTAGCTCCAGGAAGATCTGGCCCATTAGTGGGAATAGGAGAACTTCCCAGACTCCCCTTTTTGTCATTTTTAGAGCTATCAGGACAAAAATGGCCAAACTTGGAGGATACCATAACTACTGCAAGCCCACCAAGTTTCAGAACATTTGGGCCATCCATTGTTTTTTTAGGAAATTCTTAAAATCTCTTTTAAAAAACCAACAATCTTGCAATTGGGATGTCATCCTCATTATCATTGGTGATTGTCCTCCAAGGACACATATTTCCAGGCGGAAGGTGGTCACAACAAGAGTTTGCTTGATTTGCCTTCCTCTTGACACATTTCTCCCTTTTTGCCCTCTATTCATGCCTTTTCACTATATTGTCAAAAGAAGCAATAAGTAATTTTAGCAAATTTCTTCCCACGCTAAGAATGTCTTCAACAAATGCGTAGGTTTTGGAAGTTCCTCAGTTTTTGAAATGTCTTCATCGTTGGGTTTACTATTTTTATAATTCGTGGGTTTTTTTCTAAGGCTATTTCCTGCACAGGAAGTGCTGTTTTCTTTGCCTAAAGAAAAGAACTCCATTCCGTCATTCCCCCTAGAAGTTCAAAGCAAAAGGCAAATTTTTCAAGGAATAACTCCCAAATTGTGAAGACTCCAATTAGTCCAGGATTCTTCTCATCTCAAATCAAGGAAGCTTTTAGAATATGAAGAGGGCCATGCAGGAGCGTCCTTAGTCCAATGTCTTCCAATTATCGTAATAGCTGGAGATAATGGAAATTGAGATTGTAAAGTACTTCTGCATATCTCCATTTAGTAGACACATCCATCTTTGCGTTGCTGTGAATTTTCCGGGCTGTATGGCCATGTTCCAGAAGCATACATGGCCATACAGCCTGGAAAACTCATACCAACCCAATGATTCAGGCCATGAAAGCCTTCTTTTCCCCCTCCTTTTGTGCAAATACCATTTTGAGATTTATAACCCTCAGCATGCAAATGTAGAGTATTAAAATTCAGTATATAGTCTTTTGGCCATAAAAAATAACTAGACAGGAAGTATAAGCTGATAAATATGGTGCTGATCAACATAAATGTGTTATTTTCTAACAACACCTCTGAAAAAGACATGCTGAAGAAGAAATGTCATGACTGCAAAGTTTATAATTCCCTGATCTATCAAGTGGCAATAGTAACTGTCTCTATGAAAGGACTCTTTTCCTCTGCTGTTTGACCTATAACTTCTTGAACACAAATGAACCAAACAGCTTTTTCAGAAATCTCCTTTTCTTTCTTTTTCAGACAAGTGAATCAAGCCCCCTTTAAAAACAACACTGAAGCTCAAAGATAGTAGATACAATCTAGGAGATAACATTCACTGTTTTTAAAAAATCTCACTGTAAATTAGAAGAAAAGGAGAAGGGAAAAATAGATTGTCTATAATGAATTCCTGATATTTTATAAAGGCAGCTTTTTCTGGAGCTATACAAAACAATGCACGTTGCTGTTCCAAGCCACTTCTAATACGTCCTGCTGAGAGGATAGTGAAACCTACCATAGTGCATGAAAGCATTGAAAGCAATGGAGCCAAAAATGTAAAGGAGATTATAATCAAAACAATGTTTTGAAGCTACTTCAAATAGATTTTTTATGTGACAAGTGAGAAGTAATGGAGATTCAGTTCTAGCAATTTACCCAACAAAAACAAGGGAAGCTGCTTTATACTGAGTTAGACTATTCAACTCAGCATTGTCTCCTGTGTAGACTAACCATGGCCTCTGGGGGAAGATGAAGCTACCTAGACATCATTGAGACTGAACCTAGTGCTTCCTGTTTACAAAGCATGAACACAAGAGGTTGGAAAGAAAGTTCAATGGAATCCATAGTCTTGGCCAAAGTATTCTGAGAACAAATGTCCATCTCATCTGGAGATATTTCACTTATCTGAGGCCAACAGGGTATTGTCAAGTTATACATGTAAATATGGACATCTAAAGTGCATAATTTTAAAAACTACAAACACACACCTTAGAGTGCATCTGCACTGTAGAATCAATGCAGTATGACACTACTTCAACTGCTATGGTTCAATATTGCAGAATCATTAGTTGTAGTTTGTTGAGATGTCATCACTCTTTGACACAAAAGGCTAAGTCACTGGTGACTTAGATTATGAAAATAAGACACCTTAGGAGAAAAATATTAAAATTAGTGTGAATTTCAGCATGCAAAGGAAGCATGCACAAGCTGACATAAAATAAGGAAGAAAATGCAGCTGGGGTTCCATTAAACTGAATGGCCTTGAAGTGGAGATAGAATTCAAAGACCATGTTGGTCTGTAATATCACTATGCACATGATAATTTGTAGCACTTTGCATATTAGTAGAGAATAGAGTTGGTACGTTAGCAAACGCTGGTTTCCAAGGTGCTACAAGATCTCTGTGCATATTAAAATGGAAAGATTTTCACACCTTAAGTTCTTTCACATTGAAGAAACTGGGAAACTAGACATAACCTTGATTAAAAGTCTCATGTTTGCTCTGATGTACATACTTAAGGAAGTGAGCATACAGGATCTGCCCTCATTTCAATGAAGGGGGGCCTTTAGTGTATGTAACACATCCACATTTGATAAAAAATGAATGTAAAAATCTTGCAGATTTGGCCCAAAGCAGTGTTATGCACAACAACACAGATGGTTGTCTTATATTAAACCATCTGATCTAAGAAGCTAAGTAAGACCACCAAAGAATACCTGCTGCTGTAGTCTGTGTTTCAGAGGAAGAAATTGGCAAAAGTGTCCCTTGCTTCTAAAACCACTATGGAATTCATAGGGACACCAAAAGGCAACTTAAGGTACATGTAGATACACACACACACACACACACACACACACACACACACACACACAGAATGATCACAGTACAAATGTGAAGGCGATGGAATGGAGAAAGTTAAAGATGGGACTGCAAGAAAGTTCTCCAGGCAAATTCAAAGGCAGGTTATAATTTTCTTTACTATGCTCAAAATTGCTTTCCTCCTCTCCACTTTGTCCTCACAAACACAGGCAAAACTATGGCATTCTTAGGGGTGTTTCCCCCCCAACTCATATACTTTTTTTAAAAAAAATAGATGGCATATTGGGTCATACGATCCTTGAGTTCCCCCAGGGGTTCAAAATTGTTGCCATTCCCTAGCAGCTTCCCACACATTTGTTATATAATGTTTATCAAACCATATCATTTGTAGGAATATATAAGAATTTTTAAGGGATTTATGCAAGGATTTTGACACTTGCTGCTCACAGTTCAAGAAAGGAATATTATGAATAATAAATGCACCACTGATGGCTTGGTATCCAGAATTTTCATGAAAATAATTCAAAAATAACAACATAAGAAGTGTTATATGTATCAACTGTGGCTATGAGAAGCAAGATTTATTTTGGCCCTCATCACTGAACAAAGTGCCAGCCTTAAGTTAAAGTTGCTCCTAGGATACACATTGGAAAAATAAAGCTTAATTATCAGGATAGTTGTGGTTGGATTTTCTGAAGGCAGGAAAACATTGTGAAATAATTTGTAAGGTTCATTTCCAGTTGAAAACCGCACATTTGGATTAGAAATGTCTTAAATCTATTAATGACAAATAGTGAACAAAGAGCATTGAGGTATATTTCAGCTTGGGGTTAGGGGTACAAGACCCCTGTGAAACCACACAAAAAGAAATGTTTTTTTCCACCTTGAAGAACACAAGAAATTGTAGGTTTTCAGCATGTCTATATGGTTGAATTCCACTGGAAACTGACCATAGAATTGCATTGGAAGACCTAGAGTTTCCTAGACATATGTTCTCTCTAGAAATCTCCAGATTCTCTAGCATAGTTGGGAGATATTGATCTTAGAATTATACTGGAAGACCTAGAAACTGTTATTATTATTATTATTATTATTATTAACCTCAAACTTCTATACCGCCACTCCCCGAAGGCTCGGAGCGGTTTACAAAAATTTAGAAAAAACAATACATAAAATCACAGACAGCGAGAAGGGGAGGGGATGGGGATCAGAGGGGGAGGTCAGATTGGGGAGTTGAGACCCCCATGGGGACCTCCGGGACGTCCACGGCTTCGAGTGCATTCCTAGCGCCCCCAAGGAGTGGCACACCAGGACAGCGGATGCCGTAACAGGACCATGGGCAGTCACACAGCCCTACAAAAGGGCAGTTGTCGCCACGCGCACATGGCACTCCCTCCGGCAGTCCAATTGGACAAGGAGGGCCACTCATTAGGTCCTCGGTTGAGGTCTTGGCATTGACAGGTGTTTTAACAGGTCTGCTGTTCCTACTGGCAGAGAAACCCACCCCCCAAAAGGTCCTAGGCCTATAGCGCCGTCTCCGCCGGTTGGTCCTTACTTGGAGGCTTGGTTAGAACATTCAATCACATCTGTGAATAATCTAATCAGCAAAAATCAAAATTGTGCAGGGATGAATATCACTGTTTGGGAAGTATGTGAGATAAAACAAAGAAAAGGTTTAAAATTTCAGGTATATAAAATATAATAGAAATTAAGAATAAAATATCACTTTAAAATAAGTGGCAGGGATTATTATGCTGTGGTACTAAAATTAAAACACAAATAAACAGCACATAATCTTCTATTCTGAATACGAAGACATGTGTGCAGTATAATATATCATCTCACAATTTTCTAATGTAAAAATTCACCTATTCTTCTTTGCACCCAGTACTGCAAGCTGGATAATGGGATGGTGGCAATCTTAGGGTGCACCTACATACTGAGATTCCAGTGTATGACCCCATTTCAACTGGGGTTATCTTCGTTTAATTTCAATAATCCCTTCACAATGAACTGGGAGGCATGGGGATAAGCACTCAATGAATTTGCATTAGAGTTCCTGTGTTAGTTTCCTGCTCCCATTGATCAGATGGGGGCTATCTGTGGAAAAGGTCCATCACCCAAGCCCGTCTCACCCATCCACAAAACCCATTGTGTATTTTGGACTAACCCCATTGTGTTCACCAGAGCCAACCCATTAAGCCCATCATGGACTCATTTCCCAATGCCACATCTCATTCCTTTTCGATCGCGCCCCTCTCAGAGGTGGATCAATAAGTGGAGTGACACTTTGTCACAATGCCAGGGCTCTGCCTTACAGAGGCAGAGATGAACCAAACAAAAACCCAGTTTGTATAAAACAATTTAATTAAAACAGCACTTATTTTCTGGCTGTTTTAATAATCCAAAATATAAAACATAAAGATAGCACTCAGCCACAGAATAAAAAACAAAAAGTGATAGCAAACACTACACCATAGTCAAAGGGTCCAGACCAGTGGTCAAATGTCAACAGTTCATTGAGCAAAGTCCACAGTCAACAGTTGACTATGCCATAGTCAAAAGCCAGTTCAAAGATTCAAAGTTCCAAGGGTTCAGGAGATAGGTCAGGATACTGAAAATCCACAAACCTAGGGGAAAACCAGCAGTATCTACCACTAAAATAAGACAAATACTTTTCTCCCAAAGATCAGTCCCAAGGCTAGCTCCTTATATCCAGAAACACCCAGCTGCAACCTATCTCTTGCATACCTCCACCCTTAATTGCTTTCACCCATGAACTCTTACTTACAGATTACTCAACCCTTTAGAACTAATACTTACTTTAACCCTTCCATCACCAAGCACCAACTGCAGAACATAATACATGACACACTACAAATGCCCCAATAGCAGTTTATTGAATTTCCCCTCACCAGGCAGAATCCCAGGCCATTGAGGACTCAGATCCTAGCGGGACATGTTCTGGACCAATTAGAAGCTGGCACAGTTTTTGTTTTCTTTTTTTGGTTTTTTAATAGTATATATTTTATTTTAGGACATACACAACATTTACAGTTCCCACCATGACAAGGATGATTTTCTTTTACATATTAATCCTTTTTGAGACAATCCTTATAGATTTAGATACTATATAACATTTGTATCCTATTTCTTATTTCTTAGGTGTTTTGAATAGCTGTCAAATGAAATAAAAATGCTTTATATTTGTAGTTGTGGTATGTTAGTTCTCTGGGTGGCTATCTCTGCTTACATCTTCTCTGGCCATTGAATAAAGCCTCTGATTTTTGCCTTCAACCCATCTGTGTCTCATTCAGCCTTTTGGGAAGCTATGGGCCCTAAACCTGTGATTTAGTGGAGCTGAAATCACATAACATATATAAATCTGCTGTCAAAATTTAAGAAGCAACTGAAGACCCATCTTTTCCTAAAGGCCTTCTCAGAGCCCTTCCAGAAAGGCCTTATACCCCAGGATCTTATCCCAGGTTTTCTGCTTTGAACTGGATTATAGGAGTCCATGCTGCCAGATAATCTGGGATAAACAGAAAACCTGGGATCAGATCCTGGGATCAGATCCTGGGATATAGTGCATGTCTGGAAAGGCCCTCAGTCAGTTTTAAATTCTGGATTTTAATCTGCCTTTCATTAGTGGATTTTAACTTGTATTTTAACTCTGTATGTCCTGTTGTATTTCAATAGTGTTTTATCTCTTGTTTAATGATGTTATACTCCTTGAGCCACAGGGAGAAGTGGGTAATAAATTATTATTATGCTTATCAAGTTGAGTTGGGTCTCTGTATTTGTGGGCTTGATTTTTGTGGATTTTTTAATTTACCGATTTGATTAATATGGTCTCTTGAGGCCTCTCCAGCTCATCCATTGTGACTCTGATCTGATGTTGAACATAGATCTGCAATAGAGGACCTAGTGGTTCCAAGGTGTTCACACAGGTAAAATAAAAAGTTTTTAAATGCATATTTTCCATTTTAGAGTGAGTCCTGCATACCAAACCCAGTGAATCTGAAAGCTGACTATATTATTTGAAAGGCACTTGTGCAAGTATGTTTACACTTGCTGCTTCAAATTAATTTACTATTGATTAACTTCCAATATATTATTTATTTATTTATTAACTTCATTTATACCCCGCAACCATCTCCCCAAGGGGACTCGGTGTGGCTTACATGAGGCCAAGCCCAACAACACATAATAACAACACAACGGCAATTATAAAACAATGCCATCAATAAAACTCAAACATAAGCAATAACATACAGTTTAAAGCCATTTTGGGTGGGCCATTTAATGCTTGATGTCCCACGTATTTGTAAAAACCATTCAAAGATACTTGAAGAAATGTATTTCCATGACTGTGGCTTTGGGATACATTACATGTATCCATTTTGGCCTCTAGAACTGACTGTGTTGCCAGTCTTAAGTTAAAATCATTCCCAGGGTGCACATTCAGCTTAGTCATCCAGATAATGAAGTTCTCAATTTTCTGAATGAACAGAAATCTTTGTTTGTAGTGCCCACTTATAGCTGAAAACCTTCTCAGACTGCAGATTTCTGCTGTGCAAAGAGCATGGGCTGAGCTAGATAATCATGCCCGAAGTCATTTAATGAAATATATTTATGCTGTGGCTTGAATGTTTTGAAGCTGCCTTGATTTCAAGACGCAAGGCAGAGATTTCAAATAAATGCAATTGACCTTATTTACTAAATTATGGTGTTCCCAGCTGAAACAATTCCCCATCAGAAATGACTCTTGGGAGTTTTGCGCTACTGCTTTGGCTGCTGCTTAACATATGACTTTTAATGCACCTGCTCCCTTTTACATTGCTACGCAACAAAAATATTTATTCTTTTATTTTGTTCCCAAGGTCTACTCAACATCTGTGATGGATCTAAGGACAAATGGGAGCTACTCCATGGCTCAGATACAATCAAACCGAATAAATTTCCCCTCTAAATTGTGACAGCATGAGAACAATGAAGAACAATAACTTTTGATAAGAACATCTATTAAAGAAAATGTAGAACTCATCAAAGCTATATTATAAAGTTTGCCTTGCACAGATTATGGAATATAATTTATCACCAGGTTTTCAGCATGTGCATTGGTGCATGATACAAATACTGTGCCCTGTAAAAATATTCCCCGCTCCTTTGACCTTTCCACAATTTTGCATTAAAGCTTGGAAGTGAAATGGAATTAGTGGTCTTTGTTACCACTTGATGCATCTGCATATACAGCACAATGAAGGTACACATATTTTTATGGTGTCACCAAAGAAAAAGTGGCATTTGCATAGATATTCACCCTCTCTATGGTGCCTCTCTATGGTCCCTACCTCTATATCTCAGGATCTGATCCCATATTATCTGCTTATTCCAGATTATCTGGCAGTAGAGATTCATATAATACTGTTCAAAGCAGATAACCTGGGATCAGATCCTTAGATATAGGGGCAGTGTGGAAGGGGCATTAGTTAATATGTAGTAATGTCAACTTCTACCTTCTGGGATACGTCACTATCAGTTTTGCACATCAGATCCTGCAAATTTTGCCTGTTCTCTTGTAGTGAAATGGCTCCAGCTCTGTAAAGTTAGTTGGAGTCTATTGGTGAACAGCAATTTTCAAGTTTTGTCATGAATTTCTGTTGAAGTTTGGACTTTGGTTAGCCCATTCCAAGGCATTCAGATTCTTGTTCCAAAATGGTTACATTTTCCTTTGGTATATCATTTTCTTGAGGATACTCTTTTAGGTTCATCCTATATTTGACTCCATCCCTCCTGGAAACTAATCCATGCAACACAAGGCTGCGACCATTGTTCTTCACCATGTAGATGCTTTTCTTAGGGCAATGAGTATTGTTGGTTTGCTGCCACACATAGTGAGTAGGCTCAGAGAGTGTTTTTCAACAAGTAGGATATGTTTGCCACACATATTTTCCACAAACTCCAAAAAGACCTTGAGATCTGTTGGTTTCAAACATGCCATTTTCTCACTGTTCTTTCATAATGAATAGCTTTGTGGAGCATCCAGATGATGGTTACCTCATGCATGATTTCATACATGGTAGCTGCTGGATCTGGGATGATAAAGTGTCCATCCACACATCAGAATGACATACTGCTATTTTACTGATGATATCATGACTGAGTATCCTGCTATGACCTCAGCAGAAGCGATGGCACTCACAAGGCTCTCCTTGGGAGCTCTTTCTGGTTTAGAAAACTGGTGGTAGTAGTGGTCCCCAGGAGGACAGAGCACAGGTGATGATGAACTGTTGGCCATGTGGACTGCAAAAGGACTTCAGGGTGCTTTTGCACCAGATTCATGCTGTATCTTGTGCAGCTCTATAGCAGACTATTCCAGAGCCTGGTGTAGATAGATACAGACCTAGGGGAAAAAACCCAAACCTATACATATGGTCATCCTAGTTATGAATGATTCTGCTAGTTTCACTTTATCCTATGGTTTAGTGTGTGTGCGTGTATGTGTGTGTGTGTGTGTGTATATATATATATATATATATATATATATATATATATATATATGTCTCATTTCTGAGCAAAAATTGAATATTCTCTCCACAGGAAGCTTGTTGATGTCATTGAATGTTATGCATTAAGTATCAAACACAACTGCTCTCGGCTAGTAATTCATATACACAGAGGATATTCCCATTTGGAAATTAAAAGCACAATCTCATTTGATCATTCCAAATTGAGATGAAATGAAAGGATTTCTTTCTTCTTCGTATGTTCTTAGGGAGATCGGCTGTTTACCATTTGATCTAAGCATGCACACACACATGAATGCATACACTTTTGTTCCTAGCCAGAAAGTAGATCCAGATCAGATCGGAGAATGAGACCTGGGAGGGAAGGAGGAAGCTAACTAAATAAATGCACACACCCCTGGAGAAACTTTTGAAGTTGCACCAAAAAACGAATGAAGCCTTGGAAAATGTAGCAAGCTGCCATTATACTAGCTGAGCTGGAGATTTTCATATACCTCTTTCCTACAAAACTGGAGAATTGTATTCTTATCTCAAATTAGGAGGTGACCTATGAAAATCTAGAGATTTGGAGTTAGATACTCAAGTCTGACAACCCTACTGAGTATGTACAAACTATGCCCATATACTGTGAGTCCATTATGCGTAAAATCTCAATATTCTGTTATGTTAAAGAACTAGGACAGTGTGTTTTCTTATTAGAAAAAGGACTGTTCTTCAAGACATCAAATTTGATACATAGCATTTGAATTTACACTACTGTTCCATTATCAGGCCAAAGGCCACTAGGGGGAGGTCACTAGGAGGTACTAGAGAGAGAAGCATATTTCATCTTAGGGGCAGGGAGCTGAAGGAGGGAAACCATTTCCCCCGTTATTCCCCCTCCCCCTTCCCATATCATAAACAAGAGATTTCCACAATGGGGACATGGGTGGGGGAAATAACTGGAAAACAAGGGGAAATGGTTTTACTCCTTCAACCCAACCTCCACCCCCATATAATGGAGTACACTTCTCTCTCTCTAGCATCTCCTAGTGCCTTGGGAAGCCTGATCTGGCCATGGTGGTCCACACTCTGGTTACAGCCCAAATAGACTACTGCAATGTGCTCTACATGGGGTTGCCTTTGAAGACTGATTGGAAACTTCAACTAGTCCAATGGGCAGCAGCCAGGTTACTAACTGGAATGACATACAGCTCCACTGGCTGCCAGTCCACTTATGAGCACAATTCAAAGTGCTGGTCTTCACCTATAAAGCCCTATATGGTTCCAGCCCAGCTTACATGTCCAAACGTATCTCCCTCTATGTCCCACCTCATAGCTTAAGATCATCCAGGGAAGCCCTGCTCTTGGTCCCACCAGCCTCACAAGTGCGCTTGGCGGGGACAAGGGACAGGACCTTCTCGGTGGTGGCTCCACACCTGTGGAACCCACTCCCCAGTGAGATCAATTTGGCTTCTTCCCTCCTTTCTTTAAGGAAGAAGGTTAAATCATGGCTCTGGGACCAGGCCTTTGGACAGCAAGCATGACAGCACCTTGAATGTTGAACCAGACTGAAATTGGCTATATGGTTGATGACAATGTTTTTAACTTGTTTTTAACTTAATGTTTTATTTACTGTTTTAAACTGTTGCTATTTGTGGTTATATTTGTATTATATTGAGGCTTCGAATTGCAGCCGGTTTGTAAGCTACCCTGAGTCCCCCCTCGGGGGGTTGAGAAGGGTAGGATAGAAATACTGGAAATAAATAAATAATAGTGACTTCCTCCTGGATAATGGAATAGTACCAAATTTACTAAGTCATGAATAACCTGCATTTTCTCCTCTTGCTCACTAAGGACTGTGAAAGGAAACTATGACTGCTTGAAAACTTAGTTTATTTCAAAAAAAGTAATATAAAGAAAACAGTTATCCCACCTTCTTCCTGTTTCTGCCTGTAAAAATCACACCCTAGCATTTATTTCTCCTAGCAAACTTGACCAATACTGCCCTTTAAAAAAACTTTAGTCTCTAAGCTGTGCCCTTTTGGTACTGTCAGAGGAATGATTCGCTTCTGGATATGAACCAGGAAAGCAGGCTGCTCCATCTCTCCTATTAAGAGAGGGGAAAGAAAACAAAGAAAAATGAAAGGGTTTGATACAGAGCTCCATATGTTCCAACAGTATTTCTGTGTCTGCTTCCTTCTAAAATGGGAAGAATCACTGCAGGGCTGGATTGCTAGGTTTCAAAGACCACAGCATTTGAAATACCAGGGATGTTTTCTATAAACAGTGTGGATATTTGGCTTAGAGTATGTTCAGACTGCACAACTTAGTCTGTCTCCACAACATGTGTCAGCAACCTGAACAATCCCTTCTGTTGCTAGGTCAGCTTCAGTTCTCCTCCTCCTCCTCCTCCTTTCACCTAACTTTTCTGGGCGACATTACACAGAAGTGTGTGTACATATGTGAGCAAAAGTACAACTATAGGTAAAATAGATAATTTTCTTGGGCCTTAACTTGAGTACAGATTTTAATTTTAATTAATTCCCACAGTTTTAGCCAATTAGGTGATACAAATGTGAAGATATTTTCATTCAAAATTTTAAGATGTCATAAAAAGAGAGAAGGAGCTTGCATTTGGAGTTAAAGGAGCTGCCCTTGGGTAATTATTGAAACATTGTTGTGCCTGCAGGGAGCTTGATTCAAGGAGTAAATATTAGGCATGAGAAAAATGAAACGGAAATTAAAAGGATTCGTAAGAGATTCGTATGTAATGGGACTTTTGAGGTTTTATGTATCGCTGCCCCGAGCCAGGAAGTAGACCTCCTTTTACGGTCCGTGAGGCCAACAATTTGCGTTAGGATCGTTAGAAATTCTTAAGTATTAATTAATTAATTATTGTACTACTCACTTCTCCCTGTCTTCTCCCCCTCATTTCCTTCCCGCCTTCATTCAGCTCAGCTTCTTCTTTTTCCCGCATTTCTATGGGGAACTGGAAGTGACGCTGCTGTTAGGTAGGCAATGCATTCTGGAAAGTGTAGTCCTCCAGGCTTCCCCCCCCCTCCTTCTCTTCCCCGTTGCTCTGCTGCCATGCATGCCCCATCGCAGGGGCCTGCTTCACACACACACACACGCGCGCGCGCGCGCGCGCTTCTCCTCCTCTCTCTCCCGGCGCTCTCTCAGATGCTTCTCTTCCCCATTGCTCTGCCTTGCCCCATCGCAGGGGCCAGCTTCAGCCCTCCAGGTACGTGTTTTGGACTTCAACTCCCACCATTCCTCACAGCCTCAGGCCTCTTTCTTTTCCTCTCAGCCTGGGCAAACTTGGGCCCTCGCTCCCTCAGGATCAGGGTGAGAGAGAGGCAGCGAGGAGCGAGGGGGGGCTCCTCCTCCTTTTCTTTTGCTGCTTCCAAGAATAAAAAACCCCCTCCCTCCCTCCCTTCCTCCTTCCCTCCCTCCCTTCCTCCTTCCCTCCCTCCTTCCTATTTGGAGAGTCCCATCTAGAATTCAGTGTGGTTTATTAAAGTTTTGGCCTACAACTCCCAGAAATCCCAGCCAATTTACCAGCTGTTAGGATTTCTGGGAGTTGTAGGCCAAAACCATCTGGAATGCGCATGCTCTGGCATACGAATTTCTAACGAATTTCGTTAGTACTTAAGTTACATTTCCGAAATTTTTGGGAAATTTTTTGTAAGTCTTTGATATACTAATCAAAAAAAAATCCCCCCCCCCCCATTTGATATAAGAATCGCCATTTTAGGATTCTAAAACATGCCTAGTAAATATGGCAATGGCTTGGAGAGAAAAAACTAAGCTTTCTTAAAGGAACTCCAATCAATGATGGGAAAATAACTCAGGGTGCTGATCTAAGTTAACATCTTGGAATGGTTGGATAGGACTCATTGAACAGAATAGAGGTGGAAATACTGGGAATCAGTTTACATCACAGAGGAGTCAGCCTAAGTAGGCAAGGAGGAAAGACACTTCAGCTCTATCTATCCAACCCTGTTACTACTGCTCATTGTAAGGTTTTCTTCAGTGCTAAGTGTTGTTGTATTTCCAATATTTTTGTGTGTCAGGAGCGACTTGAGAAACTGCAAGTCGCTTCTGGTAGAGAATTGGCCATCTGCAAGGACGTTGTTGCCCAGGGGGCGCCCAGATGTTTTATGTTTTGCCATCTTTGTGGGAGGCTTCACCCATGGGGAGCTGGAGCTGACAGAGGGAGCTCAACCCACTCTCCCCAGATTTGAACCGCTGACCTGTCAGTCATCAATCCTGCCAGCACAAGGGTTTAACCCATTCCACTACCGGGGGCTCCAACAATTAATTCCCAAAGAAAGAGAAAAAAGAATAAAGGTGGGGAGAAGAGACAAAGCTCTATCAACATTTGGCTATGGCTGTTCTGCATGTTCCACTCTTGCTTACCCTGAATATATACCCCCAACAAATTAGGTCTAA